>OY829541.1:29419362-29834518 GCA_963691705.1 Viola odorata
GCTAGGGCGCAACAAGTTCGTTCCAATATGGAGTAGCGCATTTCGGATTCGTTGAATTTTTTGCTGAGATAGTAGATGGCTTGTTCACGCCTTCCTGACTCATCGTGCTGTCCCAAAACGCAGCCCATGGCGCTATCCGTGACTGTCATATACATGAGCAAGGGACGTCCTGGCGTCGGGGGAACTAGTACAGGTGGGCTTTGCAGATATATCTTGATTTTCTCAAAGGCTTTCTAGCAATCTTCATCTTTCTTAACATTTTGAACATCGGTTCGCAGGTAAGTGTTAACTGGCGGATAAAGTGAGCGATGTAGTTGATGCATCCTAAGAAGCTTCGTACTTCTTTTTCGGTGCTGGGAGCGGGTAGCTCTTGAATTGCTTTTATCTTATCAGGATCCACTTCTATGCCTTTGTTGCTGACGATGAATCCTAACAACTTTCCGGAGGTCACTCCAAAGGTACACTTAGTTGGGTTTAGCCGTAGCTGAAATTGTCTCAACCTTTCGAATACCTTCTTTAGGATGTCTACATGATCTTGCGTCCCACGAGATTTGGCTATCATGTCGTGGACATATATTTCCAATTCTTTATGCATCATGTCATGGAAAAGGGTGACGGCAGCATGTTGGTAAGTGGCTCCTGCGTTCTTTAATCTGAAGGGCATTACTTTGTAGCAGAAGGTTCCCTAGGGTGTGATGAAGGTCGTCTTTTCACTGTCTTCGGGTGTCATCTTGATCTGATTGTATCCTGAAAATCCATCCATAAAGGAGAACATGTCGTTACTAGCGGCACTATCCACCAAGATGTCGATATGGGGAAGTGGGAAGTCATCCTTAGGGCTGGCTCGATTAAGATCCCGAAAGTCCACGCACATGCGGACTTTCCCATCTTTCTTAGGCACTGGCACTATATTGGCGATCCATTCTGGGTATTCGGCAACTCTTAAGAAGCCCGCATCTAGTTGCTTGGTAACTTCTTCTTTGATTTTCAAAAGGATGTCTGGATGCATCCTCCAGAGTTTTTGTTTGACAGGTTTAAACCCAGGCTTCAACGGGATGCGATGCTTAACTATCCCGGGATCAAGACCTGGCATATCTGCGTATGACCATGCGAACACATCCAAGTAGTTTTTGAGGAGGGAAATCAACCTCTCTCTGAGTCGTGTCCAGAGTAGTTCCGATCTTAACCAACTTCTGATTCTCATTGCTTGCCCCCAAATTTACTTCTTCCAATTCCTCCCGATGAGGGGTTATTTCCTTTTCTGAACTTTCCAGTAAACGGGCCAATTCACAGGGGATTTCGACCTCGTCTTTGGTTACGGCGACAATTTTTTTGCCAGTAGAGACAGGTTTTATCAAGACAATCCGAACTAATATTCATCCTGAAAACAAAATGCGAAAAAGAAGAGATGTTTAAAACAAAAATTGCATATATTGATATTTAACAAAGGGGAACGTAAGTCCCTACAAAAATGTTTTCGTAAGAAAACGTGCACGTATTATTTTTATTATTTTTTCTAAAATGAGTAATTACGGAGAGACATCCGGAAGCATGGTGGTGGTCCAGTTGCACACAGACTCTCCTGACTTCTTTACAAAAATGACTGAACTAGGCGACTATTCTTCTTCTTCCAGAGTGCAAATACGGAGGTCCGATACCCTGATCGGGCTTTCATTGATGGTTTCATCTGTGAAGGGGAATGTGGTTCTGATATGGGGGATTTGCATTTTACCCATTCGCGCAAAATATCCAAATAGCGTAGCCAGCTGCTTTTCTTTCTTTTCTTGGGCAATTTTGGCAAAATCGGCCTCGCTAGGTTGGTACCCTAAACTAAAGCGGTCTCCGAAGCTCTTTGGAGATGCCAAGCCTTTTAACCCTTGTAACTTGGCCCCTAGCCTTTTTCCCAGTTGGAAATTTCCCTCTGGTATCAACTTAGTGGTTGTTTCGGCCACTTCAGAATTCGAGGCTTCGAAAACGGGAGATCTTTCCTCGATCCAATCCGTGTTGACGATTTTGAAGGCTTGAAAAGAACTCTCCAAGGTTTCAGCAGTCTCGATGTAAGGCACGCACGAATGTTTGGCCAGGATTAAGGCTTACTCTGCCTTTATTGTGATGAGGGCATTGTCTTTGACGTACTTGAGGTACTGATGTAGGGAAGAGGGGATGGCTCCTGCCGAATGGATCTATGGCCGTCCTAGAAGCATGCTGTAAGCGGGTTGGATTTCCATGATCTGAAATGTCAAGGCGAAAGTGTGGGGTCCGATGACCATATCCAATTCAAAATTCCCGATGATCTCTCGAGTGATGCCATCGAAAGCCCTAGCCATCATTCCGCTAGGTTTCATGTGAGAAAAATCAACCGGTAGTTGTTCGAGGACATGCCTAGGCATGACATTTAGTGCGGACCCGTTATCAATCAGAGCCTTTGCTATGACATGTCCCTTGCATTCTACCGTGATGTATATGGCCTTGTTGTGACCTCTTCCTGCGGGGTCGATCTCTCCTTCGGAGAAGGAAATGCTGCTTAGGGCTTGAATTCTTCTGACAAGATTTTCCACCCCTTCCGTGGTGATATCCTTAGTTACGAAGGCTTGTTTCAAGACTTTTAAGAGAGCTTGGCGATAAGGTTCTGAAGTAAGGATTAGCTCCATGATGGAAATACGAGCCGGGGTTTTCTTTAGCTGTTCGATGATGCTGAACTCGCTCTGTTTCATGATTTTGAGGAACTCAGTTGTCTCATCCTTGGTTACAGGTTTGTTAAACCTTTGCGTCTCTTCTACCGTCTCTTCGTGGATCAAAGGATTTTTTCCCTTGGCCTGTCTTTGTTTCTCTACTTCCTCCGATATGTAGCACATTTCGGTGCGGGTCATGCCCCCGATATGAGAGGTTTCGCCGATAGCTAGCCCTGTTGGTGCGGCGACAGGAGGAGTGGTGACCACCGTGTATCCATAGTTAAACGGGACCGCGTGTAAGTCTTGGCTAGGAGTATTCACAGCGAATGTGAACACCACTTTGCGTGTGGTCGTGCCCGTATTCCCTGTTTGGGCCATATATTCGAAGGAATAGGGTGCTGGAGAATTGTCCTCGATGGCGTTGATTGCTCCTCTGGTTTTCCCTTCGGTCCGAATGATCCCGAATGCTATAAGTTGCTTGACTTTCTGCCGAAAAAGTCTGCAATCCTGGATTTCATGCTTGCTTTCTCCTTGCAGAATAGGCAAAGGGCCTGATTATTCTTTGAGTATGGCAGGTGTCCACTTTTAGCCAACGCAAAGAAAAGTTCTTCTTTGGGCACTTCCCTCACTGAAGGGAGAGAATCGTCGATTTCTTCAGTAAAAATGTCGTTCACCCCCGGATTATGGTGTGGCAGAGGACTGGTTGCCACGTTAGGACCTTTTGCTAGACCTTTGGAAGAGATTCGTCCGCGTTTGGTCAAATGATCAACCTTTTCTCTAAAGACGAAACAGTCTTCTAGGGAGTGTCCTCGGGTTCCGGCGTGATATTTGCAGTTAACCTTTGGATCATACCAACTAGGGTAAGGAGTTGGTTGTGGCGAGAGCGGGGATTGAGTAATCTGCCCGTCTACTAGGAGACTTGCGTAGATTTCCTTCAAAGGAAACGGGGGAGGTGACCACGTCGATGAAGGGTACGATTCAGAAGCTGGGGATTCCCAAGAGGATGGCAAGGATGCTGCACTAGAGTGGGAGGGTGGTGCAGAATACCTGACAAGATAGTCGAATTTCCCGGAAGGCTGGCCTAGGGTGTCAATATCACGGTCACCCTCATCGCGGCGCGTGGAGAACCGTTTGTATGACGAAGTCGACCTTTTCTTTTGGATGATTTGGAGTGGGGGTGGGGTTCCTTTGGAGTTCTGCAAATGCGGGATAGGAAATTCATCTCCGATGGCATTAATGGATCCTTCCCCGTGGGTCACTTTCTGGGTTTGTATTACTCCGAAACCCGAGAGTTGTCTCACCTTTCCTGCAAACAACTCGCAGCCTTGGATCTCATGACCGTTGTTTCCCTTGCAGTACATACAATGACTTGGATTATTTTTCGAATATGGTATATACCCTCCTCGAGCTAAGGCCAGGAAAAGTTATTCTTGTGGCCAACTTGATACCAAAGAAGGAGGGTCGTTGCTTTCTCCTACTGAGATGGCATTTACCCCTCCATTTCCTTGAGAATGATTAGGGAGAGGGTTGGTGGATGTGTTGGGTCCTTTAGCTAACCCTTCAAAAGAGACCCATCCACTTTTGATCAGGTGATGAAGTTTTGCTTTGAAGGCGAAACATTTTTCCAGAGTGTGACCCGGGGCTCCAGCGTGGTATTCGCATCTTGCGTTGAGATCATACCATTTCGGGTAAGAAATTTCGGGAAGAGGAAGATGAGGTAATGGCTCTCGGTTCCACTGATTGTTTGACGTGTTTTGGTTATTTGGGTCATTTGGTGGGTTATATGGCTTAGGTTGCATGGGTTGTAATGTTTGGGCTAGAGGTGGTGGGAAATAGAGAGATGGTGTAGGATTTTGAGGCGCGGTATTAGCAACGGGTGGTGAGGCAAAAGGAAAGAAGGTGGGTTGATATAGCGATGACAGAGGATAGGGCGGTGGCGATAGATAAGGCGGAGGTGGTGGAAATGATTGTCTGTGATTAGCTTGGGGAGCGACAAATCCAACATCTCTTTTCACGACGGGCGCTTTCTTTGGTGCAGACTCTGGTGTCGAAGTTATGATTCTTCCGGACTTAATCCCTTGCTCGACTCTTTCGGCAATTAGGACCATGTCGGAGAAACGGCAATTAGGACCATGTCGGAGAAACTGTTTGACGGATTCGAGATCAGGTAGGTGTAGTAGGGAGCTTTGAAGGTGTGCAAAAAAATTGACAAGAGTTCCTTGTCACTTAAAGGAGGAGAGATTCTGGAAGCCAACTCTCTCCATCTCTGAGCATAGGTTTTCACGGACTCGCCGATTTTCTTTTCCAAATCTTGCAGGTCGGCGCGGTCGAGAGCTACCTCCATGTTGAATTTGTATTGTTTGAAGAAGTCATCGGACAGGTCTCTCCACGTCCTGATCCTGGCTTTGTCTAGACCCATATACCAAGTTAAGGCATGTTTGGTTAAGCTTTCTCGAAACAGATGAATCAACAATGGCTCGTTGTGGATCATCTCTGCCATCTTATTATAATATGCTCTGAGGTGGGTCTTTGGGCATTCGACCCCAGTATACTTTTCAAAGTCAGGGATCTTGTACTTCGGTGGTATAACGACCCAGGGGGCCATGCACATGTCGGCGGGACCAGTAGGGTCAAACGGATCAGCCCCTTCGATCGCTCTGAGTCTTTCTTTGAGCAGATTCAGTCTGTCACTTTTCGATTTCTTGACTATAATGGGGTTAGAACCGAAGGGTAGTAGAGGTTCCGGCGAGAACTGAGGTTGTACTGGGTAGGAAGCAGGAGGCCGAATTCCCACAGGTCCGGGAACTGTGTTTGGAGGAAGGGGAGGGAGATACGAGGCTTCTAGGTGGGCCTGACTTTTACCAGAGTCCACGACAGGGTTGGTTGAAAGACGCTGAAGTGACGTGGCAATTTCTTCACCCGTATTAACCATAGGATTTGCAGCGGTGGGTACAATGAAGGGATTAATCCATTTCCATTGGCCTTCGGGACCAGAAAGTGGCTGAGGTACTAAAGGTCCAGCGACGGCGAGCGAAGAGGGAGGTCCTGCTGTTTGAGTGGGCTAAAAACCCGGTGGGAATTCGGTGGTAGCTTCATCTCTCTCCTTTTCGGCCCTGGCTACCCTTTCTGTAGTGATTTTAACTTGTTCCTCTAACTCTGCAATTCTGGCTGTTAGTACTTCATCGGCCTTAGCCTGTTCAGTCCTTTTTCATTTTTTAAGTCTAGTTATGGGGAGTCTGTGCGGAGTAGCTTGCTTTTGAGGGGCTATCGTGAACCTGAAAAAAGAAATACAGAAAAAGGAGTAAGTACAGGTGATGATATGCAGGTGATGTGCAATCCCGAGGCCTCCACGTTGCTCATTCGCTTTTCCGGCTATACTTTCACTTGATACTTTCAGGGCGGCTGGAGAGGCGAGACATCCCGGTTATTGAAAAGATACGAAGGAAGCCTCTATTCATTCCAACGACGTGAAGCAATCTGAGATGCTATCAGCGAAACCCAAATCAGTAGGGGCAACCAATGCCGCCATGCTAGGAAGATCTCTTTTTACATTATGCTTTCAAACGATGCAGGGCCTGATGGCCGGTGAACCCATCCGAGGAGAGGGATGATGATCTATACCACGAATTTGTAGTTTGTGATAAGCAAGGAGGACATGGCCATGAGTGAGCAATATTCGGATGTTTTGAGTATTCGGTAAAAAAATATTTTCCTTCCCCTTATTTTTTTGTTTTGTTTTGTTTTGAAATTTTGGTGAAATGATTGCTTTTATTCCGGAGGGATTTTCCCTTTTCTTTTTCGATGGTTTTTTGAGTTGTATTGGATGGACAAATGATATAGAATGTAGAGGCGCTTTAATAAATATCCGAAAGAGTACGACTTTATTAAAAGGGGTTTACAAAATATGGTAAACTTGCCAACTACCTAAATTCATCAAAAGTGCCTAAAATAGATGAAATCAAGGAACATAGTTATATGAAAAAAGGAAAGGGTTGCCGACATTCGAGTCTTCCTATGAAGGCGTCAACCCTGGAAGTCGGGATCCACTTGCTCCTACCAAAGGTATTCCATCGAGGCCATCTCCCCTTTTTGCATGTCTATCTCGGCCTCTAAAGCTGTAATCTGGCTTTGCAGTGCCTGGCTCTTCCTGTCTCCCAAGTCTGTGCGAGTAGTCAAGATCCTTATCACTGAATTTTTGTCTTCAATTATGGCACTTGATGCTTCTTTCTTGCGGATTTCGTTGTTCAAATGTTCCTTAAAGTCCTTGAGGGCCACTTTCTATTTTGTCGCTTGCATGCGGATAGTGTCCTTACTATGCCTTTCTAACTCAGTCATCTGGGCTTCTAGGTAACATTGGTGGGCTACAGAATCATCCCTTTCCTCTGCCATCTGATCCCGTTCTTCTTGCGCTGCTCGCATCTTGTCTACTACTTGAGCGTAAGCCACGACATTCACCCCTTCGCTCACCTGAGATTCCCCTTCTTCTTCCATTGGTTTCTGATTTTTCGGGCGAGGTAAAATATTGTCGTTGACTCGTCTTAACCTCCACTGTGGATATTCCGGTATCATTGCTGCAGGGGTGACGTGTCCCTTGAGACAAAAGGGGTGAGTCCAGTCTTGGGCGTACTGCTGAATGTTCTGATTTTCTCTGGTATGTGGCAGGTTTGACCCTATCATGCCGAATGTCACGGGGATTACTTGCATGATGCAAAACTGTCTGAGGACGAGGGCGGGGCAATAGTGAACGCACCCCCATGCTCTGATAAAAGGAACCCAAGGTAAGGGCCCGCAGCAGACGATGGGATCGGAGGCCTGCAGCCATTTGGCGTGCCAACTAAAGTCTTCTCCCGAGAGGTTTATGAATCTGTGGTCGTTACGTTGATAACTCTGATTAAAGGGCACGATTTTATGTAGCTTGTAAAGAATATGGACTGATCTGGTGTCTGTTTGAAGTGGCTGACTAACCATATTGTTAACAATTAGGTACAACAGGTAAGTCTTCCTTTCCCTTTCCTTCGACAAGAGTCCAGAGAGTGAAAAGTCTCGGTCAAGATGGTTGTTGTAGGATTGATGGTGTTTGCCTCCATCTCGTAAAAGACATTGGCCGCTGCAAAATCGATGGCGTTCTTCATTTTAGGAAAAAGGACAAATCCTACGATTGCGAAAGCCAGAATCCTTAAGCGCTTTTCCTCATTGGACAACTGAAATCGTGCTTCAATATCTAACCAACACCAGAAGTAGTCACCTTCTCTAACACGAGTAGTGATTCCTAACAACTTATCAAGCCTTATTTTGGCATTGGAGGAGTCGAGTCGAACGTTCTGGTATATGGCCGATATAGGAGATGCGAAGCATATCAGAGCGGAATATTCCTCTAGTGTGGGAGTCAAGTCTATCCCTCTGTCAAAAGAGAAGCACCGATAATAGGGATCCTAAAATTTTAGGGCTGCCCGAATGCAACCCCAATCAGTCTTTACATCAACCAAGGTCAGTAGCTTTCCCTAACTACATTCAAACTGTGTCTCCTCATCTTGAGTTAACTCATTTCTCAACTTTTGAATCCTAGTTAAGTCAAAATCTGTGACTTCTACTTTGACCTTAGTGGTGATGTCAGGGGTGAACCCAGGTTCCAACAGGTCTCCTCGCGTGGCCTGATCGTCCAAACTTCGTCCCCCGAAAATATCAAGTGAAAGTAGTGTAGGTGCTGACATTTTGAATGAGCAAAATGGGTCATGTGGCACAGAAATAAAATTTTAAGTGCGAAGTAACCTGTACGTGCAAGAAATTTACAGTTCGTATAAAAGAAAAATTATGAAAAATAGAAATCATGGTAACAAGATAAATAGAACCACGACAAAGCAGATATGATCATGATGCATGTGTTGGGGCTCTAATTCTGACTTTTCTAACTGGCTTGAACGGTTCCCGAATGATACCATGAAAAGGTCCCTAAAGTGTCATCTAGTGTCAACCGATTCCTTGCGGAATCAGGCAACCTTTCAACTATCTTTAGGGGTTCATCCGAGTTGGTATTGGTGAACACTACCCAAGACATGTGTCCTAGGGCGTAACTACTACCCTCCTAATTTGGTAATTGTCCCCGGGGTGTAAGGCACTATGAAATGCATATGACAATTGATATCAAAGCGAATAAATAAACAAATAAGCAATTTATCAAAGCGGGTAAATAAACAAATAAACACCTCAAAAAAATAAAACCGGCTCCGACCCTAAGGTCCCTAGTGAAGTCGCCAAACTGTCGCGCCTCCCCCCCCTCCGAAAAAAATAAAAAATTCGCGAGTATTCGACGAATCTAAAACCTTACGATGCTCGGCGTAAAAGGACGCCTCGCAACATGCAATGAAGTTGCCACCCTAATTTTTGTCTCTAGGTTTAGGGAACCTAATCGTCATGGCATAAAAAAAATAGAAAAAAACTAAAGGCACAAAAAAGAGGGTCTAAACCCAAGAACAAAGGTTCGGGGTCAAATTATGGACTTGGGAATGTGTTAGACACCCTAGTCACATCCGAAAACGGTCACCGGTTGATAAGAGAGGTGTTTAAAAGATGTTTGATAAAAATGCGTTTTAAAAGAGGGTCCTTAGAGGAATCGTCACTTTAGTCTCTTTCACGATCGGGACCGTTCAGGAATAATTAATCGTTGGACGAGGTTAACGTTTTAAAAATCTTTTCGGACGGGGTTACCATTTTCAAGACTGATCGATTATTCCTGACAGTAGTGTGATGGGATTGAATTTTTCGTAAGACCGAATGAGCGCCCTCTTTTTCATCATCGGGTCATGCATGATTAAATTAATTACTAAGTGATTCTACCATGGATTGCTAACAGAGTACAAATTTAAATGAGAGATATTTTAAAATGATAAACCGATACGGGATCGAAGCCACCAAACACATGCAGTCAATATAAGCGGAACTTAAAACAAATGAGCGTGGCATTTAAAGCGAGTCATTAAACAAGTTGTTCATGTGGATTGATTTTAATTCTAGAAATTCTATATATCATGCATACGATTAATATTTACGGAAAGCTTTGAATAAATAAAAGGGAAAGAAAGGCGTACTTTTGAGCGAAGCTTAATATTTAAACCTACAAAATGAGAGTGTTAGTGATAGCTCGAAAAATAAATAAGCAGTTTATGAATGCGAGAATTTAAATAAATAGTTGATATATATCGAAAAATTTAATAATGGTTTGACGTATACGAAGATAAAAACGGTGATTTGACGCATACGAAAATTAAAACGACGATTTGACGCATACGAAAATTAAAATGGCGATTTGACGTATACGAAAATTTAAATGGCGATTTGACGCATACGGGAAATTTAAATGATGACAGTTGATAAGTGCGAGAAATTTAAATGATGACAGTTGATAAGTGTGAGAAATTTAAATGATGATTTGATGCATACAAAAATTTAAATGATGATAATTGCAAAAAATTAAAGATTTGATGATTTGCAAAAAATTTTAAGCAGTTGATGATTTGCAGAAAATTTAAACAGTTGATGATTTGTAGAAAATTAAGCAGTTGATGATCTGCAGAAAATTAAACAGTTGATGATTTGCGGAAAATTAAAGCAGTTGATGATTTGCAGAAATTTAAAGTGCGACCGACCATATAGGCGGTAAATTAAATGACTGAGTTTAAATTGCGGAAGGTAAATTGCGAAAAATTAAAGTGCGAAAAATAAATTGCGGAAAAGTAAACAGTTGATATTTTGCAAAAAATACGAAAATAAAATAAACAAGATATGCACACGAAAAAATGAACAATTAATTAAATAGGCAAAAATAAATATTTTGTATGAAACAGACATACGGATAATTGACACGAGAAAAGAAGAAATTGACGAAAAACACGAGCCGGGCCAGTTGTGCTGGGCCCAAGGCAGTAGGGCCCAGCTTTAAAAAAATTGAAAGATGGGCTAGGAATAACTCCTGGCCCAAGGAAATTGAAATAATGGCCCATCACCTTTCCTTCTTCTCTCCCGCATGAACCCAAAAACCCATGCACTATTCATCATCATCAACCTTGGGCCAACGGCGCTACTGTCGGCGACCAAGTTCCGGCCAACCGTGGCCGAAACCAAAAAACCTTCATACCGAGATGCTCGTCTCCTCGACGGCTTCCCGACCGTACAAACCTCGACTCTCGGTTTAAATCGTACCGATTTTAATTTCAAAAAAAACGAAGAAAATGATAATTAACGAAAAACTCGAAATTCGCTCATCTCACTCAACGAATCAACAAACAAAAAGCATGGTAATTATCTACAGCATGTGTATGAATTAATAAGACACAAACAAGCAATTGGTTTAATCAAAACAATCAACCAAATAATTAAAACCAAAGATGGCCGAAAAAAGCAAGAAAATGCTTACAGAAAAAAGCTTAAAAACTGTGGCGACTGTCGCTCAAGATGAGCAATCTGTCAAGGAGGGAGAAGGAGTAGTTCTTGCTCTGTGAATTCGTGTCCATTTTCGTTGAAGGCAGTGGCCTATTTATAGGCATTTTCAGCGAGTGGAGGGATACGCGGTGCTGCGCGTGGAGGAGCAGGGCATGCGCTGACGGGGCTAGGGCGTGTGCTGGCGGGACTAGGCCGTGCACTGGTGGGGCTAGGTTGTTGGCGATACGATGGGGAGGCAACTGTTCATATGCCATGCACATGAATTATAGGAGCCGTTGATCTGGTTGACTTTCCTTGGTCAACCAGATCAACGGTGATGATTAAATTCCATTATTTAATTATTTAAATGGCTTCGAGCCATTTTTGCGACCAAATGTTTCAAAAACTCAAGCCGAATGTGCCAGTGCGTAGAGAAAAATAAGACGAGTGTAATAGTCTACAGCAAATGAAGAAAATTCTTCGTTTAACGTGTTTATTTTCTCGTTCGGAAACATGAATATGTTCGAATGAAAAATAAATGACGTTACAACGAAAATTGCACGAGACGAAGTTGACTGGCGTGAATGAAAAAAAGAGTAGGTAATTGTCAACTGAAGAAATAACGCGTTCGATCAATGGTTCGAGCGAACTTATAAAAGCTTGAACAAAAATTATAATAAAATAAAATAAAGCTAAAAATATGATAAAATACTAAAAATCCTAAATTTTATGGGATGACCTAAAACGGAAAAATAAATAGCAAATGACTAACGGATAATTAAAAATATGATTTTTAAGGCTGAAATATTAGTAATAATAATAATGAAAATACGCGACGAAAAAATAAAAATGCGATTTGCGACACTAATGACAATAATAAGGATGATAAAATGTGATGAGAATTAAAAATGAACTAACAACAGTAAATTAATTAAAACGACGGTAAGTTAAGTAAAATAACATAAATGATAAATTCAATTTAAATGGCGTCAAAATTCGGGTATCAACAGGTGCCTAACATCTTCCCGAGTTCATAATATGACCTCGAACCATTGTTCTTTGGTTTAAACCTATTGTGCATTAGTTTTTTTATTTTTATGTGTTGATACCCGAATTTTGACCCCGTTTTTAATTAAATTTATCATTTCCGTCATTTCACTCAACTTACTGTCATTTTTAATTAATTTACTGTCGTTAGTATTTTTAAATTCTCATCGTCAGCGTTCGAAATCGCATTTTTAATTTTTCGTCACGTATTTTCATTATTATTATCATTAATATTTTTAGCCTTAAAATCACATTTTTAATTATCCGTTAGTCATTTGCTAGTTATTTCTTCGTTTTAGGTCATCGCATGAAATTTAGGATTTTTATTTTTTATTATTATTTTTGTTCGAGCTTTTATTGGACCCGAGAAAGTTCGCTCGGACAATAGCTCGAAGGCGTTATATTTTCCATCAGCTATTACCTACTCTTTTTTTCATTCACGCTGACCAACTTCGTTTCGCGTAGTTTTCGTCGTAACGTCATTTATTTTTCGTCCAAACATTTCATGTTTCCGAACGAGAAAATAAACACGTTAAACAAAAAAATTCTTCATTCGCTGTAGACGGTTAAACTCGTCTTATTTTTCTCTACGCGCTGGCACTTTTGGCTCGAAAATTCAAAATGTTTGTTCGCGAAAATGGCTCGAGGCCATTTAATTAAAATTAAAGAGGCAATTGATCATCACCGTTGATCTGGTTGACCAAGGAAAGTCAACCAGATCAACGGTTCACAATTAAATGTGCATGGTGCACATGCACCATGGAAGCGACGCAGCAGCGGAGCAAGCCACCGAGCTGCTTGCTCCCGTCGCTTCCTGTCCCGTCAACCATCATCACGACATCCTAGCCTAGCCACCTCGCAGCCCTAGCCCCGCCAGGGCACGCCGTCCTCCCTCCACGCGCGGCGTCGCGTCCTCGCCTCCACGCGATCTCAGCCTATAAAAGGCCACTGCCTTCAACCATTTCAACGATGAATTCACCCCGAGCCTTGCTCCTTCTCCCTCTAAGACCGACTACTCACGTAGAGCGTCAGATGCCTCAATTCGTCAAGCTTTTTTGATGAGTATAGTCATCAGCGTTGTGTGCCATTTTTGGCTTTAATTATTAAGTTGTTATTTTGATTAAAACAATTACTTGTTTGAGTCGTATTAATTCATATGCATGTTGTAGATTAAATACATGCTTTTAATTTTCTTAATCGTTAGATAAATCTTGCGAATTAATTAGTTTTCGGTAATTATCATTTTCGTCATTTTTTCAAAATTAAACTCGGTACGGTTTAAACCGAGATTCGAGGTTCGTACGGTCGGGAAGTCATCAAGGAGACGAGCATCTCGGTACGAAGGTTTTTCGTTTCGGCCACGGTTGGCCGGACCTTGGTCGCCGGCAGTGGCGCCGACGATCCAAGGATGATGATGATGAATAGTGCTATGTTGGGCTTGCGTGGGAGAGAAGAAGGAAAGGTGTTTTTTTTATTTCCTTGGGCCAGGAATAACCTTTATTTTTCAAATTGGGCCCAGCCCATTTTCATTCTTTCCGATATCTCGGGTCGTATTTTTCGTAAAAATGCTCGCATGCTTCGTATGATATTTTCTGGGGTTGCGATTTTTTTATATATATGTATTATATGCATGAAATGTTTAGCTTTTGCTCGTAAAAATATTTGTATGTTTCGTTATGATTATTTTTCGTAATATTGCATTAAAATTTCGTACCTATCAACTGTTTAAAATTCTGCACTTTAATTTTCCGTAATTTACTTTCCGCAATTTAAATTCAGTCATTTAATTTACCGCCTATATGGTCTGTCACATGTTTAATTCTCGCAAATATCACCTGTTTAATTTTCTGCAAATCATCAACTATTTAATTTTCTGCAAATCGTCAACTTCTTAATTTTCTGCAAATATCAAATCATTATTTAATTTCTCGCATGCATCAAACCATCATTTAAATTTTCGTACGCATCAAGTCATCATTTAAATTTCTCGCACTTATCAACTGTCATCATATAAATTTCTCGCATGCACTATCATCATTTAAAATTTTCCGCACTTATCAAATCATCATTTAAATTTTCTTATGTGTCAAATCACCATTTTTTCTTCGTACTCGTCAAACCATTGTTTAATTTTTTGCTGTTTATTTAAATTCTCACATTCATAAATTGCTTATTTATTTTTCGAGCTATCACTAACACTCTCATTTTGTATGTTTAAAATTCAAGCTTCGCTCGAAAGTACGCCTTTCTTTCCCTTTTATTTATTCAACGCTTTTCCGTAAATATTAATCATATGCATGATATATAGAATTGCTAGAATTAAAATCAACCCACATGAACAACTTGTTTAAAGACTTGCTTAAAAATGCCATGTTCGTTTGATTTTAAATTTTCGCTTATATTGGCTGCATGTATTTGGTGGCTTCGATCCCACATCAGTTTATCATTTCAAAACCTCTCATTTAATCTTTACTCTGTTAAGCTATCCATGATAGAATCACGTAGTAATTAATTTAATCATGCATAAGTCCGATGATGAAATAGAGGGCGCTCATTCAGTCTTACGGAAAATCCAGTCCCGTCACGCTACGGTCAGGAATAATCAATTAGTCTTGAAAATGGTAACCCCGTCCGAAACGATTTTTAAAACGGTAACCCCGTCCAACGATTAATTATTCCTGAACGGTCCCAATCATGGAAAAGACTAAAGTGACGATTCCTCTGAGGACCCCCTTTCAAAACGCATTTTTATCAAACACCTTTTAAACACCTCTCTTATCAACCGGTAACCGTTCTCGGATGTGACTCGGGTGCCTAACACCTTCCCAAGTCCATAATACGACCCTGAACCTTTGTCTTAGGTTTAGACCCTTTTTTTGTGCCTTTAGTTTTTTATTTATTTATTTTATTTCTTTATGCCATGACGATTAGGTTCCCTAAGCCTAGAAACAAATTAGGGTGGTGACTTCATTGCATGTTGTGAGGCGTCCTTTTACGTCGAGCATCGTATGGTCTCAAATTTGTCGTACACTCGCGAATAATCCTTTTTATTTATTTTCGGGGCGCGACATTATGCCATGACGATTAGGTTCCCTAAACCTAGAAAAATAGGGTGGCGACTTCATTTTGCATGATGTGAGACGAGTCCAACGCTTATCTCCCATTCCCGTCCCAAACCTATATTTCGCAACATCGAAAAAAAGGGTGCGATAGTTTGGCGACATCACTGGGGACGTTTAGGGTCGAAGCCGATTTTATGGTGTTTGTTTTTTTATTATTTACATGCTTTATTGAATTATTTTCATGATTGCTATTTGTTATGTGCTTTGATCAATTTTCATACTCATGCATAGTGCCCAACACCCAAGGGACAATTACCAAATAGGCTTAGGAGGGTAGTAGTGACGCCTTGGGACACGTGTCTCGGGTAGTGTTCACCAACCCCACTCGGACAAACCATAAAATCAATCGAAAGGTTGCTTGGTTCCGTAAGGAATCGGTTGACACTGGCTGACACTTTAGGGACCATTCTATGGTATAGTACGGGAACCTTCGACTTTTAGAAATTAGTCGACGTCAAAGCCTTGCATATGCATCATTTTGTTTGTTAATAGCTTTGATTATCCTATTTTTATGTTCTTATTTTTCTCACATGTGAATAAGAAACTTAGTAAAATAATTTATTCAGTTTACTAACACTTGAACTCTGTTTTTTTATTTCTACAGGACCCATTCTGCTTATTCAAAATGGCACTACCTATATTACTTTCGCTTGATACTTTTGGAAGAAAGAGTTTTGAGAATCAAGCTGCACGAGGGATATGCTAAAACCCAGTTTCATCCCTGACATCATAACCAAGATCAAAGTGGAGGTTATAGATTTTAACGTAACCAGAATTAGGAATTCAAGGAACGAATTGACTCAGGATGAGCAAACGGATCCCGACTTCCAAGGTCGATGACTTCAAAGGAAAGATCATGCGTCGGCTACCTACGAATTTTTTTCTTTTCACCCCATGTAATAATGTTCCTAGACTTTTATCTACTAGCCATTTTTTTAGATAGATCGGGATAGTCGATCAAGCTTGTAAATGGTTGTAGCCCCTTTTGAAAAAAAAATAGGGGTTTAATTGACGAAATTCATACTTATTCGGTTACCTATTGAATAAGTGCCTTTACCTTTTAGAGATTCACTTTACACATCCAAAAGGAATCAAACGGCTATCACCTACGATTGAGCGGGCCTTCTCCAAAAGATAATTTCCCCTATCAAGATCACACTAAGGGTTTAGCGTGATCACGCTAGCCGCTGCCAAAAATCGCCAAATTTTTTTAGCATCTTCCCAGTTGGTTCTCACAGACGGTCTAGGGTTGCGTTGGGTTACTCCAAGGGTTCTGTTGGATGCGTCCGGGATCGTATCATGTCATGACTTAGGAATGAATAAAATCTTCCCTTATTAATACGGTCTCGGGTCCAATTTAGAGATGAGATGATGGAGACGCAAGGATAGTTGTTTCTTCTCGGTCTCAGCTGCGCGCTCTTTTGTTTTGGCCAATATGGATACGATTTGCTCGGAGTTTCCTGTCGGCTAAAACACAGAAGACGTTGATAACGGGTTGAAGTCTACCCATACCGAATTTCAGAATTTTATGGGCAGCGAATCTCTCACAAACAATTCAGAATGCAAGGATAGTTGTTTCTTCTCGGTCTCAGCTGCGCGCTCTTTTGTTTTGGCCAATATGGATACGATTTATTTGGATTTTCCACTCGGCTAAAAAATGAAAGATGTTGATGACAGGTTGAAGTATTCTAACACCAAATTTTAGAATTTTTTGGGCGTCTCATCTCTCACAAATAATTCAGAATGCAAGGATAGTTATTTCTTCTCGGTCTCAGCTACGCACTCTTCTGTTTTGGCCAATATGAATACTATTTACTCGGAGTTTCCACTTGGCTAAAACACGGAAGATGTTGATGACAGGTTGAAGTCTGGCCACGCCAAATTTATGAATTTTCTGGGCAGCACATCTCTCACAAATAATTCAGAACGCAAGGATAGCTGTTTCTTCTCGGTCTCAGTTGCGCGCTCTTTTACCTTGGCCAAAATGGGCGTAATTTGCTCAGAATTCACACTCGGCTAAAACACGAAAGACATTGATGACAGGTTGGAGTTTGTCCATACCAAAAACTCAGATTTTTCTGGGTGGCGCATCTCTCACAAAAAAATCTAGATGCGAGGATGACTCCTTTTCCTCAATTTGTGCACTCTTTGGTTTTGACCAATATGAATACGATTTGCTCCGAATCTTCACTCAGCTAAAACACGAAAGGCATTGATAACAGACACAAGATAAACAAAAAGATTGAAAAGGAAGAGTCAGACACGGCCAATTCGTCATGCACATACACGGAGTTCGAAGCCCACAAGATCGTAAGCAATGTACGTGCTCCTCTCACACAACGGCATTTATAAGCCTTGATTCCTCGGATAAATGGCTAGAGAGCACCCTCAACTTGGTCAAAATTCATCCTCCAAATCTAAATATCAGTATGCAAGAAAGGGCTACTACGGAAGTCACAAGGAAGACCTTCGAAAAGCCACGATTGGCTCCCAAGTTATCTCTAAGCGGCATGCCGCTAGCTTCAGTTTCGAGAGGAAGAAAAATGAAAAATCCTGGCAGCATGCCGCCTAGAGCCTAGCGGCATGCCGCCAGCTTCAGCCCTAAATTCCTCCAAAGTCATTTTCGGCATCCGAATGTTTCTCCAAGTGCTTCCAAGCCAGGTTTCATCATCTTTGCTCATC
This sequence comes from Viola odorata, assembly GCA_963691705.1. Taxonomy (NCBI): domain Eukaryota; kingdom Viridiplantae; phylum Streptophyta; class Magnoliopsida; order Malpighiales; family Violaceae; genus Viola; species Viola odorata. The sequence goes on from OY829541.1 coordinate 29,437,301, forward strand.
ATAAACATGACTTTAGTCGCTCAAATACTTGTCAAAGCCTCTTGGTATGATGGCCTCGCTCTTCAAATCAAGGATATGCTCATAAACTTTTCACGAAAAGAGAGTTCCGAGAATGATAAACACTAGCCACTTGCATGGATTTGTTTCAAGGGTTTCGGGTATAGCGTCCGAGATCGTATTACGCTGTTGGAATGAATAAAAGCTTCCTACGTGTCTTCACCGAAAATGCCAAATCTAGGATGTGTCATCTAAAAGTATCAAGCGAAAGAGTAGCTGAAAGATTGAATAATCAGCGTGGAGGCCTCGGAATTGCACATCCCCGATATATTTCTCACTTATGTTTATTTCTTTTTTTCCTTTCCCTTTTCAGGTTAACAATAGCTCCTCGCAAACGTACTACTCCGGCAAGGCTCCCCGTAACTAGACTTCAAGCACAAAAAATGGTCGAACAAGCTAAGACACAAGAGATATTGGCTGCTAGAATAGCAGAGCTAGAAGAACAAGTTAGGGTTACTACAGAGAGGGTCGCTCAGGCCGAAAAAGAGCGAGATGAAGCCACCACGAAGTTCCCGACTGGTTTTGATCCTACTCAAATGATAGGACCTTCTTCATCCGCCGTCGTTGGATCTTCGGTACCTCAATCATTTTCAGGTCCTGGGGGTCAATGGAAATGGATTGATCCTTTCGTCACTGTAAATCCTGTAGTTAACACAGGTGAAGAAACTGCTGCAGCTCTGCAGCATTCTTTAGTTGACCTCACCTTGGACCCTAGTAAAAATCAGATTCATCAGGAATCCTAGGGTGTCCGCCCCCCTCAGGGCCACTCCACTCAAGTCATGATTCCCGATCCTACGGGAATTTGACCACCCTTTGTCAATCCGACGCAACCACCATTCACGTCGGAACCACTAACACCCTTTGGTCCTAATACTACCATCACAGAGAGACCAAATATGGGTAGGTTGAGCCTACTAGAAGAAAGGCTCAGAGCCATTGAAAGAACCGATCCCTTCAACCCTACGGGCCCCGCCGACATATGCATGGTCTCAGGAATCATAATACCTCCGAAATACAAGATTCCATATTTTGAAAAGTACACTAGGATCGAGTGCCCAAAAACTCATCTCAAAGCATATTGCAACAAAATGACGGATATGATACATAATGAGCCTTTGTTGATCCATCTATTCAGGGAGAGTTTGGCCAAGCATGCTTTGACTTGGTACATGGGCCTAGGTAGGGCCAAGATTAAGACCTGTAGGGACTTGTCTGATGCTTTCTTCAAACAATATAAATTCAACTTGGAAGTTGCACCAGACCATTCTGATCTATAGGATCTAGAGAAGAAGACCGACGAATCAGTGAAAACTTACGCTCAGAGGTGGAGAGGACTAGCATCTAGAATTTCTCCTCCGCTAAGTGACAAAGAACTCTTGTCAATTTTTGTGAACGCTTTCAAGGCTCCCTACTACACCTATCTCATCTCCAATTCATCGCGTAGCTTCTCCGACATGGTCCTTGTAGCCGAGAGAGTTGAACAAAGAATTAAGTCCGGAAGGATCACTGCTTCCAAACCAGAAGAAACGCTTAAAAGAGCACCTATCATGAAGGAAGACATCATTTTTGTCTCCCCGGGACCTAGTAACCGACAACCTTTCCCATCGCCTCCACCACAAATCCCACAAAAGAACCAACACACCCATTGGAACCTAGAGCCACTACCACCTCTTCTAGTTCCTTTAGAGGAAATTTACGAGCATCTCTTAGCAGCTGGGAAAATTACACCAACCCAGATTCAGCCTATACGACCTCCTTACCCGAAGTGGTACAACCCTAGATGCACGTACCATGCCGAAGCTTAGGGCCACACTCTAGAAGACTGCTCTGCCATTAGAGGAAAGGTTAATCACTTGATCAAGAGCAAATGCATCTCTTTCGAAGGGTCTAGCATGGCCATCAACCCTATTACGAACCATACTTTGGGTAGTGGAATCGCGATATAGAGCTCGTTCATGTCTGTGAAGAAGTCTGGAGAGCCTACGTACAACTGAACCACCATCATACTTCCAGATGTCTCCCTATTTTGTTATTTTGTTGTTTTTCCTATGATTAGCGAAACTCTCTCCATAAATAAAAACTCGGATTCTCCTAATATACCCTGTGTGTTTGATAGTTGAGAAACTACCACCGCAACTAAGGATGAGGTCGGGATTCCACGCCACTCGGTCCGTTTAGGAGAAAGGGCGGAAAAGGAGGTAGTACCTCTTCAGGAGGAGTTTGAAAGGATAAACTTGGGGGAAAATAATGAAATTCAAAAGAATGTCGATCCAAAGAAACATGGTCGAACCTTTTATGATTTGAAATTGCTCACGCACGACCATTCTCTGCAAGGTCTCATCACTACAGCGGGCACAATGACCATACTGCAAAAATCAATCCTCTAATTTAGGGGCCCGCTAAGTGCCGACCTTAAACCGGTCTCAAGCGCCCAAGTATAGGCGGATGTTCAAGACAATCAAGCGGAATCTCATTGCTACAATTAGCATTCGAATTTTGCGATATCCCAGCGCGGATCTCAAATTACCTCACTACCGCCTGCGGCACATATCCAGGGAAGTTGTCCTTTACATTTCCGCAATTTATGTTTCCACAATTTATGTTTTCACAATTTACATTTCCGTATTTTTTCCCCACACTTTTTGTAAGAGCGTGCGCATAATGACTGTTAAGTTTCTTAGCTTTTACCAAAAATACATATATCACTCGGTTTAAAAGAAAAGAAAAAAGAAAAAAGAAAGAAAAAGAGAAAAGAAAAGAAAAAAACTATGTTTTTGAACATTCCTTAAATTGAGCATGTCATCATTTTATCACGTCGCGGATAACTTGTGCGTTCATTAGAAATTATATGACATACATGGTCTGGTCTGTTAACTCTTATATCCATGACATATTTTAGACGTAAGCAATCACAAACACATCTGTGTGAGTTTTTGGGCCTTCATGCTTTATTTCTTTCATGAGTGTAAATGCTAAACTAAGTGCTAATTAGATTTGCATAATATCCAGGGTCCATGAACCATCAGACATGGGATAGCAGTAAGATGACATTGGACTTTGCTTTTGCTTTTCTTCCACATTTTTCATTTTTTAAACTTTTTACCCTCAAACACATATTTCATACACCATTGTACAAATCTATCAACCACTCAAAATCCTCTCCTAACCAAATGGGTAGTGCTCAACTGGGACCGCTCAAACTGGAGTTGAAAGTACATATCAAGTAAGGGAGTCACAAGGAAGTCCTTAGGGGATCACTGACAAAAGTGTCAGAAGACGGCCGAATAAATCAAAACCTGAAGGCCTCTATCCAAAAATCATCACAATAGAAAGAATCGTACTTGCTTCGCTTGCTAGTTATACTTACATAAAAAATAAAAATAAAGAGAAAAGAAACAAAAAAAAGAAGAAAGAGAAGAAAAAAATGGGAAAAGAAAAAGAAAAAAAGAAGAAAGAAATCCAAAAATAGAGGTGTTTCAAAGAATACAAAAAGCAAAAGCAAGTATGAAAAATCAGGATCAATCAACATGATCACGGGAAGAGCGTTCCCAGCAAAATCACGATTAAAATCGTCAGAAAATAGTTCACTGCAATTTGTCCTCATCGCAAACCAGTCGTCGAGCACAAATACATTAAAACCCTTTTACAAAAAAATACACAGCAAAAAAAAAAAACAATCTCTCCTTTTTTGTCTCTTGCAAAGTCCTCTTGATTATTAGCAAGCCCATGCATGTGCATCTTTCACTCGGATTGACATTGCAAATTTAATTTTTGTGCTATGTTTAGTGCATTTTTAGGAGTGTAAACACATAGCCCTATTTTCGGAGCGTGAGCGCAAACACTAATATTTGGTGAGGACTGCTTACAGCTACATGTCATGGGAAAGTCTTGTTCTTGAGGTTGTTATTTCCTGAACAAGTCGCATACGTTATCTAGACTTGAATCAATCATTTTTATATAAGGAAAATTGAACGAACAATTCCTTCAAAAAAAAAAATACTTGAATTGCAAGACTGAAATTTCGAGTGAAAACTGCGCACTGATTATGAGTTGGAGAGAAGTATGTGAAAGGCCCCGAATTAGGAGAAGTCTCAAATATAAGAGTTGTTCCACTGAGACTGAAGTTTAAGCTGTCAAAATTTCAGAATTTTCTGGGCGCAGACACTCACACAAAAAGGAAAATACGAAGGTAGTCAAAATGGAAATCCGAAAGAGAACACAAAAGAAATTTAAGACTTGTGTTCTTCCACAAGGACACTTCAAAAACAATGTAATTCACTTCAATATGCATACACAAGTAGCTTCTTGCTTGTGACTCCTTTGCTTTTCTTCTCTTTTTTTTTTTTTTTTTTTTTAGAAGTGAGGAAACTTGATCACTTTTTCTTTACTTTTTTGTTTTGATCAAATCTTTTAGTTCCATTCTTTTAAGTTCTATTTTTGCAAAGGGTGAAGAAGACTAACTTGTATGACAAGTATTTTTAAAAGATGAAGTGAAAGACAAGTAGTTTTTGCTCTGAATTTTTTTTCACTAAAAGCCAAAAATGTGATGTGGCAAGTGAAGATGATGTGTCACTAAATGTGTGGATGACCAAGCAAGTGATGTGGCACGTGAGGTGGACGTGTATGACAAGCACACAATATTTCAGCAATTGTGTTCTCAAGTCCACATGGCTCTCAAGGCCACCATAGGAGGCTCCAATAACTTCAGCAACAAATACACATTTAAGAAGATGAATTTTCGTCCATTTAGATGCACACAAACACAAAATATTTCAGCAATTGTGTTCTTCCAAAATTCAGCACACTAAAAGACAAGAATTTCTCAAGAACACCAAATTTTTCAAATGAAGTAAGATTGATTCCTATAGTAGAAAACAATGTTTAAACCATAGAAAACAAGAATCAAGGTGTTTGAGCCGAAGAAACTCAAGGAAATGAAGTTTGAACCGAAAAGAGGAACGAATGCAAAAAAATCAAAAAAACAATTCGGCCAAAATTGATATGAGCTTAAAGGCTCCAGCTCGTCCTTATGCCTTGCCCGGACCAGCCTTGGATCCCACGGCAAAAACTAGCACATTAGGGACTGTTTTGGTGATCAAGTCAGCCGACCTTCCTAGGTTTAAATGAAGGGTTATTTTAGGGTTTTCTCATGTAATAATTCTCAAGCTATAAATAGAAGGAGATAGCCTCTTTTATAGCTTGCCTTTGATTTTGATGATATTCTCTTTGGCCAAATCAGTAGAGTAACCTAGGTAATTTAGGGTTCTTCAAACCATCTTTAGGGTTCTTTGGAGCCGGGGCTGTTAATGTGGAGTTTTGGAGTGAAAGGGATACAAGTAGGGTTGGTGAGTCCACTTCGGAGTGCCATGAGATAGCCACTCATTGTCTTGCGTTGCAGCACCATTTTTTGGCCCTTGGGAGTGACTTTTCCATCATTCTAAAGGTACCTATACATAGCTTTGAGGACCCATTTCTACTTGGTCTTGGGCATGTGAGCCGCGCACCTTTCCTTCTGTTTTCGGCACCTCCATGTGGTTACATGGTCTCGCACTTTACACGGATTTCGTCCGCTACTCTTTTGGTTCACCATAGCGCCCTCGCCTTATCAGCCACTACTAAGAGCCCGCACTTGGCCCTAGTTCACTCCTTGCCTCGTCATGGTCAATCCTTGATTGTTCTTCGCTGTTTTCCGTCCATGCCTACCTATCTTCCCCAATCAAGGCCTCCACATTGGCCTATATTCCCCGAAAGGTGTAGTTGGAGGGTTCCGTGTGTATCCACAAGCTGTAAGCATGCCTTGACCCGTTTGGCCTTGCAAGGGATGGACCTTATAGATTCGAGGTCGAATCTCCTCAAAGGGGGAGGGGATGATATGAGCTTGAAGACTCTCACTCCACTTTCGGAACCCCACACCCTCCAAAGCTTAGATTCGAGGACGAATCTCTTCAAAGGGGGATGGGATGATATGAGCTTAAAGGCTCCAGCTCGTCCTTATGCCTTGCCCGGACCAGCCTTGGATCCCATGGCGAAAACTAGCGCATTAGGGACTGTTTTGGTGATCAAGTCAGCCGACCTTCCTAGGTTTAAATGAAGGGTTATTTTAGGGTTTTCTCATGTAATAATTCTCAAGCTATAAATAGAAGGAGATAGCCTCTTTTATAGCTTGCCTTTGATTTTGATGATATTCTCTTTGGCCAAATCAGTAGAATAACCTAGGTAATTTAGGGTTCTTCAAACCATCTTTAGGGTTCTTTGGAGCCGGGGCTGTTAGGGCCAAATCCATTGTTTATCTTCTATCTCTTCTTGTAATTAAGCTCTTGAGCTTTGTTCTTAAATCAGAAAAGAGAGACCCTTAACTAGTTTGTAGAAAGTTTGCTTGTTCTTATGATCAAGAGGGTTTTCTAATTAGTTAAGTTCTTATTATGTTCATCCGTTTCATCTCTACCAAACAACCATCAAGTCGCTGCATATAACTCCTTAAACACCAACTTCAGCCCTTAAACTCACCAAGGTGTCCCCTCTCCATCTCCATCCGAGGCACCTATATCTATTATCAAGACCAACCTCTCACAAGAGGACTAGATGCGGCTCAAGAACAGCAATTCGGCCTCCTTCTATCTAAAACAGAAGTTGAGTTCTTATCAAGTGGTAGCGGAGCTTCAACTGTCCTTTAGGTTGGTTTTTCTTGTTCTCCTCATCATTTCTATGGTTAGAATCATCTTCTCTACCGTAGAACTTCTTTCTTTTTGTGTGGCAAAATTTCTGTTTTTCTCCATTTTCACACCCATTCCACTAAATTGCTCAAACACGTTTTCCTTGTGTTCCCACGGTTCAAACTCCTTTTCCTTTCATATCTATGGTTAAAACATTATTTTCAACCATAGGAGTGATTTAAATTCAGTTTGAAAATTTTGATGTTCTTAGAGGAAATTGTTGTCTTTTAGTGTGCTGATTTTTGGAAGAACACATTTGCTGAATTTTTGTGTGTGTTTGTATGCATCTAAATCCGAATTTCTCATCTTCTTATGTGTGATTTATTGCTGTGTTTGGAGCTTCCTAAGATGAGCCATGTGGACTTGCTTATTTTCTAGCTAGAGTCCAACATTTTTGCCCTCCTCTCCTAGCCGGCCACATCACTACTTTGTGAGCCAAGTATTTTACTTTCATTGTGAGCCAAGCATTTCAGCTTGCTCACTACTTCAGCCCCTCACAAGGCCGGCCCTAGGGTTTAATCCTTACACACATATTGCTTGTCATACACCTTGCAACTTCGTGTCTTTCAGATTGCAATTGATACTTGTCATACATTTTTCGTACTACTTGTCATTCACTCAAAATTTTCGGCATTTAGTGAAAAATAATTTTGTTTTTCTACTACTTGTCTTTCACTTCTAAACATCAAAATACTTATCATACACTTCTTGAGCTCTCTTGCACTTACAAAAAAAAAAACAAAAACAGCAAAGAAAAGAAGGGAAAAAGAGTAAGGAAAATCCCTCAATTAAAAAAAAGGGAGAGATTACAAGTGAGTCAAAGCAAGAGACTAGTGTGTATGTTGGCATTAGAAGTGTAGTAGTACATCAATGTGCATTTTGTTTGACAATTTTTCCTTCGACATACAACATTTTTACAAGCATATTTGGTGTGTAGAACACAATTTTGGTTTTAGTTTTTGCATTTTTCTTTTACACCTTTTTGTGTTCTTTCTTTCTTTCTTTCTTTTCTTCTTGAGTAGCTTGTGCTTTGGTGTTTCCTTCTTTGTTTCCACATTATATTACTCTATTCTAAGTCCAATTGCTGTCCAAATTAAATCCATTTTCCTTGGGCAGAATTGCAGCTTTCCTTGCCTTTCTTTCTTACCTTGGTTGTCTTGCTTTCCTTGAGCCCTAGTTAGGTCTTTCTAGCTGAGGTGTTGGATTGTGATTGAGATAAGAGTGTGAGAGAAAAGTGTGAGTACATTAGAGTGATAAACGCGAGTGAAACACGTGAGGGAGAGACTAACCCCTTTTAGCTATCAATTGTGTTTATTTTTCCTTTTGTAGGAATTTTCCTATGTCTTCCTACATACCGCCACATTTGAGGGTTGCTCCTACTAGCCACGCACCTTGGTATCATGTTGAGCAGCCTCCCCACCATGTCTGTTGGCCCCCGCCTCTTCCTAGTTACGGTTCCATTCCTTCCCGGTTGGAGTATGATCAAATTCAGCCCTCTCGGCAAGCCTATTCGTATGAGTCTTATGCGACTAGTGGAGAGACTTCGTATGGTCATGAGGACTACTTCACCGAGGCTGCCCCGTCCCCACACCATGACACCTCACCTTTCGTCGTGAGGACGACTCCAATTCTAGCGCGCCTGGAAAGAAGCACTCAAGCCATGACAAAGACCATGGCCGCAATGACACTTATATGTGATAACCTACGGGTTTCCGTGCACCTTGGGCAATGTGAAGAGGTTAGCGTTTGTGCTCTTGGTTCGCCATCAGTCAAGGAAAGTTTAGTGCCTCTTGGGAGGGGAATGAATGTATTGCAATCCATGGATGGTTTTGAGACACCGTTGGTTGAGGAGATTGAGGATCTTCCAAGTGTTGTTTCAGCCAAATCGCCATCACTTATTGAGGATGATTTGCCTCCGTTTGAGGAGAAGCTACTAGTTTCGGATGTTAATGTGGAGTTTGGGAGCGAAAGGGATACAAGTAGGGTTGGTGAGTCCACTTCGAAGTGCCATGAGACAGCCACTCATTGTCTTGCGTTGCAGCACCATTTTTGGGCCCTTGGGAGTGACTTTTCCATCATTCCGAAGGTACCTATACATAGCTTTGAGGACCCATTTCTACTTGGTCTTAGGCATGTGAGCCACGCACCTTTCCTTCTGTTTTCGGCACCTCCATGTGCTTACATGGTCTCGCACTTTACACGGATTCCGTCCGCTGCTCTTTTGGTTCACCATAGCGCCCTCGCCTTATCAGCCACTACTAAGAGCCCGCACTTGGCCCTAGTTCACTCCTTGCCTCGTCATGGTCAATCCTTGATTGTTCTTTGTTGTTTTCCGTCCACGCCTACCTATCTTCCCCAATCAAGGCCTCCACCTTGGCCTATATTCCCCGAAAGGTGTAGTTGGAGGGTTCCGTGTGTATCCACAAGCTGTGAGCATGCTTTGACCCGTTTGGCCTTGCAAGGGATGAACCCTCTAGATTCGAGGTCGAATCTCCTCAAAGGGGGAGGGGATGATATGAGCTTGAAGACTCTCACTCCACTTTCGGAACCCCACACCCTCCAAAGCTTAGATTCGAGGACGAATCTCTTCAAAGGGGGATGGGATGATATGAGCTTAAAGGCTCCAGCTCGTCCTTATGCCTTGCCCGGACCAGCCTTGGATCCCATGGCGAAAACTAGCGCATTAGGGACTGTTTTGGTGATCAAGTCAGCCGACCTTCCTAGGTTTAAATGAAGGGTTATTTTAGGGTTTTCTCATGTAATAATTCTCAAGCTATAAATAGAAGGAGATAGCCTCTTTTATAGCTTGCCTTTGATTTTGATGATATTCTCTTTGGCCAAATCAGTAGAATAACCTAGGTAATTTAGGGTTCTTCAAACCATCTTTAGGGTTCTTTGGAGCCGGGGCTGTTAGGGCCAAATCCATTGTTTATCTTCTATCTCTTCTTGTAATTAAGCTCTTGAGCTTTGTTCTTAAATCAGAAAAGAGAGACCCTTAACTAGTTTGTAGAAAGGTTGCTTGTTCTTATTATGTTCATCTGTTCCATCTCTACCAAACAACCATCAAGCCGCTGCATATAACTCCTTAAACACCAACTTCAGCCCTTAGACTCACCAAGGTGTCCCCTCTCCATCTCCATCCAAGGCACCTATATCTATTGTCAAGACCAACCTCTCACAAGAGGACTAGATCCGGCTCAAGAACAGTAATTCGACCTCCTTCTATCCAAAACAGAAGTTGAGTTCTTATAAAAAATGAAGAAAGCTACGGTGGAGAAGATGAATCCAACCTTAGGGAGAGAGTTTACCAACCTAGAAGATGATTTGGAGCTTCGCTACCACTTGATAAGAGCTCGACTTCGATTTGGAGAAGAAACCATGTGATGAAGGCAGCAAGGATCTAGTCTCCTTTGGGAGGTGGTAAACACATGGATAATTGGTGTTTGGGTGGATGGATGGATCCGGATTTGTATGGAGTTTAAGGGCAGCGGCAATAAATGGAATAATGAAGAAGATAACGTCGCTAGAAGGAGTGCGGATTGTGCAGCGAATTAATGGATGAAAAGGAGAGTGTTTTGATGAACAATAAGTATATAACTTCAATACCCAACAAACCCTCTCTAGGCTAGCTAGAGCAACCTTGTTACAAAGTAAAGAAGATGAAGTGCTAGTTTGAAGAACCCTAATTTGCCCTATTGGCTCACCTAATGTGAAGTGTTCTTTGTAGAGGAAAACTCAACAAAACAAAGACAAGTGCTGAAATGAATAAAGTGCACTTTAAATACTTAAGTCTAAACACAGGGGTAAATACCCTTACACCCTAGACAAAAGGACTTGAGAAGCTTGGCCTTGGCAGCCATGAAGATGGGTTTGGCCTAGGCGGGCTTGGCCATGGGCTCGGCTAAGGGCTCGGCCACGGGCTCGGCCAAGGGCTCGGACATGGGCTCGGCCAAGGGCTCGGACATGGACTCGGCCAAGGGCTCATGGCTCGGAAGATAGGCCACGCAGGAGGCCTTTCACGTGCAATGTGTACGGGCGTCGGTGGTTCCATGCTCATATCACAAAACGACGCTTTATCGCAACTCTCAATTCTTCCCAAGTCGCAATAAGCGGTTTGCCATCGACTCTTTGTGTCTCACAAAGGCGATCCCACCATTGTATGGCTAAACCCGTGAACTCGACAATAGCTAACTTCACTTTCTTTGTCTCGGAATAATTGTAACATGCGAACAGCCGAGTCACCTTGTTTTCCCACTCATGGAAAGCATCCGGATTATCCTTACCCTCGAAGGTAGGAATGGACACCTTGATACCCGAGAGGTTGGTATCCACTCTCTCTTCATTGTTCCGATTACCTCGCTGCTTATATAACTCATCATGATCAAACCAACGGGCATTGTTAACGTGCTCATAGTGAGGAGGATGAGGAGGTCTAGGTATGGGAGTGGCGGTGCGGGTGCTTTCGTTGTCATGTTGGCCATGGCAGCCATGAGGTCCTTGAATTGAGATTTTAGTTCAGCCATGTCGACCGTTAACGAAGCCATTGCTGGATTGAGAGTGGAGGAATCCTCCGAACTAGCACCCGAAGGTATGTCACTCAAGGGTGGGTCTTGGTGAGACATAGAATGATAAAAATTGGTTAGTCCCTCCCTTACGTGTTTTCCTCGTGTATCACACTACACTCTAATGTTCTCACAATCCTCACACACTCTTATCTTTACCAAGGCCAACGCTTAAGCTAACAATGACTCTAAATCAAAAGAAAGCACGCGGACAGCAAAGACAACAAGGGCTAGAAGGAAAAGTGAGGAAAACCTAGCTAATGTTCAAGACAAAAGAGCTTGATTTGAACACTAGGAAGGCTTGGGGTAGAAATGTGATGTAGAATCAAGAAAGAAAAACCAAGGACACAAATAAAAGCTAGCTCAAAAAGAAGATGAAAATGGAAGGAAAGAAATGGAATTTAAAATCAGTAGCTTGGTCCAATGCTTATGTCAATGCAAAAATTGTCAAAAATGCACATTGATGTACTACTACACTTCTAATGCCAACATACACACTAGTCTCTTGCTTTGACTCACTTGTAATCTCTTTTTTTTTTTGAATTGAGGGATTGTCTTTACTCTTTTTCCCTTCTTTTCTATTTTTTTTTTTTGTAAGTGCAAGAGAGCTCAAGGAGTGTATGACAAGGATTTTCATGTTTAGAAGGAATGACAAGTAGTAGAAAAACAAAAATTAATTTTCACTAAATGCTGAAAATATTTTTGCTAATGTGTACCTGAATTTTTTCACTAAAATGAGCGAATATTTATCACTAAAATGCACCAATATATGTCACTAAAATGCACCACAATTTTCACTAACATGCACCAAAATGTGTGACAAGTCACTCGGATTGGGTGACAATGAGTTTAGGCAAATTGTGTGACCAGTAAATCAGATTGAATGACAAGGAGTTGATGCAAAGTGTATGACAAGCCAAACTTAATCCTGCTAGTTCTAGGAACCCTAATATTAATCCTAACTTAATCCTAAATTAACTTAAACTAATTGGCCTTAGAAAGATTCACTTAAAATAAAGACCAGCTATAAAAGAGGTTGTCCTTCTATTTATAGCTGAATAATTATTACATCAAGACACCTAAATTACCCTTGGACAAAGGGGGAAGGCACCGGGCTTGGAAGATGGGCCTTGTGGCCGGCCTCTTGGTGAGCGCAAGGCTTGGAGGCAAGGCCTTGCGTGTGCTGCCCTTGGGCCGCACGCTCCTTGCTTGGCCTTGAGCGCGCCTTGGTGTTTGGCCAAGGCCGAGGCCTTTCTTCAAGGAGGACGCGGGCTAGCCGGAGGCTTTCATGGTTTGCTAGGGTTGGCGCGGTGATGTTCATGGTATGCGCGGCCAACTCATGAACCCGTGTTCCTAGAGCATCCGTGCTTGTATCACACTTGAACAATTGCAGGGATATTTTGAGAGATTTTGTGAGATTAATAGAGAGTTAAACACTAGAGTAAACACGTGAGGGAGTGCTAGGTTTAGTACAAATTTTACGTTTGTTTGCTAGTGTTGTGAATTTACAGGAATTAAAGAATGTCTTACAGCAATGGTCCGAGATGCGAGATTATGAGGATGATGCCTATCCGAGGCAAGGGCAGTATGATAGGTATGAAAGGAGGAAGATCTCGGTTGGTTTGAGGGCTAAGGCCGAGACATATAACAAAAGTGAGTCAAAGGTAAGGCTTCCGCCTTTTGAAGCAGTGTACAATCCGAATGCTTACTTGGATTGGGAGCGAGAGGTACAATCTATTTTTTGCTGCCATATTATTCAGAAAGGAAGAAAGTAAAGTTAGCATCAGCTGCGCTTGGTGGGTATGCGGTTAACTGGTGGGATCAGATCAACCTTAAACGAGTTGCCCTAGAGGGTCTTCCAATTCAGGATTGGGAAGTGATGAAGAGGGCCATGAGGAATCGTTTCGTTCCCACTCACTTCAGCCGTGAGCTTCTCCAAAAGTTGCAGTCCTTGACACAAGGAAATAGGAGTGTTGAAGAGTACTTTAATGAGATGGAGATTGCTTTGGAGAGAGCGCAAGTCAAGGAGACCGAAAAGGAGACGATGGCAAGATTCTTCGAAGGCCTAAACCGAGAGATAACAGATCCACTGTATTACACTGAGTTCTTCTACTTAGAGGATATGTGACAAAAGGCGATCAGTATAGAGAAGCTAAGGAAGAAGAGGTCTCTTTATCCTAGTATCAGGCCTACTAAGTCAAAGGTGAAAGATGAGGAGCAAAAATGAGTTGCGAAAGCTTATGCCGAGTCTGAAATCATAAGGGATATTGAGAGAAAAAGGGGAGAGTTGAGTGAAAAGAAAGAGAGAAATAATGAGGAAAACAGCCCCTATGAAAAGAGTGAGCATGGGAAAAGAGATGAAATAAAAAACAGCCCCATGAAAAGAGTGAACATGGGAAAAGAGATGAGAGTTTAAAACACTTGCATGAAAATAAAGAGCATGCAGAGAGTGGCATCATTAAAAAAGGAGAGATGTTTGTTTATGCCAAGAGAGAACAAGTGACGGATGCATTACATGTGCAAAAAATCTATCTCGGCGCAAGCCACCAAAAACTAAAATTTTGGCCATTGCGCTTAGATTTTCCTAACCCTAATCCGATTGTTTTCCCTTCTATTATTATTTCTCCTAATGTGCAGAACAAGAGAAGATTGTTGGCAGAAGAGAAGCCTCTTACCTTACCACCAAGAAGAGGGAAAGAACCTTGTGCGTCCATGGTGCCTATTTCGGCCAACCCTAACCGAAAGGGTATGGTATGGTTCTCTTCCCTAAGGAGCGATTTGTGTGAGTATATAAACATCATTAATTTTTATGCTTCTAGTTCTAAAATTAATTTAAATGATGATGATTATATGCTAGCACCGAAGGTCAAGTCATATGCCTTTGAAAATTACTTGCGAAAGCGAAAACAGTTTGGTATGTTAGCTAGACCGAGAGACATGGATTGTGTTGTCTCTAACACAAATTTAATTGCATTCTCACATATTTTTACATTAGATAACTATTCTGCCAAGTGTGAATTTCATAAAAATTTTGTGTTTAAGTCGACAGGACTTGGTGGAGCTCTTTTCAGACGCAATCGCTTATATCGGTCGCATGATCTTTTGCGAAATGTTGATGAGCATGATGTGTTTGATGATTGTTTGATGAGCTGCTGTGATTTAATTAATATTACTGGTTTAATTTATAGGAATGATATGTCTTCACATGATGTTCCTTTAATTCTTATTGGTAGTATTGATAAAAAGTCACTTAGTGAAAAATCGCTTGAGGTTACACCTAGGGTTAATCTTTATGCTAATGATTCTGATTTTTGTGAAGTCTATAAAGATTATTTATTTGACACAAAATCTATGTTTTGTATGCATAAAGGATATCATAGCAAGCATAAGCGCTTAATTTGGTTGTGTAGTTCATTATACGATTTGACTTGTGTATTGGTCATATGATGCTGGTTTGATACATTAATATAGCGCAACTATTACTAACATATTCTTTAAGGATGTTATGCTTTCACATGTTGTTCCTTGGAGTATTGTTAGTAATCACAGGGAGGAGTCACTTAGCGACTCATGGATGGAATTGTGGAGAAGGCCGAGCACGAAGATGCTAATTGAGACATCTTGTCAACCACAATTCGGAGTTTCAAGCAATGTGGATCCATTGGCACTTGAGTCCTCATGGCATGTTTCGGTTTGTAAGTATGAGTTTACATGGAAGCAATGCTTTCAATTTATTTTATTTACTTACTTCCTTTCGGCACATGCTATTGTTTTGGGATTATTGCTTAAACTCATATGGTTTCATTCATATAACATTATTCGGTTTAATGTTGCTGCCTTTGAGTATATTGTTTAGTATAAGTGGTAGCAAAGAGATCGAAGTAATACGGACAACCCATGGACAAGCCAAGCGCTATGGTGCACGCTTGAGTGTCAAGATGGCAACTTTGGAAAACTATGGAATGATGAGTGGATCCTTCAAGATAGGAGTTTGGGCTTGGCAGCGCTTACGCCGGAGACGGTCCCTAAACCAAGTTCAAGCAAGAGTAGCCGGTTGGAGCAATAATCTTACTCGACGCATTGACATATTTAGAGACGTTGCTACCAAGTTGAATTTACAAGGTTGGTATGGTTCGATTTGTGCTTACTTTGATATTACTAACTTAAGGTATTGTGGTGTAGGTCTAGGTAAAAATTCGAGGTCGAATCTTTTCGAAGGGAGAGGGAATGATGCGAATCCTCACACATACCTTAGCACATCAAGCGTCTTACCCTTGAAGCGCAAGAGATGGCAACTAAGAAAGCACAAGAGATGGCGAGTATGCTTTGAGCATATAATTGTGAAGCTTTCGTGGGCAGATTATGCTGAGCAAGATTCAAGGACGAATCTTTCCGAAGAGGGAGGGAATGATACGATCCCAAGATGTATCATGCGACTACATGGATAAAAGAGTCAAGACATGATGGAGCAGATGGAGTCCGATCAGGGATCAGAAAGACTTGATGGAAACCTCTATGTGTTGTGTTTACTGTGTCCAAATTTCAGGACGTTTGGACGAGTGGAGCGTCCAAAAGATCAAGCCAACATTCTCATTGATAGTAGTCCTACGCAATGGAAAAGGATTTGTTGGAAAGCTGAGTCTGTTGGGAGTCTAAATCAAGAAGAATCGGGTGATTCGGACACCGGAGTCAAAAGTTGTGCTTGAATTACTAAATTGTGTTCACCGAAACCGAATTCTACACCTTCTAGTGTTTAAGTTTGATTAGGTGATTGATATGAACTGATTTGAATACATGGGAGAGAGTTGTGTGCCCTTGATGGATGAGCTTGTTTACGCATCTGGTCAGTTGCGGTTACGAGCTTCAGTTCATGAAAGGGCTTGATGTGTTCTTATTTACGATGGTTGTGACAATCTTGCTAGTACTTATCTGGTGCATAAACTAGGTTTACCAAAATTACAGCACCCTAATCCATATAGAATGCAATGGTCAGATGATGTTAGAGAAGTATTAGTGGATAAATAAGTTATTGTTTCATTCTCCATTGGAAGATACAAAGATGAAGTGATGTGTGAATTGGTGCCGATGCAAACTAGTCATTTTCTACTTGGGAAATCATGGCATATTGAAAGAAAGTGCACAATTGTTGAGGGGAAGCTTGGTGAAACCCATCACTACAGAATCGAAAAGGATGGTACGTGATTCACTCTAAAATGTTTGAGACCCCTTCAAATATGTGCTACAGATGCAACGAAATTATGCTGACTTTGAAAGGCAAAGTAAGACTAAAAGGGAATTGACAGAAAAAGCATATGATCAAAATAGTTTGGGTGGGGTGAAAGGTGAGGCAGTTGTGCATGAAGAGGAGATCGAGCATGAGCCAATTATTGAGATTAAAGTAGTTGAGGTCCCTGCTGTTAATGAAATTTTTCTCACCGATATCGTGCAAGATTTGAGGACAAATCTTACCAAAGAGCATAAGAATGCTACAACGCTTGCTATTGAGCGTGACTTTAGTGTACAAGGGAAGGCAGAAGTGAGTGAGCGAGAAAAAGAAAAGGGCTTAAAAGAACCCAGACTCTTAAAGAAGACTAATAAAAACAGTCCCCATGAAAAAAGTGAGCATGGATTAACTATTTCTTCTTCTTCTTATGTATTCTCTTTAGGGCAGCAAGAGCAAGATGTTTTGAAGGAGAAGGAGTTGTCTAAGTTGAAACAATTGGAGTTGGATGCCTTGCGTAATCCCTTTCCTTCATGTGTATCCTTTGTTGATTCTAATAGAATTGTTGTCTTAAAAGAATCAGATTCGAGGGCGAATCTTTTCGAAGGGGAAGGGTATGATACGATCCTAGCCCTATGGCTAACCCCAGTGAGGTTAATACAACCCCTAGACATGAAGACAAGGCAGGAGACGCTGCTTGATCAAGCCTTCACGCGAAGGATGATATGGACGATGGCTTGGAGGCACCTAGCGTAAGGTTTGACATCCATCAGAGTCAACCCATGGAAGAACAACTTCAATAAAAGATCCAGCACATATACAAGACCGATTGAAGTCTTAGGGAGGTTGTGACCAAGTTTGAGTTAGTTTAGACAAGTAAATCTCAAGGTGGCTCATGGTGACATTCTAGCTGTCAAGGAGAAGACTCCCAGGCACGACCAGCGACTTCGATCGAACCTAGATGGCATTGTAGATGTCGGAATCATGCGATAGACCACTCGTTGGAAACTTCGGGATGTTAGCTTTCGTTTTGGATAAGTTTCAGCCCATTTAGCCCAGTGGTTTAAAAGTTATCAAAGTCGACATTATGGTGCGCAGTCTGTGCGCGAGACAACATACAACTTGAAGTTTCGGCCCAAAGCTTGGCCCGATGATGGAGAACTCGACATGAGCTGCCGGAATGTATTTAATTATATTTATATTTACTTTAAATAGTTGATTAGTTAATTAGTTAATTAGTTAATTAGTTAATTGAGTTATTTTCCTTAATTAGAACTCCTACTTCTATTCCTATTAGGGTTTACTTGTAAACTCTTTTTAAGGAGCCGTTTAGCTCCATTATTGAGTGGCTGTTATTTTGATAAAATTGAGAGTTCTCTCTTCAAATCTCTGCCCATTGTTCATCAATTGAACCTTGTTCCTTCTCAAGTCCGCAATACTCGAGTCGTCAAACAAGTAAAATTGAAATTGCAACCCCATTGTTTCGTTTCTCTTAGTGTAATTCTCACATTATTGAGTCTAGTCCTACGAATCCGATTCAAGATCCTTGACTTGAAATCGATTAGGGCTCTTAGCACAGGTTAGCTAAGTGGTCTAAGCTCGTACTTGTCGAGTTCATTACTTCCACATTGAAATCCATCCTTGAACAACGATCAGAATTACGTGCTACGCATCCTACGCAACTAGGATCGTATCAGTTGGTAGCGAAGCTTAAGGCGTTCAAAGATTGGTAAGTATCATTAATTGTTTTCAAGTTTTCATTGCTGAAATCAGTTTCTTCTTCTACTCCATTCTTGATATGGCCCAAGCTCTGTTTGGAAGGAGTTTGGCCGAAGGAAACCTTGATGGAGCAGAATCTAGCCTCTTTGGGAGATTGGCGTGTAGATGATGGATATTACTTTGGTTTCAAGATGGATGAACGGATAATTTGAAGGGGAGATGGTTTAGATTGCAGCGGACATAGATGGAGGAAAAGGAAAGTGTATTGATGATAACAAAAGGTAACTATTGTTCTTGACAAACCCCCTCACCTCTTGGATGAGTAACCTTGCCGAAAAGAACAAAGGATCTCTAAACAAATACAACCCTTTCACCTCTTGGATGAACAACCTGATTTGTCTAGATAGATAGGTGCTGGTTTGAAGAACCCTAAGGTTTTAAGAACCCTAAATGCTGAATGATAAAAGTTGGTCCTTGAAGAAGATAACACAAAAACAAAGACAAGTGTAGAAATGAACCATTCTACACTTTAAATACTTAAGTTGTTTACAAGGGGAAAGTACCCCATTACCCTTGGACAAAGGGGCTTGCTGCCGGCCTAAGGAACCCTTGGAGATGGGCTGGATGAGCTTACCTTGACGTTCACCTTGGCTAAGACTTAGCCGAACGCATTCATGGTTTGCTAGGGTTGGGCGCGCGCGCGCTCCTGGCTTCGGAGGGAGATCCAAGGCTGGTCCGAGAAAGGCATAAGGATGAGCTGTAGCCTTTAAGCTCATATCATCCCATCCCCCTTTAGGGAGATTCGCCCTCGAATCTATACGCTCCATTCCTTGCTCGGCTAGCCGAGTCTTAGCTTGTTCACGGCTGGTGGACACACGTGGAAATGTCTTGATAACTCCTTCGGAAAAGATAGGCCAAGTGGGAGGCCTTTTGCTGGCTATGTACGGGTTCGTGCTCATATCATCCTCTCCCCCTTCGAGAGGATTCGACCTCGAATCAGCGTTCTGCTTTCCCAAAAGGTCGCTCTCTAAAGTTCCACTCGGCAGCAAATCACGTATGCTACCATCTGACGTGCTCATATCATTCTCTCCCCCTTCGAGAGGATTCGACCTCGAATCAGCATTATGCTTTTCCAAAAGGTCGCTCTCTAAAGTTCCTACAAAGGAAGGACACGAATCAACAAGATTGAAAGTAGGATGAAAATAAGGATCCTTAAACTTGCTGTTCAAACAAGGATTAGGGAAAATAAAATTACGTCCCTCAACACTTACCCACATAGCAAAAGCAGTAGCATTATTGGCACATTGAGGCACATCAATTCTTAAATTGTTATAGAAAATGCAGATGGCATCCCAAGTGATAGAACGAAAAATATGGTAATCTACCTTCTCTATGCGGCTCATAATAACAAACCAAGAAAATTGGGCACCACTAATGTGCACAATGCATGTGAAAATGGTAGACAAGCGATGGGTCATTGTTTCCAACAAGTCACCGATGCTATGTGTAAAAGAGCAAAAATTGTCACATAGCATAAAACAACGTATGCAATTCATCAATTTCTCAATTCTGTTCACAATGACAATCCAACGAAATTCAGCATTACGAAGACACACAATGGATTTAAAGATGTGAAATAGTTGCTGCAATAGGAAATATAAATTTGCAAAAGGTGTAACCCAATTCTTTTGCAACACATTCGGCCCAAGTTGTTGTTTTGGGACAGCACACAACATATTCATTGCTTTCAAGCACATACCACTCGGCAGCAAATCACGTATGCTATCATTAGACATGCAACCCAGGAAACATTTGAACACGAAAGGGTCAAAGTGGTTGAAATGCAATTGAGTTGTTTTGGCGCATGTCACAAAATTTTCAATCAAGTAATGCTTAATTTCAACAGGAAAAGGATCACGCCCATGGAAATGGAAGTTTGGTCCTTTACCACATGGTAAATATATGTCATGTAAATTCATATCATGTGAAACTAGATCATTGACAAGAATAATCTCAAATGAAGCATCGTTTAAAGAGTGGTTTAGGACATACCTTTTGGGTAAAAGGGAAAAGTAGGGAAGACTTACATCAAGGCCTTGTTGTTGGGCACCATTGTTGAGAAGAGGTGTGTACCTTTCAGCATGTGGAGACAAAGGTGGTGTATCATTTTGTGCGCACCATTGTTGAGCAATTTTGCTTCCGTCGCCGCCTAAGGTGGTGGGTTTGAATCCGCCTTCTTTCCTAGGGACATTCCAGCGTGAATGGCCATGGAAATCCATTGGATCTTTCTGCAAGAAAGGTTCACAAATAGTGGGGAAAAAATCATTACTGTTAGTATGAGCTGAATGATCCTCATTGTACAAAGGCACGTTCATTGGATCAATCGCTTTCACAATTTCCGCTTCCATCTTTTCCTTACTTTCTTCTCTCAATTTTACTGCACTTTTGTTCTGTTTATTGTGCTCTCTCTCAATGACACTCGCAATGGCATGCTCACTGTTTTCATGCCGTGTCTTTTCCTCATCACTTAACTCTTTCTTTTCAAGCTCACTTTCACCCTTTTCTACCTCAGTCACAACCTTACTTTCTTCACTCATTTTTACAGAATTTACATCCAATACAATCATTGCCGGACCACATTGGACATTCACCTCGTCAAAAGATGGCACAATCACAATTTCCACTCTACTGTTATGGCAGATGTCACACAAGTGACCCTTACTCGTACATGTTGGGCAAACAATATTTCTTGCCTGTTTAGTAGGGGCGGAAGGAAAAGATGTAGGCTGGGGGAGCGGCTGACTTCGGCCTTGCTGAAATTCTTGGACGTGTAGGGAAACCAAAGGCTCATGAGAATTATGCCCCACGGTGTAGCTCTCTCTTTCATAATAAGGGTGGACACTAGTGTGGGAGTGAGGATTATTCTGAGGTGTTGTATGATGAACCCATGCAGGCCGAGGAGAAGATGGTGCATAAGAACGTTGTGGTAGTTGATGATCGTAGCTTGTAGGCTGCTCACCGTAGTAAGAAGGTGTGTGTGGAGGTGGTTGTTGCCTTATGTCATGGAGGTCGGTGTGTGCGTGTAATTGTGGCATCGCATAGTAATCGGTGCTTGTAGGATCAGTTGGGCGTGTAGTTTGGTGGTATGGAGCCGCTGGTGGGAAATTTGGGGGTTGGTAATTCGGAGGCGGATAAAGAGGTGGTGGGTGATGTGGGATTGTCGGCTGCCTTGTGTCATGGGGGTTGGTATGCGCGTGTCCTTGTGGGAACGCATAGTAATCGACGCTTCTAGGATAAGTGGGGCGTGTATTTTGGTAGTATTGCGTCGGTGGCGGGAGATTTTGGGGTTGGTAATTGGGAGGTGGGTGCTGATTTGTAAGTGTGGGCTTTGTGGGGTGTGGTGTTTGTGTTGGCCGTGCGGTGGGGGCGACTTGTGAGGGAGTAGGGTTTGCCCTTTGCGCCGATAAGGCAGCAATGGCAGCCAAGATGTTCTTTGTGTCTTGGTGTCGCTGTGCTCTAAAGTCTTGCAAATCAGCAACATGCTGTCTAGTTTCTTGCATTTGAACCGTGAGAGAGGCCATTTGCCTACTGTTCTTGCTAGTGGTCGAACACATAGTGGACGGTACCTGCAAAAAGACACAAACACAATTGGAAATAATAAGGGTTAGTCCCTCCCTTACGTGTATCGCTCGTGTTTCGCACTACAGTCTAATACGCTCACAATCTCACCCACTCAATCTTCACTCAAGAACCAAACAAAACAAACAGTAAGTAGGACAGTGGATGGTGCACGGATTGGAAAGGCTGAATGGTTGGCTTTTCATTTCTTTTCTTTGTTAAAAAAAGAAAGTAAGGTAAGTGCTGAATGTGTAAGGATGTGAGAATATTCAGCTTTTTTAGTAGTGGGATGTGGGTGGTACACGGATGGGTAAGGGCTGGAATGTGACAAGAGAAAGTGCAGCTGGTTGTGTAAGGGAATATTCAACATGTGCTGGGATTATAAAACAAGAGAATGTGTAAGGATGTGCTAGAGAATATTCAGCTTTCTCAATAGTGGGGTGTGGGTGGGACACGGATGGGTAAGGGCTGGAATGTGACAAGAGGGAGTGCAGCTGGTTGTGTAAGGGAATATTCAACATGTGCTGGGATTATAAAACAAGAGAATGTGTAAGTTGTGTAAGGGAATATTCAACATGTGCTGGGATTATAAAACAAGAGAATGTGTAAGGATGTGCTAGAGAATATTCAGCTTTCTCAATAGTGGGGTGTGGGTGGGACACGGATGGGTAAGGGCTAGAATGTGACAAGAGGGAGTGCAGCTGGTTGTGTAAGGGAATATTCAGCTTGTTTAATAGGAAGAACACAAGGTAGGTGCTGCCATGTATGACAGAAAGCTGAAGTGGAAGAATAGAATAACTTGGGGACAAGAATGACAGTGTAAGGAATCTTGTCTGTTTGTCTGAGAGGATTAAAAACTGAAGGGAAACACACTTCAGCTTGTTGACATCAATTGGAGAAGATCAAATGGCTTCTCTTATCATCTTCCTTGCCGAAAATCAGAAAAGAGTTGGTTGGACAAACAATTGATTTCCCACAGTTAGAAATGATGTTTCAACCTTGGGTATGAAGGGTAAATGTGTTTGAACCATAGAAAATGGAGGAAAACCCGAAATATCTAGCAAGCCCCTTTGTTTTTTTTTTGTTTTTTTTTTGTTTTTTGACTATTAGGGGCTGAAGATGAAGATATTTGCCAACCTAGAGGCAGCCTTGAGCTCCGCTACCACTTGATATGGCCCAAGCTCTGTTTGGAAGGAGTTTGGCCGAAGGAAACCTTGATGGAGCAGAATCTAGCCTCTTTGGGAGATTGGCGTGTAGATGATGGATATTACTTTGGTTTCAAGATGGATGAACGGATAATTTGAAGGGGAGATGGTTTAGATTGCAGCGGACATAGATGGAGGAAAAGGAAAGTGTATTGATGATAACAAAAGGTAACTATTGTTCTTGACAAACCCCCTCACCTCTTGGATGAGTAACCTTGCCGAAAAGAACAAAGGATCTCTAAACAAATACAACCCTTTCACCTCTTGGATGAACAACCTGATTTGTCTAGATAGATAGGTGCTGGTTTGAAGAACCCTAAGGTTTTAAGAACCCTAAATGCTGAATGATAAAAGTTGGTCCTTGAAGAAGATAACACAAAAACAAAGACAAGTGTAGAAATGAACCATTCTACACTTTAAATACTTAAGTTGTTTACAAGGGGAAAGTACCCCATTACCCTTGGACAAAGGGGCTTGCTGCCGGCCTAAGGAACCCTTGGAGATGGGCTGGATGAGCTTACCTTGACGTTCACCTTGGCTAAGACTTAGCCGAACGCATTCATGGTTTGCTAGGGTTGGGCGCGCGCGCGCTCCTGGCTTCGGAGGGAGATCCAAGGCTGGTCCGAGAAAGGCATAAGGATGAGTTGTAGCCTTTAAGCTCATATCATCCCATCCCCCTTTAGGGAGATTCGCCCTCGAATCTATACGCTCCATTCCTTGCTCGGCTAGCCGAGTCTTAGCTTGTTCACGGCTGGTGGACACACGTGGAAATGTCTTGATAACTCCTTCGGAAAAGATAGGCCAAGTGGGAGGCCTTTTGCTGGCTATGTACGGGTTCGTGCTCATATCAATTCTAAAACCAATTTTCCTTGAGTGCTTGGTTCGTTACTTGAATACAATTGGTTGTGTTTTCAGTCCAGTTTGTTGTGTTGAAATTAGCTAAATTACTTGCGTTTTCTACCAACAAAGAGGTCACGAAATACAAAAGAAAATCTGTGTAGATTCAGTTGTCGAAATTGAATTTTAATATATAGCTATTGAAGTCTGATTTGAGTGAAAAAAGATCCGTTGGAAAGTTGTGTTTGTTGGACGTTTGAATCAAAAAGAATCAGTCAATTCGGAGTCCTGAGTAAAAAGCTGTGATTGAAACACTAAACTATGTTCATAGTCAAAAAAAAAAACAAAAAAAATAAAGGAGAAAGAAAGGAATTCGATTCTTCAAATACAAAAATATATAGAAGTATTTGCGCCACAAAAGTCAGATTTAGCAAGGAAGTGAATTGAAGTGCGATTGTATCTTGAAATCAGAATTGAAAACAAAAATTTGCTGAGTCCTTTTCGAGTCAAATTGAGCTTTCCTTGATTCCTTGAAATTACCTTCTACTCTACTTGCTATTTGTTTGATTGGTTGTTCTTTCAATTACTCAAATATCAAGTGTCACCATTCTTTTCAGTGCTAGTTGTCTTTGAGAGTCTTCTTAGAAGCCTTTTTCTTGAACTCTTGAGTCTTACTAACACTTGAACAATTGCAGGAATTTTGAGTGATTTTTGTGAGTTCAATTGAGAGTTTAAACACGAGAGTAAACACGTGAGGGTGTGCTATGTGTAGTACAAATTTTACGTTTGTTTGCTAGTGTTGTGAATTTACAGGAATTACAGAATGTCTTACACCCAATGGTTCGAGAGGCGATATTATGATGATGATGCCTATCCGAGGCAAGGGCAGTATGATAGGCGTGAAAGGAGGAAGATCTGGGTTGGTTTGAGGGCTAAGGTCGAGACATATAACAAAAGTGAGTCAAGGGTAAGACTTCCGCCTTTTAAAGCAGTGTACAATCCGAATGCTTACTTAGATTGGTGATAAGGCCCTAGCTCCTTTTGGAGGAGTTTAGCCACTGATTTCTTGGAAGAAGCCGGATCTAATCTCTTTCGGAGGTTGGTTCTTGATAGATGGATGGATGAACGGATAATATGAAGGAGTAAATGAGTAGTATGCAGTGGATGATCATGGAGGAAAAGGAAAGGTGTATTTATGATTAACAAATCAGAACTTTGTTCTTAGCAAACCCCCTCAAGATGGACTTGAGTAACCTTGCTGAAAAGAACTAAGGATCTCTAAGCTAATCCTACCCTCTCACCACAATGATGAGCAACCCGAATTAGAGAAGATAGTGTGCTGGTTTGAAGAACCCTAATTAGCTAGCTAAGAGTTGGTCTAGGCTGAAGTTTATCACAAAAACAAAGACAAAGTGCTGAAATGAATTCATTGCACTTTAAATACCTAAGCTTAAAAATAGAAGGGGTAAATACCCTTACACCCTTAGACAAAGGGGCTTGGCAGCAATTGATGATGGGCTTCGGCCAACCAGCTAGAGGACGCAAGGCTTGGGCAGGCGCAAGGGCTGGTCCGAACGGACTCATGGCTTCCTAGGGTTAGGCGCGGGAAGACTCATGCGTTGCGACGGTTCGGTGCGCGGTTCTTCACGGGATGCGCGACCTGCCCATGAGTCTCGAGGGGCCCTGATGGCGAAAGAGTTGGAGTGCACGCAAGTCACCCAGATGTCCCTTGGCTCCAAGTTGCTCTCCTCGGTCCTAAGGCTCTTCAATAGCACAGCTACCATTCCTTTGCTCCTAGTGAAGTATCCCGTGCTCGTGGTCGTATCATCCCCTCCCCCTTTGAATGGATTCGACCTCGAATCCATTGGTTGCTCCTCCTCAACTCCTTCGCTATCACCTACAAAATAAGGTGACAAGTCATTAATATTGAAAGTTGAGCTTACGGATCCAAAAGAAATAGGGATATCGAGACGATAAGCATTGTCGTTGAATTTCTCCACAATGAGAAAAGGGCCATCTCCCCGTTGGCTAAGCTTTCCCTTGCGTTGAGTGGGGAAACGATCCTTCCTCAAATGCAACCAGACCCATTCGCCCACTTCAAAGGACTTGATTTGGCGTCCCGAGTTGCGTTTTTCCATTAGCTTGTTGTTCAAGGCTTCCATTCGCTCCTTGGCTTTCTCATGCAATTTTCGCACCATGGCTGCTTTCTCCTCGCCATCTAAGCTTGCACAATCAGTGAGAGAAAGGGGCAGCAAGTCTATGGGGGTGAGAGGGTTAAACCCGTAGACTAGCTCAAAAGGAGAAAAATGAGTTGAAGAATGCATTGTGCGATTGTATGCAAATTCAATGAAAGGGATGCAATCGTCCCAAGACTTGGAATATTGCTGAATCATAACACGCAACATAGTGCCTAAAGTCCTATTAACTACTTCAGTTTGGCCATCCGTTTGAGGATGATACAAAGTGGAAAACAACAACTTAGTTCCTAACTTTGCCCACAACACACGCCAGAAATGACTAAGGAATTTGCTATCCCTATCACTAACAATCGTGTGTGGCATGCCATGTAAATGAACAATTTCATGAAAGAAAAGAGAGGCAATGTGAGATGCATCATTTGTAGTGTGACAAGGAATAAAGTGTGCCATCTTAGAGAAGCGATCAACAACTACAAACAAGGAATCCTTTCCCCTTTTGGATCGGGGCAGTCCAACCACAAAATCCATAGAGAGATCTGATTGCAATGGAGAACGAAGACTCCACCAAATCCACAGACGTCCTTCTAGGCCGCCCATTTCTGGCCACAGCCCGAGCAAAGATTGATGTTCATGATGCCACCATCTCCCTCGAATTTGATGGAGAGATCATCAAATTCAATATGCTAGAAGCCATGCGATACCCCTCTGAATTTCCTAGTGTGAATTATATTGATATTGTTGACCCCATTATAGGGGAGATTGATGACATATATTCTACTAAAACCTTGCAATTTGCCCTTGACAGGAGTCTGACGCCAGCTCTTCTAGATGTCGTGGCCTCGACGCTTCCTGTTCCATCTGAATTACACTCTGTCGTCGCTGCCCTAGAAGAATACGCTGTTGCTCAGTATGAGTCTCCGAATCAGTCTCCCGAATATCCAGGCGATGCTAAGTTATTTCCCTCTATTGATCAGGCTCCAGCCCTAGATCTGAAGCCACTGACTACCCATTTGAAATATGCTTATCTAGGCCCCGATAACTCTCTACCTGTCATTATCTCCAACAAGCTCGAAGACCTCGAGGAGTCCAAGTTAGTTTCCTTGCTAAGGAACTTCAGACAAGCCATAGGATGGACCATTGCGGACATTAAGGGCCTGTCTCTAGCGTTGTGCACTCATCACATCCACCTAGAAGACGCGAGCAAGACCATTCGCCAGCCCCAGCGGCGACTTAATCCGCCTATGATGGAAGTGGTAAAGAAAGAGATTCTCAAGTTGTTAGATGCGGGAGTTATCTACCCCATTTCAGATAACCCTTGGGTCAGCCCTATCCAGGTCGTGCCTAAGAAAACAGGCATAACTATCACCATCGGTCAAGATGGCGAATCCATTCCTACCCAGATCCAGAATGGGTGGAGAGTGTGTATTGACTACCGTCGATTGAATTCCGCTACCAGGAAGGATCATTTTCCCCTGCCCTTCATCGATCAGATGCTAGAACGCCTCGCCGGTAAAACCCACTATTGCTGTTTAGACGGTTACTCCGGATTCCATCAGATCCCAGTTGCTTCTGAAGACCAGGAAAATACCACCTTTACCTGCCCTTTTGGGACCTTCGCGTATAGAAGCATGCCCTTCGGTCTGTGCAATGCCCCTGCCACTTTCCAACGATGTATGGTCAGCATTTTCTCTGAACTAGTTGAAGATGGAATCGAAGTCTTCATGGACGACTTCACCGTCTATGGGAATTCCTTTGAAGAATACATGAACAATCTGAAGAGGTGCCTAGAGCGCTGCATAGAGACGAATCTTGTCCTGAATTTTGAAAAATGTCCCTTCATGGTGGATCGAGCCCTAGTGCTTGGTCATGTTATCTCGGCCAAGGGAATTGAGGTTGACAAAGCCAAGATAGAAGTAATAGAATCCCTGCCCTACCCATCCTGTGTCCGCGATGTGAGATCTTTTCTAGGCCATGCCGGTTTCTACCAAAGGTTTATTAAGGATTTTTCCAAGATTGCCCAACCCATGTGTCACTTGCTCCAGAAGGACGTGTCCTTTGATTTCAGCGAGGCCTGCAAAACTGCTTTTGAACTTCTCAAGAACAAACTTATCTCGGCCCCGATTATTCGAGCCCCCGACTGGACACTACCTTTCGAGGTCATGTGTGATGCCAGTAATCAGGCCCTAGGCGCCGTTTTGGGTCAGAAGAAGGATAAAGAGACCCATGTCATCTATTATGCTTCCAAGCTGCTAGACCCGTCCCAGCAGAACTACACTACCACAGAGAAAGAACTTCTGGCTGTAGTCTATGCCCTAGACAAGTTCAGACAATATCTGCTAGGCACTCATGTCCTCGTCTACTCTGACCATTCTTCCCTTCAGTGTTTGTTGACCAAAGTTGATGCCAAACCACGGCTTATTCGTTGGATCTTGCTCCTACAAGAATTTGATATCGCTATCAAAGATAAAGCAGGAAAAGAAAACCTTGTGGCAGATCACTTGAGTAGACTTCCAACCCAAGAAGATAATTCGCTTGAGCCAATCCAGGATACTTTTCCAGACGAGCAATTATGTCTAGCCCAAGCTGTTTATTCCCCATGGTTTTCCGATATTGCAAACTTTTGTGCTACTGGCACTTACCCAGCTGATGCCACTCCCTCTGAATGCAACAGAATCAGAAGACAAGCAAAATACTACATATGGGATAGCCCCTACCTATGGAAGTACTGTTCGGATCAGATCATTCGTAGATGTGTAACCATGGATGAGGTGCCCTCGATCCTTAAATTCTGCCATTCAGAAGGAGGCCATTTCGTGGCCAAGAAAACTGCCCTGAAGGTTCTGAAAGCTGGTCTGTACTGGCCCACCGTTTTCAAGGATAGTTACATGTTTTGCGCTTCGTGCCCCCGATGTCAGGCCACTGGAAATATCGGGGCCAGGAATCAGATGCCCTTGACAAACATTATTGTTTGCGAGATCTTTGACATCTAGGGTATAGACTTTATGGGCCCTTTTCCCAATTCCTTTGGCAACATCTACATCCTTCTGGCTGTCGATTGTGTCTCTAAATGGGTCGAGGCCAAGGCTACTCGAACGGACGATTCCAAGGTGGTTGTGAATTTCCTCCGCACCAATATCTTCAACCAGTTCGGTACACCTAGAGCGCTGCTCAGCGATAGGGGTACCCACTTTTGCAACAGTGTTGTGTCCTCTCTTTTGACAAAGTATGAAGTCCACCATAGAACATCCACTGCTTATCACCCTCAGACTAACGGTCAAGCCGAGGTCTCGAACTGTGAGATCAAATCCATTCTTGAGAAGACCGTTAACCAGTCCAGGAAGGATTGGAGTTTGAAACTGGGTGATGCTCTCTGGGCCTATCGTACAGCTTTCAAGACCCCGATAGGAATGACCCCTTATAGACTTGTTTATGGGAAGTCGTGCCATCTCCCAGTGGAGATAGAGCACAAGGCTTTTTGGGCTATCAGAAAAGTGAACACAGATCTAGGCCTCGCTGACCAACACAGGCGTTTGTAAATCCAAGAGCTAGAAGAATTGAGGGACGATGCTTATGAGAATGCCCCGCTCTATAAGGGCAAGACAATAGCTAATCATGACCGGCACCTTCGTCCCAAAACATTCTTAGTCGGACAGCAAGTCTTGTTGTACAACTCACGTCTGCGACTCTTTGCTGGGAAGCTGAAATCCAAATGGTCAGGACTTTTCGTGGTCACGACAATCTACACCCATGGGGCAGTTGAAATTCAGAACCCGGTCACAGGAATCATCTTCAAGGTCAGTGGGCAGAGACTGAAGCCCTTCTATGAAGGTTTCCAGCCCTCGGTTGTTGAGGAGGCTATGGTGGATGTCCCACCTGTCCAGACCTAGAGTATCAAGCACGTCGAGGTCCCGACGAGTAAATGGACCACGCTGGAGGCATTTGATATGTCGTCTGAATCCTTTCTCTCTCCCTTATCTTCTCTCCACCTTTTTGGATTCTCTGATTTTATTTGATTTTATTCCCAGGTTTTGTTAATTGTATATATCCCTTTTACCTATGATTTTATTCCTTTTATTTAGCTTTAACTCACCTTTATTCTCTCTTTTTGTCCATATCTTATATCAACCGACTCCCTTTTTGAAATTTAAAAGTTGTTCTCCTTTTTAGGCAGTTGAGATATGCGTGGGCCGTCGTGCTCCACGCCCAGGGCGCCACGTGGCCTGACAAGCGCAGCAAAGGCATGCCTCATCAATACAAAAGCTGCGCCATTTATTGCCAGCTGTGATTACCACTCTCTCTCCCACGCTCCCACCCAATTTTCACTCATATCACTTTCAAACCTATCACTTTCACCTCTCTCCCTCACCAAACACGCAACCCTATCCTCTCTCTACCACCATCTCCATCTCCAATACTGTCATCTCTTCCCTCACCATCAATGGCACCTAAGATAAAAAAGCCAGCCCGCAAGAACGGTGCTGGACCTAAACCGGTGGACACTTCTAGCCCCGTTCCTTCCAGGTCTAGATCACAGTCAGCTACACCGAACTCGGCTTCATACAAAACAGTCACACCACCGTCTGTCAAACCACGCCCCATTCCCTCCTGGATCATCCACGGCCAAGTCCAAATCCAAAAAGCCCTCTACATCAGCCAAGCAGTCCCCCCTTGACGCGACCGTCAATCATTTCATAGCTCCTCAGCCTGCCTTAACGGTGGAGGAGGTCCTCAAGGACATCCTAATCTCTGACGAAGAAGCCGAGGTCATGGAGGACCAAACAGAGACTAGTATTGGCCAGGAGAATGAAAACCCTGAGGTCATGGAGGAGGGAACGGGAGAAAGTGGAGAAGCGGAGAGCAGCGGAGGAGACGAAGAGGAGGAAGATCTCGAGGCCCAGGAAGCTGCAGAGGAGGTGGAGAGAAAGCAGAAAGCAGCCGCGGCAAGATCAGCGGTTAAGAAAGGAAAATCCAAAGCTGAGGCCAAACCAGAGCAGCCAGCTGTAGTTGATACACCAGTGAGCCTCAAGAGGAAACTTTCAGCCACTAGTGCCGGCAAGCCCTCGGGTTCCAAGAAGCCTCGGGCCCCCGAAATAGATGATGTCGAGGTCGAGACCCCAGCGCCTTCATCCATCCCCAGATCCAGCTCACAACAGGTGACTTCTGACCTTTCCTCACCCCATGAATGGATTGTCTTTAATGATAAACCTTCTCTTGACAAGTTAACTATGCTGAATTCCAAGGGCGTTAGCTCATGTGCGCGCCTGGATTTTGATTTCCTTGCTAAGATGGGTATTGAATCCAAGGTCAGGGAGTATGTGGTAAACATTGGTTGGGAGTCTTTGTTCTATTTGGAACACCCGACCTTTGTTGAGCTTTCCCTTGAGTTTTTCACTACTTTCTGGGTAGATGGAACTTTTAGGCCCAAGGGCAAGGTCGGTCCAAACTCCTCTGCCCCTGGTTTGATCAACTTTAGGCTAGCTAACAAATGGGAGCATCTGACCCTGGGTGAATTTAATTGCTGGTTAGGATTTGTCACTAAGGATGAACTGAACACCCCTCTGTACAAGAATGCCTTGACTGTTATCCCTTCTGTTTTTTATGCCACTGCTGCTTTTCGTGAGCTAACCAATAAGCCTACTGTTAAGTATGATCCTAAGGGTAGTAAAGCCCATGAAATCATTGATCCTGCCCTGCGTATCCTGCACCAGTATCTGGCCCTCACCTTTTCAGCAAGATTTGGTTCCTCGGGACAGATATCTGTGCAGGAACTTTTCTTTTTATGGTGCATGAAACACAAACGTAGGGTCAGTCTTGGTTTTTGGGTAGCTTCGGGCGTTTTGCATGTATTAAATGGTGGTCGTGGGCCTATTTTTGGATCCCTTATCCCTGTTTGCTGTGAAGATGCGTAGGATTGACCTGGCTGCTAGTAACCTTTCTGAGCCCCTGGCATTCAAGGATTTGGATATCCGAACCTTGGATATCATGGGCCATTTGTGTCTCTCACGTGGTGTGTTGAGTTTTTATCCAGGTTGTGCCGCAGCAGCGGAGAAGGTTTTCGGGACCAAGAACGGTGGCATCTTTGACTATCCAGATCTTTCGGATCCCCACTCCAATGCCATTCCTCCAGCTCCCGGATAGCAAGTGCCCCAAGCGGAAGCAGCTCGACAAGGCCAGAATGCGGCAACAACAAGCTTGCCCCCGATTCCTCTCATTGTCTACGATCCGACCCAGACGAGACTTCTCCAGCTCATTCTGCGGGAACTTCAGGCTTTGACGGCTGAAGTTGCCCGCAAACATTTGCCACCCCAGTAACCCACCCCCGAACATTTTCATCTCTCCAGCCCCCGAAAGGGGCACTAAACAGTTTTAATGTTTTTATTACTATGTTGTACTTATACTTCTTAAACTCCTCTTTATTCTCTCCCCGCATTGAGGACAATGCGCTGCCTAAGTGTGGGGAGGGAATTATTTATGCGTTTTGCCTGTGTGATTGCATGTTTATTTTCACGTTTGCTGCATGATTGCATGATCTTCGGATTTTATTTTTAGCCATGCTAGGAAAAATTTTCCCACTATCAGTTTTCAAACCCTCATTTTTGGCATGCGTTTTTCAACTTTCGATGCATAGAAGAAGCATGACATCCATCGCATCTACGCCTGAACATGCATTTTTAGACCTGCTAGCCCTTATACCCGGCAACAACACCAGTAGTCACAATTTCATCCCGTAAGCATATTTGAGCTTCATGACCTTTTATTTTTGAGAAAAATGCTTAGCTAGGCACAGTCTAGGTTTGTATGATATCCCTGGGTATAGTCACTGTTAGGACATGGGAAAGCTTAGATATGACAGGAAACTTCACATCAATGTCTCTTTCTTTCTCTTCTGCCCCCCTCTCTCTCTTTTCTTTTCGAGCCCCCGACATTCCCCTTCTTTTCATACTCTTTCCTAACCATTCGTCTTTTCTTGATCTTTTTCCTTGGCAGGTGAGGTAGCGATTATTGAGGGCAACGTCGAGGGCTAGACACCTAAAGTGCGCAGACAAGTTCAAGTGTGGGGAAGGAAGACAAAAGCAAAAGACTTCAGAGCAGGAAGCAGGAATCTAGAGCAAGAAAAAAAAAAGCAAAAGCTCGAAAGAGTTTCGAGCCCTAGACCATTCAGACAATTCGAGCCCCAGAAACATTCTAGTGTGGGGAAGTGAAAAAGAAGTCACCATCGATGCTGGAAGCAGATCAAGGGCAAGCGCTGAGCGGAAGATCAAAAGTTTCACGCCCTGGTAGAATCAAAAGTTCTGCTGCATGTTCGTGCCCTCTCCTAAAAAAACAAAAAAAAACATTTGAATTTCAAAATAAGAGGAGAAGGGCACCGAACGTCCAAGTAAAAGCATCCGCATCCGAAGCCTCAATAAGAAGACTTTCCTGCCCCCGAAAGAAGACCTCTGTCTAGCCCTCGATGAAAGCTGCCTCGCCACTTCGCTTTTTCCCAGCCAAGGGATCCAACCAGGTTTTGCCTGGTTCTTTCTTTTCCTTCCTTCTTTTCTCCCCTCGTTCTCTTCTGTACATCTCCTACTTCTCTCTTCCACATTTCTAGCTCTTTCGATCCCGTTTCTTTCTTTTTGCTGATGCGTTGCTTTTCCGATTGTTGATTGCCCATGCATGTGTTCTACAGTACTCGGATTGACGTGCAAACTATACCTGTGTTGTGTTATTTGCATTCATGAGTGGTAGCCTAAACACATATTTTATTCTGAGTATGAGTGCAAATACATATCTTTGTGAGGACTGCTAGTGAATAGGCTAGATTTGGGAAAGTCTAGTTGATAGGGTCGTTATTCTATCAGCCAGATGCAGGTGCTTTTCTAGGTCTGGATTTACTCTGGTTTGGTGTAGCTTGTAGGATGGCGTGTCAATTCTGTGTGTTGGAAGTTAATTATGTATGTTTTGAATGAGGAGTTTTCCAATTTATTTTATGCTCGAGGGCGAGGGGCAGTGTGGGGATGTTTGATAGCATGTTTCATGGCCTCGATTTTACCCTCTTTTCTATCCCTTTCGGGGCTTGATGTTGTCATTTTACCCTAATTCCAATCTTATTTGCAGATCAGCATCAAAAGAGGGAAAAGATCGAAAAGAGACGATTTTAGAGCAATTATGAGGAACTCCAGTTTCCAGGCCTAGAAGAAAGAACGTCGTCAAGACCTCAACGCGAACTAGACCAGTGCGCTGTCTCAAGGCCTCGACAGTTCTGAACCTTCTTCCAAAGAAAAGCATCTTCAAAGATCCGCACGGAATCCCAGGCGCTTCCAGAAGGCATCAGGCGTGTCAGGAATCCCAGAATATTCCTTTTGCAAGGATATGTGTTGTCACGCCCTCCTTGCCCTTAGCTGTTTTTGTCCCCTAGCTAGTTTTAGGCTATATAAGCATAGTTTTAGGGTTTTTGTAAGGACGGCTGTTCCAAGGATATTTTCTTACATTACTTTCAACATTTATTTCCTGGGGATCTTCTCCTCTTGCTACCAAGAGCAACCTTTGTCAACAACTTTCCTCTTCGATTATTAATTAATCTACCGGTTTCCTCTACTCCCTTTTTACTTTCTTTATTTTATCATTGTATGATTCTATCTACCTACTGTTTATATTATAGTATGAGTAGCTAAATACCCCTTTCTTGGTGAAGAGTGTTTCAAGGGTTGTACGGTTCGGCTAAGAGGTCTAATGCATGCTTAACATATTCTCTTGTGACACATAACTGTTTACCGATTTAATTCCATGCTTGTCTAGAAATGTTAAGAGCTTGATCATCTTTTAGTATTTCTGCATGAGTAACGTCATATTCCAGGGTTATACCTGACGCGAAGCCCTGGAGTTTGAGCAGACACCTAGGGGAGGCAGCGTGAGAGGCCTCACCTAGGGGTAAACAGTAATCTAGGGTATGTGATACGAGTCTGACAAGCCGAGCTGTCGCGCCCTAGATCTGTCTTACCTCCCCTTCGTGGGCGTTCTGAATTTAGCCTCCCTACTTCGAGCCCGTGACAGGCCGGACGGTCAAGGCTGCCTTTTGATGACAAGGGAGGTAGCTGGGAGGATGGCTGAACGTCAAGGTCACCTCATATGTGGAAACGGGGGGTGACTTTTATCTAAGAAGGTAAGCAGGGAATGCAGTGTGGAAACGCGGTCCCTATAGCAGATCTACGCATGAGTCTGGAAAACCTCTGCACCGATGACTAGCCGACCTAGAAAACAACCCAAGGGAGCACCTTTCGCTAAGATCTCGTCCTATTTGATTAATATCTTTTTCATTACCTTTCCTGCATTCGATTTGTTTACATCTCTTGCCCTGGATTACGATTTACTTTCGTGCCCTAGATAAGTACTTTCCAATTCTGTTTTGTTAGCTCCCACACTCTGCGTTGATTAATTCGTTAATCAACATAAACCCCCCCCCCCCCCCCCAGTAGTGTTACTTTGGTTTGATCTGTTGCATATTGCCTTGTCATACATCTTCATTAGCAAATTAGCCCTTCAATCTCTGTGGTTCGACCCTGTCTTGCTCTGTACACATTAATTTGTGCATCTAGGCACCAGGAAAATATTAGTATATTTGAGTGACGATCAAATTTTGGCGCCGTTGCCGGGGATCGAACCCGGGTCACCCACGTGACAGGCGGGAATACCCGGTTGTCCATTGTAATCACATAAAAATTCTCCCACTTGGACCAAGACATCCTTGATTATCCCCTCGGGGTAGATGATAGAGCGGTCAGCAAGCTGGATGGCGAGGTCTGTGGGCACGAGAGGCTCGAGACCTAGACTGTGGTAAATTATCAAGGGCATGACATTGATTCCTGCTCCTAGGTCACACATGGCCTTGCCAATATCGACTGTTCCGATTCGACAAGGGATAATGAACATGCCTTGGTCTTTGCATTTCGGAGGGATTCGACGCTGGATATGGGTAGACGCGTTGGCCCCTACGCTGATCTTGTTAACTTCTGCGAACTTGTTTTTGTTCGTGCATAATTGCTTCAGGAATTTGGCATAGCGAGGGACATTCTTCACGGCCTAGAGAAGAGGGATGTTGACAACCACTTTACTGAACATTTCAAAGATATCGCAATCCTCCTTATCTTTCTTGGTCTTGACCAATCAGTGAGGGAACGGGGGCTCAAGAATCTTATGAATGTACTCTTGAGTAAATTCTGGTGGGTTGGGGTCATTTCGTGGTGAGCCTCTAGGAGAGCGGCTTCTGTCTTCTTTGACTTCCACGAATCTAGGGACTTTGGGGAGCTTTGGTCTAGGTTTAGGCTGGATTTCGGCCTCTGGAGAATTTTCAATATCTTGGGCTGGAAGCTCTAGTGGGTTCAAAGTTGTTCCACTACGCAAAGTTAAAGCGCAGACATTGTGCTTGGGATTTGTTTCGGTCTGGGGTGGCAGTCTGCCATGATTTGTTAACTCTTGCAATTTGGCAGTCAGGGCACTCATTTGCTTCTTAAGTTCATCTATTTCTTTCTGCTGCTCGGGATTCTTAGGCATTTCAGCAGTCGGGGGCTGGATAAAAGTCTGATCTGGAGGATGGACAAAGGTCTGATCCTGAGGAGGTTGGCGTTGATACTAGTTCTGATGAAATGTGGGCGAGGTCTGAAATTTGGCATATTAGGAGGGGGTTTCCATAGGGGTTCTGGTGTGGTTGATGGCTAGGCCCCGAAAGCTGAGTGTTTGGGACCCATCCTTGGTTTGGTTGTTTCCAGCCTTGGTTGTAAGTCTGAGCGTAAGAAACTGGAATAAATTGGCCGGCAGCATTCACTTGTATTTCCTCCGAAATATGGGGACATGCATCAGTGGGGTGATCCACGAAATTGCATATCTGGCAGGCCTTGACAGGTGCGGGTTGTCCGGTTATGAAGTTTTGGAACATTCCTATGAGAGAGGATATCTGGTTCTGAAGGGCAGCTACTTGGACATCTTGGCCTGGATTGTTGGCAAGGTCGTCAGAGGCATTCTTGGCCATGAGCTCTATTGTTGCTCGAGCGGCTCTTGGAGTTAGAGCAGTCAGGGATCAATTGGCAGCTGCGTTAAGCAACGCCTTATCATGAGCTTTGAGGCCTTCACAAAAATATTGAACCAGAGCGTGCTCGGTAAGGTTGTGGGCTGGGCAACTAGATTGCATCTTCTGGAATCTCTCATAGTACTGGGCTAAAGTCTCCTCTTTTTTCTGAACGATGGAGACGAGTTGCTTGCACGTGGTGTTGGAGATAGAAGTCGGGTAGTACTTCTCAGTGAAGATTTTTGACATGTCTGCCCAAGAACGAATAGATCTTGCGGGAAGGTCGTAATACCAATCTAGGGCATCATCTTTGAGGGACCACTGGAATGCGCGAAGCTTCGCCTGCTCAATACTAACGTTGGCGGGTTTCATGGCCTCGCAAATAGAGTGGAGCTATTGAAGATGGCGAAGAGCATTTTCCTTGGCTACCCCTCGAAAAGTAGGCAGATGATGAAGTACGGCTGACTTCAGAGTCTAGTCATTAGGAACGTTGGGCCAGTCAATGCAGCTACTGGCCATATCGGGGGTTGCATGGAAATTATCGATGGTTTGTTGGTCTGGGGGTGGTGGTGGATCTTCGTGGTTCTCACGGTTGTCATTGTTGGCTAGGTCATCCATTGCTGGAAAATTAAAGTGGTCTGGTATGGGGTTTTCAGGATCACGATGGAGAAAGGTCAGGTCTATGAAAAGCTGATGTTCCTGGTCAGCCAGATTATAAGGGGATCCGTCGAGGGCAGGATGTGGGATTACTCTACGATGAGCAGATGTTCCTTGAGCTTGCCTACGAAGTCCTCTTTCTGTTCTGGTCAACTCGAG
Organism: Viola odorata; assembly: GCA_963691705.1. Lineage (NCBI taxonomy): Eukaryota > Viridiplantae > Streptophyta > Magnoliopsida > Malpighiales > Violaceae > Viola > Viola odorata. The sequence continues at coordinate 29,475,288 of OY829541.1, forward strand.
GTCTAGAGGGAGTAGATCGGGGGCAGATCTCCTAGTCATACAAGAAAAACAAAAACAAAATCAGTACCGTTCAGTCCCCGGCAACGGCGCCAAAATTTGATCGTCACTCAAATATACTAATATTTTCCTGGTGCCTAGATGCACAAATTAATGTGTACAGAGCAAGACAGGGTCGAACCACAGAGATTGAAGGGCTAATTTGCTAATGAAGATGTATGACAAGGCAATATGCAACAGATCAAACCAAAGTAACACTACCGGGGGGGGGGGGTTATGTTGATTAACAAATTAATCAACGTAGAGTGTGGGAGCTAACAAAACAGAATTGGAAAGTACTTATCTAGGGCACGAAAGTAAATCGTAATCCAGGGCAAGAGATGTAAACAAATCGAATGCAGGAAAGGTAATGAAAAAGATATTAATCAAATAGGACGAGATCTTAGCGAAAGGTGCTCCCTTGGGTTGTTTTCTAGGTCGGATAGTCATCGGTGCAGAGGTTTTCCAGACTCATGCGCAGATCTGTTATAGGGACCGCGTTTCCACACCGCATCCCCTACTTACCTTCTTAGATAAAAGTCACCCCCCGTTTCCACATATGAGGTGACCTTGACGTTCAGCCATCCTCTCAGCTACCTCCCTTGTCATCAAAAGGCAGCCTTGACCGCCCGGCCTGTCACGGGCTCGAAGTAGGGAGGCTAAATTCAGAACGCCCATGAAGGGGAGGTAAGATAGATCTAGGGCGCGACAGCTCTGCTTGTCAGACTCGTATCACATACCCTAGATTACTGTTTACCCCTAGGTGAGGCCTCTCACGCTGCCTCCCCTAGGTGTCTGCTCAAACTCCAGGGCTTCGCGTCAGGTATAACCCTGGAATATGACGTTACTCATGCAGAAATACTAAAGGATGATGAAGCTCTTAACATTTCTAGACAAGCATGGAATTAAATCGGTAAACAGTTATGTGTCACAAGAGAATATGTTAAGCATGCATTAGACCTCTTAGCCGAACCCTACAACCCTTGAAACACCCTTCACCAAGAAAGGGGTATTTAGCTACTCATACTATAATATAAATAGTAGGTAGATAGAATCATACAATGATAAAATAAAGAAAGTAAAAAGGGAGTAGAGGAAACCGGTAGATTAATTAATAATCGAAGAGGAAAGTTGTTGACAAAGGCTGCTCTTGGTAGCAAGAGGAGAAGATCCCCAGAAAATAAATGCTGAAACTAATGTAAGAAAATATCCTTGGAACAGCCGTCCTTACAAAAACCCTAAAACTATGCTTATATAGCCTAAAACTAGCTAGGAGACAAAAACAGCTAAGGGCAATGAGGGCGTGACAGCACATGTCTTTGCAAAAGGAATATTTTGGGATTCCTGACACGCCTGATGCCTTCTGGAAGCGCCTGGGATTACGTGCGGATCTTTGAAGATGCTTTTCTTTGGAAGAAGGTTCAGAACTGTCGAGGCCTTGAGACAGCGCACTGGTCTGGTTCGCGTCGAGGTCTTGACGACGTTCTTTCTTCTAGGCCTGGAAACTGGAGTTCCTCAGAATTGCTCTAAAATTGTCTCTTTTCGATCTTTTCCCTCTTTTGATGCTGATCTGCAAATAAGATTGGAATTAGGGTCAAATGACAACATCAAGACCCCGAAAGGGATAGAAAAGAGGGTAAAACCGAGGCCATGAAACGTGCTATCAAGATCACACCATGGATGAGATGCAACCGGCAAAGACATGTAAAGACCATGATTAATGCATTTAGACTTGGCACGTTTACAAGTAATACAAGCAGCCACAATATCAGCAACATGTTTCTTCATGTGAGGCCAAAAGAAATGCTCTCTAAGTGTGCTAAGCGTCTTATCTACCCCAAAGTGCCCCATTAGACCTCCCCCATGCTATTCTCTCATAAGTAACTCACATGTACTACAACGAGGTATGCACAATCTACCTTTACGAAACAGAAAATTAGCATGTATCACAAATATTCCATGTGCACCATTAGAGCATTCAAGATAAGCATCCTTAAAGTCTTAATCAACATCATACAAAGAAGTGATGTGTGAGAAGCCTAAAAGGCGTGAATAGAGGGAAGTGAGAAGGGCATACCTACGGGATAGAGCATCCGCCACTACATTGTCCTTCCCTTTCAAATACTTGATGTGATAAGGGAAACGCTCGATAAATTCCATCCATGCTGCATGGCGCTTGTTGAGCTTCCCTTGTCCCTTGAGGTATTTGTGGCTAAGGTGGTCCGTGTGAACCACGAACTCCTTGGGCAGCAAGTAATGCTCCCACACATTGAGGGCTCTCACAAGGGCGTATAACTCTCGGTCATACGTGCAGTAGTTTAGTTGAGCTCCTTTCAACTTCTCGCTAAAATAAGCCACCGGTTTCTTTTCTTGGACCAAAACAGCCCCAATTCCTATCCTACTTGCGTCACACTCCACCTCGAATGTCTTATCGAAGTTGGGGAGGGTGAGGACCGGGCTGGAAGTCAACTTGTCCTTGAGTGTGTTGAAGGCCACCTCTTGCTCTTTGCCCCAAAGGAAGGGCACATTCTTTTTGGTGAGAGCATTGAGGGGGGAGCCGATGGTGGAGAAGTCTTTGACAAAACGACGGTAGAATCCGGCCAGCCCGTGGAAGGAACGCACGTCTCCCAAGTTGGCTGGTGTAGGCCATTCAGCAATGGCCCTAATCTTCTCATTGTCTACCTTGAGGCCAAAGGTACCTACAATGAAGCCAAGGAAGTGCACTTCCTCCAAACAGAATTCACACTTGGATAACTTCGCGAAGAGTTGATTCTTGCGAAGGGTAAGAAAAATCCGGTGCAAATGGTCTAAATGGACTTCTAAACAAGTGCTATAAACCAATATGTCATCAAAATAAACAACCACAAATTTGCCGATAAAAGGCCTAAGTACATGGTGCATTAGACGCATAAAAGTGCTAGGAGTATTTGTAAGACCAAAGGGCATAACAAGCTATTCATAAAGACCGAACTTAGTTTTAAAGGCTGTTTTCCATTGATCTTCCTCATGCATTCTAATTTGGTGATAGCCACTCACTAAGTCAATTTTAGAGAAGATTTTACACCACTTAACTCATCCAGCATGTCATCCAAACGAGGTATGGGGTGAGAGTACTTTACCGTGATTTTATTGACGGAACGACAATCCATACACATGCGCCAACTTCCATCCTTCTTAGGCACGAGGATCACTGGGATAGCACAAGGGGAGAGGCTCTCCTGAATGAAACCCTTATCTAGAAGAGCGTCAATTTGCTACTGAAGTTCGTGTGTTTCTTTCGGATTGCAGCGGTATGCCGGACGGTTTAGAAGAGTTGATCTGGGGAGGAAATCAATCTGATGCTCAATTCCACGCACGGGTAGGAGGCCATTGGGGATTTATTTCGGAAACACATCCTTGAAATCTAGCAAAAGAGGAGACATAAGAGGGGGCAATGAAGGATTAGTGTTAGAAGCAATAAGAGAGTGTTGCTTAAATCTGATTAGGATGCAAGGCTTGCGCATGATAAGAGCATGCCTTACATCTCTACCTTTAGCGATTAAACTCACTTTGTTGCCCATTTTCACTCCACTCAAAGGCTCACTAACTTGCTTACTTTTGTCAAGCCATGTGTTACCACTCAACTCACTCGCAAAGCTCACATTTTTCTCTCCACTCGGCGCATGCTCGTTTTTTTCATGCCCGCTATTTTTAACACTCTCACAACTTACATTCTTCTCTCCACTCCACACCTTTTGTGATCCAAGAGAAGATGTTATCTCAAAAGTGGCTGAAGCCTTTTCTAACTTCAGCTGGTCTTCGTACACTTGGCTAGGAGGAAGGGGTGGGATAATGAACTTGCTGCCAAGGTGCTCTAGCTTGTAAGTGTTGCGAAAACCATCGTGAATGGCCTTCCGATCGAATTGCCAAGGTCTGCCAAGGAGGAGATGGCTAGAATTCATCGGTGCCACATCACATAAGCGCTCATCCGTGTATTTTCCAATTTGAAGTGGAATGAGGACTTGCCGCTTGACCTTAACTGAACTCCCATCGTTGAACCAATTCAAGGAGTATGGCCTAGGACGTTTGGAGGTGGGGAGACCCAAGGAGTGCACAAGGAGAGTGCTGGCCACATCCGCACAACTCCCATTGTCCACAATGATGGAGATTACCATTCCATTCGAAACCCCACGCGTATGGAACAAGTTCTCTCGCTGCTCAAGGGTTTTATCATCTTCCTTTGCTGCCAAACTTAACGTGCGCCTCACAACTAGGCATGTTGGCACGTCTATATAGGCATATCCAGCCTCCTCTTCATTCGGATCATCATCAATATCCCATAAGTGACCGTGAGGTGGGGCTGTCTCCTCATCATCCTCACTGTCTAATTCTCCTCCCTCGCGAATCAAGATGACTCGTGATATGAGCTTAAAGGCTCCAGCTCATTTCTCTTGTCTTGCCTTCCGTCTAGGCCAAGACTGCTGTCTAGGGCAAACCTTCGGTCTAGGCCAAGACTCCCGTCTAGGCCGAACCTACTGTCTAGGCCAAGACTCCCTTCTGTTTGGCCGAAACCCATCCTCCAAGCCCATCTTCATTGCTGCCAAGGCCAAGCCCCTTTGTCTAAGGGTGTAAGGGTATTTACCCATTGTTAGGTTTTAGTATTTAAAGTACAAACATTTCATTTCAGCACTTGTCTTTATTTTTGTGTTATCTTCTTCAAAGACCAAACTTTTAGCTTATGCATTAGAGTAACTTAGGGTTCTTGGTGACCGGAGCCAATAGGGCTGAAATACCATTGTTTATCTTTAATCTCTTCTTGTAATTAGGCTCCTTAAGCTTTATTCTTAAGGGGTAAATTTAGTAAAGAGAGATCCTTAACTATTGTATAGAAAGGTTGCTTGATCTTGTTGTCAAGAGGGTTTTCTGATTTAGTTAAGTTCCTTATTGTCCAAACCGTTCCACCTCTACCAAACATCCATAGTCCGCTGCAAAATAACTCCTTAAACACCAACTTCAGCCATTAAACTCACCAAGGTGTCCCATCTCCATCTCCATCCGAGGCACCTATATCTATTGTCAAGACCAACCTCTCACAAGAGGACTAGATCCGGCTCAAGAACAGCAATTCGGCCTCCTTCTATCCAAATCGAAGTCTAGAGCTTATCAAGTGGTAGCGGAGCTCCAGCGTCCTCTAGGTTGGTTTTTCTTGTTCTCCTCTTCATTTCTACGGTTAGAATCACCTTCTCTATCGTAAAACTTCTTTTCTTTATGCTGAAATTTTTCTATTTTCACATCCGTTCCTCTCTTCGGTTCAAACTGATTTTCCTTGAGTTTCTTCGGTTCAAACACCTTGATTCTTGTTTTCTATGGTTTAAACATTTTTTTCTACCATAGGAATCAATCTTACTTCATTTGAAAAATTTGGTGTTCTTGAAGAAATTCTTGTCTTTTAGTGTGCTGAATTTTGGAAGAACACAAGTGATGAAATTTTTTGTGTTTGTGTGCATCAAAATGGACGAAAATTCACCTTCCTAAGTGTGTATTTGTTGCTGAAGTTATTGGAGCTTCCTATGGTGGCCTTGAGAGCCATGTGGACTGAATTGTTGTCTTGCTAAATGCCGAATTTGTTGCTCCAATCCTAGCCGACCACATCACCTTAATTGTGAGCCTAGTATTTGCTTCAATTGTGAGCCAAGCATTTCAGCTTGCTCACTACTCTAGGCCGGCCCTAATTTCACATCCTTACACTTAGGTTGTTTGTCATACACAGCCACATCACTTGCCTTGTCATCCACACACATTTCGACACATCACCTTCACTTGCCACCTCACTTTTGGCTTTTAGTGAAAATATTTTCAAGAGCAAAACTACTTGTCTTTCACTTCTTCTTCTTTCAAGGATACATGTCATACAAGTGAGTCTTCTTCACCCTTTGCAAAAACAGAATTTAAAAGAAAGGAACTAAAAGAATTGATCAAACAAAAAAAAAAGAAAAGTGATCAAGTTCCTCACTTCTCTCAAAAATAAAAAATAAAAAAAAGAGAGAAGAAAAGCAAAGGAGTCACAAGCAAGAAGCTACTTGTGTATGCACATTTGAAGTGAATTACATTGTTTTCAAAGTGTCTTAGTGGAAGAACACAAGTTTAGGCTTTCAATTCATGTTTCCAATTCGGATTTTCGTTTTCTGTTTTTTTTTTTCCTTTTGACTAGTTTCGGCTTTTCTATTTTGTGTGAGTGTCTGCGCTCCTAAAATTCTGAAATTTTGAAAGATTAAACTTCAGCCTGAGGGGAACAACTCTTATGTTGGACACTTCTCCTAATTCTGTTGGTTTCACATACTTCTATCCAATTCAAAATCAGTGCGCAGTTTTCACTCGAAATTTCAGCTTTGAGTCTTTCATTTCTTTGTGATTTTCTCTTCTTGTTTCCTTGAGTCTTTTCTTGAGTATCTTGTCTTAGTGTTTTCCTTTATTTCTTTCCGCACGTACACATATCTACTCTAAGTCAATTTAGTGATCAAAATCAAGTTCTCTTCTTTGATCACTATTTTGGCTTTCCTTCACCTTTCCTTCTAGCCCTAGTTTTCATCGCTTTTCCTTGTGCCTTAGTGATTCTTTGAGTCATTAGTGCCTTCGGTTTTGGTTTGGGCTTGGAGAGAGAATTGTGAGCTTATTAGAGTGATAAACACGAGTGCAAACACGTGAGGGAGGGACTAACATTTTTATTAGCTATCAATTGTGTTTATTTCTTTTTGTAGGTTATTTTTCTATGTCTTCTTGTTATTCGGAGGATGAAGGGTCTTCTTGGGAAGAGGATTCTTGTTATTCTAGTGCCGCGCCCACGGTTACTAGTGACCACTTCACTCCTTGTTATGATGGGCATCATTCTTTCGTTGGGCATGAGACACCGTATGGTACTAGCCCATATATGGTTGATAGTGTGGCCTACCCGTGTGGTTCCTCTGATGGGAGCGCCTATTCCGAAGGGTGTGAGCCACAGTATGATCTTCGTGAGCCCTCACGGCAATCTTATGGGTATGAGCAGCCGGACCACATTGATGAGCACCCACACCACCACTCTCTCCCTTATGTGGCGCCACCTCCATATGGTGCCCGTAGTTCATCACGCGTGATAGAGGCGCCGGTTGATCACCTCCTTTATCCTCACGGACGTGACTATGTTCCATATGTACCACCATCATCATGTCGTGACCTTAGGCCTCCTAGTGCACCTCCTCACCACGACTATGTCCCACCACATCTTCGGTGCGTTGCTCCTCCCCACACACCGTATTCTTATGAGCAGCCTCCCCACTATACCCGTTGGCCTCCGCCTCTTCCTAGTTACGGTTCCATTCCTTCCCGGTTGGAGTATGATCATATTGAGCCCTCTTGGCAAGCCTATGCGTATGAGTCTTATGCGACTAGGGGAGAGATTTCGTATAGGCATGAGGACTACTTCACCGAGGCTGCCCTGTCCCCACACCATGGCAGCTCAACTTTCGCCTTGAGGGTGGCTCCAATTCTAGCGCGCTTAGAAAGAAGCACTCAAGCCATGACAAACACCATGGCCGCAATGACACTTATATGTGATAACCTACGGGTTTCCGGCCACCTTGGGCAATGTGAAGAGGTTAGCGTTTGTACTCTTGGTTCGCCATCAGTCAAGGAAAGTTTAGTGCCGCTTGGAAGGGGAATGAATGTATTGCAATCCTTGGATGGTTTGAGATACCGTTGGTTGAGGAGATTGAGGATCTTCCTAGTGTTGTTTCGGCCGATTCGCCATCACTTATTGTGGATGATTTGCCTCCGTTTGAGGAGAAGCTACTGGTTTCGGATGTGCATAGGGGGTTTAGGAGCGAAAAGAGCACATGTAGGGCTTGTGAGTCCACTTCGGATTGCCATGAGACAGCCGCTCATTGCCTTGCATTGCAGCGCAAATTTCAGTCCTTGGGTAGTGCCTTCTCAATCATTCCGAGGGTGCCTATACATAGATTTATGGATCCGTTTCTCCTTGGTTTTGGTCACATGGGCAGCGCACACTTCTTTCCATTTGAGGCGCCTTCAAGTGGTCTCACGGTCTCGCACTTTACCCGGATCCCTTCCACCACTCCTTTGGTTCACCGTCGTGCCCTCACCTTCTCATCCACTACTAAGAGCCCGCACTTGGCCCTAGTTCCCTCCTTGCCCCGTCGTGACCAATCCTTGATTGCTCTTGGCTGTTTCCCATCCACGCCTACTTATCTTCCCCGCAGAAGGCCTCCACCTTGGCCTATATTCCCCATAAGGTGTAGTTTGAGGGTTCCACATGTATCCACAAGCTGTGAGCATGCCTTGACCCGTTCGGCCGAGCAAGGGATTGAGCCTCTTGATCTTGTTGTCAAGAGGGTTTTCTGATTTAGTTAAGTTCCTTATTGTCCAAACCGTTCCACCTCTACCAAACATCCATAGTCCGCTGCAAAATAACTCCTTAAACACCAACTTCAGCCATTAAACTCACCAAGGTGTCCCATCTCCATCTCCATCTGAGGCACCTATATCCATTGTCAAGACCAACCTCTCACAAGATGACTAGATCTGGCTCAAGAACAGCAATTCGGCCTCCTATCCAAATCGAAGTCTAGAACTTATCAACTCGCCTATTGGGACACTTGGCCTTCATATGGCCGCTGCCCCCACATTTGAAGCACTTAATGCTTCTTGAAGGCGTTCTTTGGGTGATTTTGGAGGGTAAGGTGGCTGATTTGTAGTGTTTAGGGTGGTGTTTGGCTTGGTTGTGAAGGGTGGTTTGGGGCTGTCATTGGTAGACTTAGAAGGGAAAGAAGGGGTCTGCCATGATTTTTGGAAAGGTGAAGGAGAGGTGTAGGGTGTTTTCGGCTTGGCAGTCACTTGTTTCTCGATTTTTAAGGCCAAATGGAACATCTCCTCTAATGTGTCGTACTTGTGGAAGTCTAGTTGATAGGAAATTTCCTTGTGTAGACCACTCATAAAACGAGCCATTGTGGCCTCCGTGGTCTCATTTGTGCTTGCCCTCATCAAACAAGTCAACATCTCGTGGTAGTAATCACTCACGGTACGGGGACCTTGATACAAACGTTGGAGACGCTGGTGCAAGTCACAGATGTAGTGTGGGGGCACAAACCGACGCCTCATTTCAGTCCTCAACTCATCCCAAGTCTCAATAGGCGGGCTGCCCTCATTTCTCTTTATCAAACAAAGGCGATCCCACCATTGTGTCGCCAAGCCCGTGAACTCTACAATGGCCAATTTCAGCTTCTTTGTCTCGGAGTAGTTGTAACAAGCAAATTGCCTATCCACTTTGTTCTCCCATTCATGGAAAGTATCCGGGTCATCCTTACCCTCGAAGGTAGGGATTGACAACTTGATACTCGAGAGGTTGTGATCCACTCTCTCCTCATTGTGCCTATAACCCCGCTGCTCGTATACCTCATCATGATCAAACCTTCGAGCATTGTGAGCATGTTCATAGTGAGGTGGATGCTGCTGCCTAGGCTGCTCATAATGGGGTGGTACATATACATTCGCATGATGTAGGGGAACAGCTAGGTGATTAGCTATTTGGAGTGGAGTTGGTGTATGCGGTTGTCTAGGGTTAGGTGGTGGTGGTCCAGGTGGGGGGGGGGGGGGGAGGGGGGCTGAGGTGGTGGCTGTCTCGTGTCAAGAGTGTAGGTGTAGGGCTGATTAGTTTGCACATGTGGCTGGCTAGGAGGATGAGGAAAGGCGACGCCATGACTGTCCACCAAAATGTTGCTACGGTTGTGTTCAAGATGTGGAGGCACGGTATGGTGAGTATTGTGGCCTAGGGCTTCCTCATCGTGGCCAAGATGGCCGGCTGTTGTAGCCCTATCCGTATGACCCTCTACGTGCGGGAAGGCATAGTAGTCTAGACTAGTAGAATCACGCGGCCGAGTAGTTTGATGATAATGGGAGTGTGGTGTGTAATTTGGGGCTGGTGTATAAATTGGGGCTTTTGGGGAAGGCGGGGGTGGATAATTTGTGGTTGGAGGGTAATGTGGAGGTGGTGGTGAGGTTGTAGCAATTTTTGCCGTTAAGGCAGCAATGGCAGCCAAGATGTCGAGATTTGCTTGCTCTTGCCTTGTGGCGTGTTGTTGCAAAGCAGCCACATGTTGGCGAGTCTCTCCCATTTGGACCGTAATAGATGCCATGGTCGGGTTTAGAGGAGAGGACTCATCCGAACCCTCACTCAAATTTGTGCCGTGGTTAGACATAGAAACTGTACCTGCAAAAAGACGCAAATGCAATTCCCTCACGTGTATCGCTCGTGTTTCGCACTACACTCTAATGCTCTCACAATCTCACCCACTCAAACTTCAGTCCCAAACCAAACAAAATAGCTAGCAATGACTCTAAGACTCAATGCGCACAAGGAGAATCAAAGAAAACTAGGGCAAAAATGAAAGGTAAGGAAACCGAATTAGTGTTCAAGGAAAATTGTTTGAGTTTGAACACTAATTAGGTTAGAGTGGATATTGACGTAGGAATCAAGTGACGAAAACTCAAAGACACAAAAGAAAGGCAAGCTCAAAGGAGCAACACTAGAAGAAATGGAGGGAAACGAGAATAAGCTTCACAACTTAAATTTTGCGGCAAAATGAAACACTTGATAAATGCACACTTTAACTTGAAAGAAAACACTTCAAATGCACACATACATTTTGCCTCTTGCTTTGACTCACTTGTATTCTTTTTCTTTTGATTGAGGGACTGATTTCACTCTTTTGATCCCTTTCTTTCTTTTCTTTTCTTTTTTTTTTTTTTTGACTTAGGGATTTCTTTTCTTTGCTTTTTTTTTTTTTTTTTGTAAGTGCAAGAGAGCTTCAATAAATGTATGATATGAGTTTTTGATAATTGAAGTGGAAGGCAAATAATTTTGCAAGTTAAAATTTTTTTCACAAAATGACGAATTTTTTGCTAACATGCACCGAAATTTTCCACTAAAATAAACCAAAAAGCACTTGATTTTCCACGAAAAGTTTCGTTTTGAAAACACAAATCATAAGTTAGGAACTTGGTTAATTGCACCTAATTTTCTCATCTCCTGTTAGGCCCTTCTGCATTTTGATTACATAATATGGAATTTATGATTTGAGTTTTACCTGCAGCAATTGTGATTATGCATGATCTCTCTTTTCAGTTCGTTGAATGGGTGAGAATTAGAGAATTGTTATTTTTTTTGCGATAAGATTTTCATGTAGTGAGTAGAATTACATGCAAGTCTGATTGTTTAAGGGTCTACAATAGGAAAAAAGATAATATATAAATCATGCAAGATGAAACACCTGATATAATTAGTTTGACTTCCAATTGCTGGTTTTCGTTGACAACATAAATACATGCAATTTTAAATTGAGTACATATGTAATTTGTTTAATGCTTATGCAAGAATTTCATTTTTAAATCTATTTATTTCAATGTAGTATTTGTGTAGAAATTTAAATGCATAAAATATATAGTATAAAACTTGTTAATCAAAGAATCACATCAATAATAGCTTGGTTTTATAAAATATATATTTTAAAATTTTTTCGTAAAGAAAATTGGCATTATAAATGGACCATTACTTAAAAAAACAAAAACCCATATAAAAAAAATAAAAATTTCAGGTCAAAATTCGGGTTAGACCGACCCGACCCGAATTCAACTGGTCAACCCGGCCCAAATACATACGGGTTTGCAGGCCTCACCAACCAAGAGGGTCGTAGGCGGGTTGTGCTGACCTGTTTACGACCCGTTTAGACCCTATAGTCATAAGACCGAAACGACGTCGTTTTGGTTAATTAGATCAAAACGACGTTGTTTAATCTTAACCAAAATGACTTCGTTTTAATTGGTTAGATCAAAGCTGCATCATTTTCATTCAGCTAAAACGACATCGTTTTACTTAACGGGTCAAATGGGTCAGGTTGGGTTGACCCGCTACCCGACGGGTCAGAAACAGGTCGGGTCATTTTTTACCCGCTATTCGATGGGTCACGCTAAATGGGTCGGGTCGGGTCGACCCGTTTTGAAACCCCTACTGATGCAGCAGCTTATCAGCCGAGTGCACGAGTTGCAGTTGCTATTTACAGGTCTACTGCTACAACTACCGAAATAGTATCATAGTCTGTCGTATAACCTGTAAGAGTATTGTTGATACCCGAATTTTGACACGATTAACTTAAGTCGTTCATTTTTTCGCACATTCTTGATCTTATTTTGTATTATTATTATTTCCGTTTATTTACTATTTATTATCTTGTTTTCTTTTGTTTCATGTTATTTATTTTATTTTGTATGTATTTTTCGTTCGAACTTTTATCGATTTTAAATAAAATTTCTCGTATCATTGGATCGAACCACAAAAAACCAATCATACCCATTTTTCACTTTCACTTTACTTTACATTACTTTACTCATTTTTTCCTCTCCACCATCCGAACATCATCATCTCTCCCTTTTCCATTTTTTTTCTCTCCCACGACCATACCAACATTGGATTCCTTTTTCTTACCTCAACTCTCCAATTGTCAAAAGAAATCGGATACACAATCCTACCCCCTCCATTTTTCAAAGAAACCTACACACTAGCCCGCACACTGCTCCCCCTCTCTGTTTTTAAAAGATACAATCTTTTGTTTTTTTCAAAGATTTGATACGAACAGATCCTCCCCATTTTTCCTTAAAGGCCAACGAAAATCAACGAAAAAAGAGAGCTCTCGGCCAAATCCAAATCCTCTCCCTCATTTCAATTCCTCTTCAATCACGACCTCAGCCATCAATAATCCAATCTCTGCCCAAATCACAAATCCAAACAATCATCCCCTAAAAATCCAAATTCAATCCTTGCAAATTCAATTAAATCCAATTCCCATGCCATACAATTAAATTAAATTCAGCCAAATTAATTAGCCACCTGCAAAAAAAACCAAAATCAAATCAGCCCCGCAACCACTTCAAAACAGCCATAAAATCAGCTCCAAAAGCCAGCTCCCAAACAACCAAAAACAACCCCAAAATCACCCAAAAATCTGCACCAAAACCACACCCAAACAGCCCAAAAACAACCCCGAAACAGCCTCCCAAACTGACCCGAAACAGCCACCCAAACAACCCCAAAACTCCCAAAATCACCTACAAAAATAGCCTAAATCCACCTCCAAAAGCCAGCTCCCAAGCAACCAAAAACAGCCCCAACATCACCCAAAAAATCTGCCGAAACCCAGCCCCAAATCTGCCCAAATCAACCACCAAAATCAGCCTCAAATTCTGACCAGAACCAAGCAAACTCACCTCACCGTCGCTGCGGCTCACGGCCGCTCCTCCCTCGCCGCCACTGCCAACCGGAGCCTCCGCCCACCGCCTCACCTCGCCACCGTCGCTGTCGTCGCTTGTAGCCGCGCCACGTCACCAAACCACCACTGCTCGCTTCCTGACCGGAGATAACAGAAGAAAAGAAAGAAGAAAAATAAAGAATAAGGAAGAAGAGAAGAGGGCTGCGTGCAGCCCTAAAAATGAAAAAAGAAAAAAATAGAGGAGAAGAGGAGAGCCTTGTCGTTTTGACAAGGAAAAAGAGAGGGTTGGGCTTCGGCCCAACAAAAGAGAGAAAAGATAGCATGGGCTGCGGCCTAAAGAGCAAAAAAGGAGAAAATGGGCTGCGGCCCATGAAAGAAAAAAATAAAAAGAATGGGCTACGGCCCAAGCCCTTTTAATTAAAATCGTGTATTAACTCGTTCTTCACTTTTGCAGGTACCGAATTCACGATTATCATCTCGATCGGATGCTACGCCAATTTTAATGGTAAGGAATTCCATTTTTATTAATATTTAATCATTTGAAATTTATTTGTGAGTCCCTTACTTATACGCGTTTATTTGTCTATGTTGTTCGTATGTTTTGTTTGCATGATGATGCTCGACGAGCTTGATGGAGTTCGACGAGGAGTTCGATGTTCATTCCCAATTGCGGAGCTCGAATGGAGAATTTAATTGTTGTATTTATTTATTTGGGAATTTGTAATTAATTTATAATATTTATTTGCAGTATTTATCTATTTTATTATTAATTGTTGCCACTAATCTTTGAACTGCAGGTAAAGCTCTCCAGGTATGTTTTCCTTTTTCCCCTCTTTATTTTGGATAATTGTATTTTAATGCGTGATTGTTAGAATTCGAATTAATCAGTTTGCATGATGCTTATACCATTGAATGTGCTTTATTTTATGCTTGTTTCGTGTGCGGCTTCGTCCCCACGAATTTACGCTTTATTTTGATGAATGTGTTTCATGTGCGGCTTCGACCCCACGATTGTATTTTAATTTATGCTATCTTGACGAATGTGTTTATGTGCGCGGCTTCGACCCCACTTCCCGGTTTTTCTCTTTTCAATGTGTTTTTTTTTCCGCATTCATATAAAACGGTACTTTGCTAGTCTATGCATGCTTAGAATCACCTAGTAAATAGGATTAATCACGTGCAATGGCCCAATGACGATACTGGCGTCGCTTTGGTAAAGATTAATAAAACGGTAGTAATCTCACCAATTTTGCATGTAATCGGACTAATTTTGAACTCGGCTAAATATAACCGGAATAGGTATACAACCAACCTTTTTATCTTTTAGAGGATAAAAAAAATGTTATTAAACAACTCGACAACAGTTAGGATAAAATCAATCTCACAAACTTAAGAACTAAAGCGACGATACCCCCTCTGAGGGCCAAATTACTTGTTTTCAACATGATTTTTAAACACCTTTTTTTAGAACCGGTAACCTTTTTAAGGATGAGACTCGGGTGCCTAACACCTTCCCGAGTCCATAAAACGACCCCGAATCGTTGTTCTCGGGTTTAGACCCTTTTTATTTGTGCCTTAGTTTTTGTTTTATTTTCTTCTTTTTCAGACTTTTAGGTTTCCCTAAACCTTAGAAAAATAGGGTGGCGACTTCATTGTTATGTGTTTTCACATTTGCGTCCCGAATTTCGCTCGCGACGGTGCGACAGTTTGGCGACTTCACTGGGGACTTTAGGGTCGAAGCCGGAATTATTTGCTTGAGGTGTTTATTGTTATTATTTATTTATTCGCTTTGATATCAACTGTTGTCTTCTCATTCGCATCATGCATAATGCCCTTTCGCCGGGCCTTCCCAAATAGGATTAGGTTGGTATTAGTGAAGCCCTGAGGACTTGGGTCCCAGTCAGCTTTCATGAACCCTAACTCGGACTAGAACCCCTAAATGGGTGAGCGCCCCGATTCCTTTATGTTTCGGTCAGCAATCACGTATCCATTTACTGAGGGACCACTTTTATGGTATCGTCCGGGAGCCTTTCAGCCAGTTAGAAATAGTTGAAATTACCCGACATATGCATCATGATCGTATGTATATTTCCAACGTGCCTCATCATTGCCATTATTCTCCATTTCTTTTACCATGATGCCATGATAATTCTTGTTGCGATGCAATGATTCACTATTTTTCTCGCGATGCTATGATTTTACTTTCGTCTTATTGAATTTCGTCCGTATTGTTATTGTTATTATATCCTATTTTTATTCATTATTACTCACCTTTATATACATTCTCCGTTCAGATACTACTGATTAGCGTTCATTTTTCTGCGTACTTGCAGAATAAAAGGACAAAAGGGAGTTCGGTGGAATTGCTTTCCTCTCACATATCTACTCATCAAGGAGCATTAATTACATATCTAGTTTAATATGTTTTTTTTGTAGCTAGTGATAAGTTGTAATTATTTTTTACACCGTTGTCGGAGAATTATTTATCAGAACGAAATCCATGTGTTTTTTTATTATTATTACTGTATGATTTATATTATACTTATTTACACTTTTTGTTTATAACCAGGCTTGAAGAAGATAAACTAGATCCTCGGGGTCCAAAAACTCTCATTTTTATTAGTCATAATTTGTCTTGCCCAAGACACAGAACCACCAAAAAGAAGAACAAGGTGAAATTAAGGCGTGGTCTCCCTTGATTAGTCATAATTCGTCTTGCCCAAGACACAGAACCGCTAGAAAAGATGAAATTAAAGCGTGTCCAACTACTTCGCTTTGCTCAGATCACCCTAACACTCCAACATCCCGACACCATACCCAATGGATGTTCCTCATACCATATCAATATCGTTAATCTTTTAACACATGCATGAATTTGATGCTACTAATGGATTGAATTTTGTATCTTGATAGGTGATGATCCATGGGAGATTGAGAAGGAGATAATTAGGATTTGATTCCAACATCGTCATGAACCCGAGTCTGAATTTGAATCATGTCGTGGTTATCTGCATAAAGCCTTGCTAGAAAAGGGAGATTCTAGAACCTATTGATTATATTGATCATTTTCTTAAACCACCCTTCATTCTAACCATTTCTTCTTTATTTTGCAGGAACCCGAGTTAGAGTTTGAATCAGGCCGTGGTTACCTGCATAATGCCTCGCTAGAAATGGAACCTATCCTGTCATGGTTACCTGCATAATAATTTGCTAGAAGACCATTCACTTCATGTGATAACTCACATCAAACTAAATGCATGGAAAACATCTAATAGAATTGATTGACAACGTGAAGTTTGGATAGTCGAGCCTACGGCTATAAACAAGGGCGCTTCGTGGGAGGCAACCCACGTGTTCCTCACCAGTATTTTTTGCTCGTTAAGATTTGAGGATATCTTTTCCTTTGAACTTTCTATTTAAATCCCTTTATTTCAGGTGGACGAAAGGAGCACATCAATCATTAGCTTGGGCAAGTAACAAAATGACGACTAGAAGAATTCCATCGCTACCCAGCGGGACAGAGGAATCCTCCTACCAACTCTTGAATAATCGTCATTTCTACCCTTGCTGCTTCTGCTTCGCAAACCCCGGGTAGTCCCTTTCTTTTTATGCCTTTTCCTTTTAGTGTAGTCTCGTTTCTACATTAAGGGACATTTCATCCATAGTTGGGATATTATTTTTGCAGGGGGGTAAACATACAGAATGATAGCTCGCAACAATGAGCTCTTTGCGTCCATTTTACCTTGGCTTTAGCCCAACGCTACTCAGTGAGTGTAGAGGAATCCTCCTCCTGCTGACTTTGAAATGACTGTCATTTCTGCTCTGTTGCACATGTTCAGAGAAGTCCATCTACCTCTCTGCCTCTTTAAATTTTGTACAAATAGTATGCATTCATTCCCATATTGGGGGCAACTTTTTTAATTGTTCAAAAAAAATTTGCGAGCGACCACGTCCTCACATTCTGTCTATAGAATTGCTAAAACTATTGAGATTTTTGTGAAATCAATTTTTTTGCTAAATAAAATCCACACTACCCCCAAAATTGTCAAACCTTCCCTAAATTGAGCATGTTCAACATGTTTCTACATCATGGATAACTTGTGCATCCATTTGAAATTATGTGACATACATGATCTCGCCTGCTAGCTCTTATATCCGCGGCATGTTTAGACGTAAGCAGTCACAAATACATCCCTGTGAGTATTTTGGGCCTTTATGCCATACTTCTTTCATGAGTGCAAATGCTAAACTAAAGTGCTAGTTAGATTTGCATAATATCCAGGGTACATGCACCATTAGCCATGGGATAGCAGTAAAATGACATTGGACTTTGCTCTTTCTTCCATTTTCTTTTTTTATATATAAGACAATGAACAGTGCCAGACTGAGATTGCTAACCGGGGGCAAGGTGCACAGTGAGTGAGGTTTGCAAAAGAAGAAAGAAGAAATCCTTGAATATTGATGGTCGGCACTGGAAGGACGCCGAGAAGAGCAAGAAATGAAGGCCTCTGCCTTAAACCAAGACCAAGGAAAGCCAGCACGAAAACGGTACTTGCTCTATGTATTTTATGTTAGAATAAAAAGAGAAAAAAAAAACAAAAAAAGAAAGAAAAAAAAACAGAGAAGAAAAAGAAAAAAAAAGAAAAAAGAAAGAAAAAAGAAAAAAGATAGGAAAGAAAAGCAGAAGCAAGTACGAAAAATTGGCTCCAGGTCAATTTTCCAAAAGGAGAAAAGTGAAGCCTATTTCCCCATAACAACCAAGGCAGGGGTGGTACACAGCAGTGGCAATTAGTCCGACCAGTCTCAGACCCATGAAAAACCTCATCGTCTAGGGTTCACCGAGATTCAAGGACTTAGAACCCAGTTGTATTCAAACAATAAATTGTGGACCTCTCAAGGGAAAGTTTCAGGGCTTCACCAAAGTAATCAAAGAGCATTCCCGGCGAAGATCAAAGAACCTGGGCGTTTTGCCCTCAAAACGACCAAGGAGGAGCATATCCAACATCTAAGCACTATGCCCTCAAAGTGATGGTGGGAAGAAGCATCCCCAGCAAGACTGAAGGACTTGTGCACTTTGCCCTCACTGTGGCCAATCAGCAGGCCCTGTTCATTAAAGAAAATATATTCACTTCTTCTCCCCGCAAAGTCCTTTCGATTATTAGAATGCCCATGCATGTGCATCTTTATCTGAAGTTTATTCACTCGGATTGACATTGCAAATCTGACTGTGTGCTATGTTGCTGCATTTCTATGAGTGTAAACACATAGCCTTATTCCTGAGTGTGAGCGCAAACACTAATATCTGGTGAGGATTGCTTATGTCTACATGTTGTGGGAAAGTCTTGTCCCTGAGGTTGTTATCTCCTGGGCAAGATGCGGATGCTTTTCTAGACTTGTATCAAGCGTGCTTATATGATAGAAAATAGATGACATGTTCTCCAGAAATGCATAAACTTGTTGAACATTCTCTTGATAGGGAAGTTGCTTTTAT
Source organism: Viola odorata (assembly GCA_963691705.1). NCBI lineage: Eukaryota > Viridiplantae > Streptophyta > Magnoliopsida > Malpighiales > Violaceae > Viola > Viola odorata. Next base: position 29,494,107 of record OY829541.1, read on the forward strand.
AAAATACTGGGGGCAAACCTTTGGGTAGTGTGGGAATCCTTTCATATACAACATATATGATTTGATTTCATTGTTTCCATTTATCATTTGCTCTACTTTTTTCCATCCACTGCTGCTTCGTGTTTGTTTCCTCCTTATTTGCAGGATACATATATACGTCAGGGGAATCTCACACTATGATCAAAATCCCTCCAATAAATCCATCCAATAAACACCTGAACGGAGTACGTTGCCACTCCTCAATCAACTTCGTGCGGCGGCCCATCTTCCCCACCATTATCGACATCCGAATGGAGATACGTTACCACTCCACCTTCCAAAAATTGTGTGGCGGTTTAAACCCCACCTTTCAAAAGATTGCATGGCGGTTCAAACCCCACCTTTCAAAAAAATAACAAAAATAAATAAATAAATAAAATTATGTGGGGAGACTTAAAAACCCCACCTTTCAACAAAAAATCGTGTGGCGGTTCAACCCCACCTTGTAAAATTCATGTGACGGTTCAAACACCATCTCTAAAAAAATCGTATGGCGGTTCAAACCCCACCTTTCAAAAAAAAATCGTGTGGAGGTTCAAAAACCCCACATCTCAAAAAGATCGTGTGGCGGTTCAAACCCCACCTCTCAAAAAATCATGTGGCGGTTCTAACCCAACCTTTCAAAAATCGTGTGGCGGTTCAAAGCCCGCATTTCAAAAAAATCGTGTGGAGGTTCAAAAATAAAAAAAACTCCACCTTTCAAGAAATCGTGTGGCGGTTCAAACCCCACCTCTCAAAAATCGTGTGGCGGTTTAAACCCCACCTTTCAAAGATCATGTGGCGGTTCAAGCCCCACCTTGCGAAAATCGTGTGGCGGCTCAAACCCCACCTTTCAAGAAATCGTGTGGCGGTTCAAACCCCACCTTGCAAAAACCATTTAACGTTTGTTTTGCAGAATCAGTCATGATTATCAGCGTCCGAGTGGAGCTGAATTCATCAATGTCCGAGTGGAGTTATCAGCATCTGAGTAGAGCCATTATTGATCAGCGTCTGAGTAGAGCTGAATTTATATTTTCTGCATCGCGACATTCGAGGGGAGACGTCCGAGTGAAGTCGCATTTTATATTTCTGTAAGGTATCCGAGTGGAACCATCAGCGTCCGAGTGGAGCTGAATTTATCAACGTCCGAGTGGAGTTGTCGGCATCTGAGTAGAGTCTTTATTCATCAGCGTCCGAGTGAAGCTGAATTTATATTTTTCAAGACATTCGAGTAGAGTCATCAGTGTCCGAGTGGAACTGAATTCGCAAGGCATCCGAGTGGAGCCATCAGCGTCTGAGTAGAGCTGAATTTATATTTATGCATCGCGGAATTCGAGTGGAGACGTCCGAGTGTAGCCGCAATTTATATTTTTCTGCAAGGTATCCGAGTGGAGCCATTAGCGTCGAGTGGAGCTGAATTTCCTTTTCTGCAACATATCCCGGTGGGCATCAGTGTCCGAGCGGATCAATTTCCTTCTCAACAATTTAAATTCCCACATCAGCGTCCAAGAGGAGTTGAATTTACATTTCTGCAAAACATCATGTTGGACATGAACGTCAGTTTCCTTTTCTGCTATATAAATTTATGCCACAGTGTCCGAATGGAGCTGAATTTACATTTCTGCAAAGTATCTCACATCCTAAGGACGTCAGCGTCAAGGAGGTTGGTCCGAAGACGATGTGGAAGAACTAAAGGATGAGCTCATAGTCACATCAGAAATCCAAAACCTAATCAATGAGTTGGATGCACTTCTGACCCCCTCAGGTATCTCGAAAGCCTTGAAATTATCATATCAAATTACTAAACTCCAACCTTCAATTTTGCAGGCACCAGACTTAAAGCTCAAAACGTTGCCTGATCACTGGAAGTCATCTGAATCCTAAGGACATCAATGTCCGAGTAAAGCTACAACCTTGTCTCGTGAGCGGCTTAGTCCACACATCTTGTTCTCGTGAGCGGCTTAGTCCCCACAACCTTATTTTCGTGAACGGCTGCGTCCCTACAACCTTATTGTTTTGAGCGGCTTCGTCCCCATACCTTATCCACATATCCTGTGAGGCATCCGATTGGAGCCATCAGCGTCCGAATGGAGCTGGATTTACAAATGGAGCCATCAACATCAAATAAGGCTAAGTTTACATTTCTGTAACTTATTTTTCAACAACATGGTTTCCGTATGGAGCCGTTTCTTTCTCTGCTTTCAGATTTATGTCCTTTCATAACATCCGTATCTGAGTAGAACCGATGTTTCTGTATCGCAATATCCAAATGGAACCATCAGCGTCCGAGTGGAGCTGAATTTATCAACGTTCGAGTGGAGTTGTCGGCATCTGAGTAGAGCCGTTGTTCATCAGCATCCAAGTGGAGCTGAATTTATTTTCTTGCAATTTAAGCAATTTAAATTTCCACATCAACGTCAGAGCAGAGGTAAGCACACATTTTTGCGCATCATCATGGTGTCCAAGTGGAACCATTTTCTTTTTCCGCTTATAAGATATCTACCCCTCAAATGACATTCTGCATTTTGAACATTCGTGGTACTACACTTTCTTTTTCCGCTTATAAGATTTCTGCCCCTCAAATGACATTCTGCATTTTGAACATTCGTGGTACTGGGCAACCGTCTTTACCACTCATCAAAAATTTCAGTTACACTTTATTTTTGATAAGACAGTAAAGAGGGGGCAACTGTTGATACCCGAATTTTGACACGATTAACTTAAGTCGTTCATTTTTTCGCACATTCTTGATCTTATTTTGTATTATTATTATTTCCGTTTATTTACTATTTATTATCTTGTTTTCTTTTGTTTCATGTTATTTATTTTATTTTGTATGTATTTTTCGTTCGAACTTTTATCGATTTTAAATAAAATTTCTAGTATCATTAGATCGAACCACAAAAAACCAATCATACCCATTTTTCACTTTCACTTTACTTTACATTACTTTACTCATTTTTTCCTCTCCACCATCCGAACATCATCATCTCTCCCTTTTCCATTTTTTTTCTCTCCCACGACCATACCAACATTGGATTCCTTTTTCTTACCTCAACTCTCCAATTGTCAAAAGAAATCGGATACACAATCCTACCCCCTCCATTTTTCAAAGAAACCTACACACTAGCCCGCACACTGCTCCCCCTCTCTGTTTTTAAAAGATACAATCTTTTGTTTTTTTCAAAGATTTGATACGAACAGATCCTCCCCATTTTTCCTTAAAGGCCAACGAAAATCAACGAAAAAAGAGAGCTCTCGGCCAAATCCAAATCCTCTCCCTCATTTCAATTCCTCTTCAATCACGACCTCAGCCATCAATAATCCAATCTCTGCCCAAATCACAAATCCAAACAATCATCCCCTAAAAATCCAAATTCAATCCCTGCAAATTCAATTAAATCCAATTCCCATGCCATACAATTAAATTAAATTCAGCCAAATTAATTAGCCACCTGCAAAAAAAACCAAAATCAAATCAGCCCCGCAACCACTTCAAAACAGCCATAAAATCAGCTCCAAAAGCCAGCTCCCAAACAACCAAAAACAACCCCAAAATCACCCAAAAATCTGCACCAAAACCACACCCAAACAGCCCAAAAACAACCCCGAAACAGCCTCCCAAACTGACCCGAAACAGCCACCCAAACAACCCCAAAACTCCCAAAATCACCTACAAAAATAGCCTAAATCCACCTCCAAAAGCCAGCTCCCAAGCAACCAAAAACAGCCCCAACATCACCCAAAAAATCTGCCGAAACCCAGCCCCAAATCTGCCCAAATCAACCACCAAAATCAGCCTCAAATTCTGACCAGAACCAAGCAAACTCACCTCACCGTCGCTGCGGCTCACGACCGCTCCTCCCTCGCCGTCACTGCCAACCGGAGCCTCCGCCCACCGCCTCACCTCGCCACCGTCGCTGTCGTCGCTTGTAGCCGCGCCACGTCACCAAACCACCACTGCTCGCTTCCTGACCGGAGATAACAGAAGAAAAGAAAGAAGAAAAATAAAGAATAAGGAAGAAGAGAAGAGGGCTGCGTGCAGCCCTAAAAATGAAAAAAGAAAGAAATAGAGGAGAAGAGGAGAGCCTTGTCGTTTTGACAAGGAAAAAGAGAGGGTTGGGCTTCGGCCCAACAAAAGAGAGAAAAGATAGCATGGGCTGCGGCCTAAAGAGCAAAAAAGGAGAAAATGGGCTGCGGCCCATGAAAGAAAAAAATAAAAAGAATGGGCTACGGCCCAAGTCCTTTTAATTAAAATCGTGTATTAACTCGTTCTTCACTTTTGCAGGTACCGAATTCACGATTATCATCTCGATCGGATGCTACGCCAATTTTAATGGGTAAGGAATTCCATTTTTATTAATATTTAATCATTTGAAATTTATTTGTGAGTCCCTTACTTATACGCGTTTATTTGTCTATGTTGTTCGTATGTTTTGTTTGCATGATGATGCTCGACGAGCTTGATGGAGTTCGACGAGGAGTTCGATGTTCATTCCCAATTGCGGAGCTCGAATGGAGAATTTAATTGTTGTATTTATTTATTTGGGAATTTGTAATTAATTTATAATATTTATTTGCAGTATTTATCTATTTTATTATTAATTGTTGCCACTAATCTTTGATCTGCAGGTAAAGCTCTCCAGGTATGTTTTCCTTTTTCCCCTCTTTATTTTGGATAAATGTATTTTAATGCGTGATTGTTAGAATTCGAATTAATCAGTTTGCATGATGCTTATACCATTGAATGTGCTTTATTTTATGCTTGTTTCGTGTGCGGCTTCGTCCCCACGAATTTACGCTTTATTTTGATGAATGTGTTTCATGTGCGGCTTCGACCCCACGATTGTATTTTAATTTATGCTATCTTGACGAATGTGTTTATGTGCGCGGCTTCGACCCCACTTCCCGGTTTTTCTCTTTTCAATGTGTTTTTTTTCCGCATTCATATAAAACGGTACTTTGCTAGTCTATGCATGCTTAGAATCACCTAGTAAATAGGATTAATCACGTGCAATGGCCCAATGACGATACTGGCGTCGCTTTGGTAAAGATTAATAAAACGGTAGTAATCTCACCAATTTTGCATGTAATCGGACTAATTTTGAACTCGGCTAAATATAACCGGAATAGGTATACAACCAACCTTTTTATCTTTTAGAGGATAAAAAAAATGTTATTAAACAACTCGACAACAGTTAGAATAAAATCAATCTCACAAACTTAAGAACTAAAGCGACGATACCCCCTCTGAGGGCCAAATTACTTGTTTTCAACATGATTTTTAAACACCTTTTTTTAGAACCGGTAACCTTTTTAAGGATGAGACTCGGGTGCCTAACACCTTCCCGAGTCCATAAAACGACCCCGAACCGTTGTTCTCGGGTTTAGACCCTTTTTATTTGTGCCTTAGTTTTTGTTTTATTTTCTTCTTTTTCAGACTTTTAGGTTTCCCTAAACCTTAGAAAAATAGGGTGGCGACTTCATTGTTATGTGTTTTCACATTTGCGTCCCGAATTTCGCTCGCGACGGTGCGACAAGTATGATATATACTTTTTTTTTTTTTAAAGATTATATAATACTTATGATTAACTTTATACTACTAATATTAGCTAATGTACATATAATTCATTAATTATCTAATTAGTATAAGATACTAGTAGAATTGTTCAAATTTCACCGCCGAATATCGAAACGTGGCAAAAACCTTTGCTTCCTTGTTCAATTCAAGATTAATCCCAAAATGGGAGATTTGAGTCCAAATTATATGTACTGATTAGTAACATATGTATAAAACTTGCAGTCGGTGGCGCCCCCTGGACACTTTTTTTCTTTAGTCTATAGATATATTTATAATACGAATTTATAATTCTCCAATAATATGGTGGTTTATTATGCACCCTTGATATACGTTGATACACCTCTATATTCTTGATATATTTTCGTTTCATTTATCTAATATAATATTAAATAAATGAAAAAATAGATATTGTGTGTTTCAATACATTATTCTATTACTTAAAGTACATAATAAAAGTTATAAAAAATAATTCAATATTTTATATTAAGTGATTAGTCGTTTTCCCTCATATTATAAAGATAATAAATAATATAAAAGCTTACAAAAATCTTTATTAAGGAAAATAACTCCACCATAATACCTTCACCATCTTCGTTCAATTCTCTTAGAAAAGTGTGTGAAAGATAAGAGGTAAAAAAAATTATTTAATCAAATTCAATTTTAATTAAAAATGTGCTAATTATATATCTTACTTCATATTTGATACCATAATCCAAAATCACACATTTGATAACTATTTTAATTACCGTGTATTTGAAAAATAATTAGAAGTTTTAACTCAGATAAATTTCTTGATATAATACTTATAGTTCAATTTATTTGGGTAAATTATAGGATATGAATAAATATCTTATGTATAAGTATATTTTTTTCTTACAAATATTTTATAATATATGAGAAATATCCCCAAACCCTCTCCATTAGACTTTAGTGACATAATAATATATAATATATTGAGGTTTTTAAGTGCGGCAGGCTGGGGCAGAAGACGATGGCACATCAGAGAGTATTGACTGGACCCAGCACGCCAAGGGGGAGAAGGGAGGAGAGCAGGTCGGTAATTTCAACAAGATTTGTGGTGGAGGTGCATCCTAAACCAGTGGCCACATCAAGTGGCAATGCACTATTGGCTGGAAGTATTCCCCTCCTCGAAATGGCACATGGTTAACTGAGTCAGCTTCTCTCCTGTGCTGTGTAGGACGTGAGGACTTACTTGGCGGGTAACACATTCAGCAGTACCAGTCACAGTCAGCATAAATTGATGAGTTGCTGATGTGTTTTCCTGTCCACCATGCAAACCTTGGCCTAGGCAGTATAACTCTGTAAAGTTTCTTCAAATTAATTGTCACGAGCTCGACCAATAAAAACAATCTCTTCCACCAGACAGTAAAAGAGTTTTATCTTACGAAAATACTCCCTCCGTCCCATATTAACTGTCACTTTACTATTCGTACACGTATTTCGAGGAAGCCGAATGACTCACTATTTGACCCCAAAAAAATTCATACTTTTTTTCGAACATATGTTAATCCTTAACCTACGTTCGAGAAAAAATTCGAAATTTTTTTAGGTCAAATAGTGCGTCATCCGGCCTCCTCGAATGCGTGCATGAATAGTGGCCAGTGACAGTTAATATGGGACAGAGGGAGTAGTATTTCTAGCATACCACTTCAAGATAAAGAAACGCTACATCTAACCGCTACCATATACAATCGTCTCTTAATTAAGCAATCCAACCGAGCGTACTAAATTGGAACACCAAATGTATATAAATACTCCTCCAAGAGTAAAAGAAGGCTTATTGAGCTTTAGCTCAATTATAAAGTGAAAATTGCTTCTACATGTTTCTAATGGAAAAACTAAAATCAAAAGATAGGAGCATGCCTCAAAATTAATCTATCATTCTATACAAAATGAAGTCAATGTAAGCTGATCAGGTGGTAGCTACGTTAGGTAAAGTAATATGCAAACCACATGCCAAAATTCTATAATTGAGCAATTAAAATATGAATAAGAAATAGAAACCAAAAAATAAATATAGTAACATGATCAAGCTAATGGTTGAAAAGGAAGATTTAAGAGTGAAATTTGATCAACATAACAAACCCCTTTTTCCTGGTTCAAAAATGACAATAAAAAAAAATGTGAAACAAGAAGCAGTAATAGACCAATCATATTTAATGCAAAAGTTAGATCTTAAGTTCGAATTATTTAAGTTACATTTCTTATTTACGAGGAGAAAACAAAAAGCATATGGAGATTAGTTCCGTGAATAATTTTTTTTATTTGGAACCACATTTACTCACATATCAAGCCTTCCCAAAACTATGAAGCCTTGTATGCTCTAACTGCCATCTGTCCTACCAGAATCTTAGCCATTACAGGGTGGCCTACAAGGAGTATGACAGACAACCAATGTCATCAACAAGCGAGTACCCCAATTTCCTAATACTAATTTCCTGAACTTGACAGAGTACTACAATCACTAACTCTTGGTTGACAAGCCATAGCAGCAAACTATGAAAAGCCTAACAGAAACATTAACTGTCCAAATAGGACCCACCCCAAAACTCAACCAACCACAAGATAATGCTACAACTTTTCTGAGCCACTATATTATCGACACGTGCCGTCACGCGGGATTCTCTCGCTCCCACTTGTGCTGTCCTTCCCTTTCCTACAGGTATACACCCCCTACCTCCTTTAACATAACATCCATGCTTCCTCACACCATTTCTCAAACCTACTAAATTTGACTTCATAACATTAAATAAAAGAGTGAAAAAGAAGAGAGGAATGTTTAAAGAAGATAACAATGGTGGTGGTGGTTGTAACAACTGGGCGCGTGTGTGTGACACGTGTCGTGCAGCGGCTTGCACTGTGTACTGCCGGGCAGACTCAGCATACCTATGTGCTGGGTGCGATGCTCGGGTGCATGCTGCTAACCGGGTAGCATCCCGGCACGAGCGCGTGTGGGTGTGTGAGGCGTGTGAACGCGCCCCAGCTGCCTTCTTATGCAAGGCCGATGCGGCATCTCTCTGCACAGCCTGTGATGCAGATATCCATTCTGCAAACCCCCTTGCACGCCGCCATCAGCGCGTGCCTATTCTACCCATCTCTGGCTGCCTGCATGGTCCCCGGGGAGGGCCCGCTGCAGGCCAGACTGATGATGGATTCCTGACTCAGGAGGGAGATCATGAAACTATTGGGGAAGAAGAGGAGGATGAGGCAGAATCTTGGCTGTTGCTAAATCCAGTGCTGAAGAATAACAATAGCAACAATCAAACTACTAATGGTTTCTTGTTTAACGGGGAGGTTGATGAGTACTTGGATCTTGTGGAGTACAACTCATGTGCTGATCAGAATCAATATTCAGAACAATACAGTAACCATCAGCAAAACTACAGTGTTCCCCAGAAGAGTTATGGAGGCGACAGTGTTGTGCCAGTTCAGGGGAGTACAGAAGCAAAAGATCAGCTGCAACAACAGCAATACCACAAGTTTCAGTTTGGACTTGATCAGTATGAACCCTCAAAACCTGCCTATAGCTACAACGGTTCACTCAGTCACAGTGTAAGACTTCATTTACAGCACATATAACTCATGCCATTAACTAGAAATTATGCATTTTAAAGCAATCTTAGTTGCTGCTTCATCATATCTGCCAAATTTTTGTGACTTCGCTAATTATTTTTTATTATCATTACTTCATAACCTGCTTACAACCAGCTTCATGGATTTCTAGAAATACTACAACTTGTGCTTTACTAATGTATATATTTGCATCTGACTTTATTGTCTCTCTAAAGCATGGTTGTATCCTAAAGTTGAGGAGACCTCCTGTATATAGAAGGTGTCAATCATCTTGCTGATTTGAGAATTTTTTTCTTTTGGGAAATTAGTTACCTAGACTCTTGTGCAGTAGTAATAGTTAGTGGCACACCAGTATTTATGTGCACAGCTCCTGATTTGGAAAAGAAACCATGCTCTAGTATGCTTCTAAAAGAAGTAAAAAAATCCAATGGGTATCATCTGACATTTTCTGTGCACTTTATCAGCACTTTTTCTTAATTCCTTGCTCTTTCTAGGATAAAGCATGGTAGGAAAGTATATTCTTGCCTTTCCTTCGATTATGCAAGTGCCTGACCACTCTCTATTGTCCTGCCTCTTTTATTCCAACTCATCAGTTTGGTTTCTATTGTTTCATATATAAACAGTTCTATTAGTAGCACAATTTAGGAACCTTGACAATCATTGCTTACATTTGAAGTTTGTCTTTTGTTAAGATAAAGCAAGTTATGTTTCATCAGTAGCTTTCCAAAAAGCGTAACAAAGAAAGTTTTTAGAGCTATTAATTAAATTATATCCGAATTGGGAGAAAAGAAGAGAGGAAAAGATACCTAAATAAATCTTGAATTGTCCCTCTAGGTTTCCAACTGAGATGGGAATTCGGAAATATTTCATTCCTTCTGCTCCTCTGCCGACATAATGTGCCCCTGCGCTTAACATAGAAAACAATTATCCACCTAAATCCATGTCAGCAATTTTCAAGACAAGAATTTGTTTGATTATTGTTCCTATTGGGAGAACTTGATTTTGATTTTTAAGTACATCTTGTATTTTAGATGGACAATTGATTCCCAAGTAACTCAAGTCTGTCTTTCCCTAAATAGTGATACTGCACATGATCCTACAGAATCTGAAAATAATAAGATTAATCACTAAAACTACAACAACTAATGCATGAAACTTCAGTAAAATGTTTTATAGTATCTAATTAATTTTTGGATTTTGGTAATTAGGTATCAGTGTCATCCATGGATGTCGGTCTGGTGCCTGAATCAACAATGAGTGATCTCTCAGTCTCACACTCAAGGCCTCCAAAAGGGACAATTGACCTTTTCTCCAGTACTCCAATTCAGGCGCCAACGCAACTTAGTCCACTAGACAGGGAGGCTAGGGTCCTAAGATACAGAGAGAAAAAGAAGACGAGAAAGTTTGAGAAGACAATCAGGTATGCCTCAAGGAAGGCCTACGCAGAGACCAGGCCTCGGATAAAAGGCCGGTTCGCGAAGAGAACTGATGTAGATGTTGAAGTGGACCAGATGTTCTCCACAGCCCTAATGGCAGAATCTGGATATGGCATTGTCCCATCATTCTAAAACACTCTTAGGAGGGTGAAGAGTTGTACTAGATTTTACTGTATCCCTAATTCTAATACTGTATGCGTCTGAATCTACTTGGTCATGATCAATGAGATACATTCTTAGTAGTTTTTGTCTAATTATCCTACTCAATCTGCTGCTTTCTTGTAAATTATTGTATACTTATAATTTTGGAATTCAAAAACAAAGTTCTCAAGTACTATTTACTTCCCTGCATGCAGTCCACGAATCCAAGCGTCAAGTTAACAAAGAATGAGAAATATCCACAGGAAACTGATTTCCTACTAAACAACCAGTTGTGTAAAGCCTCTGACAAAAAAGAGGGAGAGCAAAAAAGTCACACGAAATATGTCAGAAATGAATAGCCCCCTAAAGTGCACGGTATAAAGATAAAAGTGTCTATACCATACTGCACAAGTAGCATCTTACAGATATTGCTGGAGATTTAAGAGCTAGGAACAGGGCAAAGCAGAAGTGGAAATTTAATTTGAATCATAGACGCTGCTCAACGATAGAAACGAGATCAAGGCAATGGACCAAGAAACAACTTATTCCTTTTATTTCATTCCATCAATATAATCCTAGCAAATTCTTCTACAAAAAAAATGAAGTCATGGTGTGTTGTACATCCAACAGAATCAACCCATGAACTTTTAAGTTTTACCTACCAGCCAGGAGATTCAAGGAACAAAGAGAAATCCACCATCATTCTGTAGCATGTTTCTATTTAGCATCAAGCTTTTTACCAAAAGCAGATTGCAGCTTTTGCAAATATGTGCAAATAAGTGAAACAAAGAGAGAAAGTAACGACAGGAGTGGACATGGTGAGAGTCTATTGGGGAAGATTCGGTTCATAGTTCCTACGTTAAGTTCAATTAAATTCCAATGCAACGGCAATCATACATACCTTCCAATTGAAAGTAGGTCTTTATTGCTTCTAGAGACCGTCAAAGATCCATTTCCAAAATGCAATTCCCAAGTCCACAGAGGAACTCCGCGTGTGAAATCTAGCTTTCTATTAAAGCATAGTGGCCTTTTAACTTTATATATGCAAAAGGGAAACAAAGTGCAGCCACATAGAAAGAAGACACATCTCTAGCGAAAAAACATTTATAAATATCTAAATCTATAACTTCGCTCATATTTGGAGCTATTTGTTTCACTCATTAACTTTAGTAGTAGGATCACATTTTACCAAATGATGCACGAACCTGTTTTAAAAGTATGTAACTATTCAAAACTAGAAATCTATCAGAAGAAAATTTTAGGAGTCAAGTTATGAAGTAATCTAATCTAATTTGAATTTACTGTAAGATAATAATTACAAGCAGATAAAATCTTCATAGAAGGTATGCAATAGGAACGTGGTCAAACTGAACACATGACACATTCAACCTGGAATTTAGTTGCTTGTGCTTAAGTTAAAAGCAATTCACTCGAAAAGAAGTTAGTGACTGAAGCATCTTCCTTCAGGATTTCAATGAAAATAAAATAAAAACTAAATATTTAAGATAAACGATTGTCATTCCACAACTAGACCTTGCCTTGGTATCAGGACCAGGACAACAAAAATAAAGACCACAAAGTTACAAAAGCAAGGAAAATAACATAAAGAAGTGAGAGTGCAGTAGAAGTAATAGTAGTGATCTTTAACAAAAGTAAGCTGCACTTTCTCTTTTATGAAGTATAAGGATACATGCAAGTAAAAATTCAGTCACAAAAAGGGTAGAGAATCAGTGAGCCTACTGTCAGACAGCTCAAATTGCAGATCCTTGCTCCTTTTTTGTAAACAGCAAATAATCTAGCACAAGCTTTCGGTCCCTCGAAATATCAAATTTCAACCAGTCATACCATTAAGCATCTAGGCCTTTTGTTCAGTCATATAAAAAGAGTCTTCAATGGTGGTATTCTTAACCGAATAAATGAAAGAAATTTTGAACACGCATCCTGCTAAAAGGAGGCTTGGGTTCTCATCACTACAATAAGGAGTTTTCAAAGCCTTTCTAATTATATTTGTTCATTCTCAATCAATTTATATAGGAAAAGAACAGCTTAAGTGAAGAGTTAAATTTCTGAAGGAAAAAACAAGGAAGGGAAGAGTTAATTGATTCCTGACAATAATTTTCCCCTTCATACCTTACAACAGGTATCCGCATCAGAGAACCAAGTTCACCCACATAATAAAACACAAAAGCAAAGGGGTGGGCCCCTGAAAGACGTCTCCCTCAGGCTATTGTTGAATTAATTTGAGCTCAGATCAACATTTCAGATAGTATTGAATGTTCCTGGTTAGCAATAGATATTCAAACAACTATGCTCCTCTCATATCTTCCAATTCTAGGATCAGTTATGCTCAACCACAACATTGGACGAAATTAAGCTGCTTCTTGATGGCCATTAATACTGAAGTGGAAACAAAAGAAAAGGCCAAATAAGGAAGAAGTGAGGCATTAGATAGATATCATGCACCAAAAAGTTGAGAACACGTTTTCACTTTTAATAAGAACAAAGATACTTCAAGGAAAACAAGCTAAGCCACAAGCAGAAGGATCTTCTAAAAGGTGCTGTTGAATTGACAAAAAGCAAGGTACCTGTATATGTTTGAGCTTTCACAATAGACTAGCTGTATACTGTACTAACATATACTAAATATACAAATTCTGGATATAGCTGTATACTTCATCTCTCCCATGACTATGTATTCTCAATCGTTGATCATTTTTTTCTTATGACTAGCTTCAATAGGAATGGCAATGGGTACCCATACCCAGATACTTGCCCATAACTATACCCATTTAATCAGGTAATATCCATTTTGACTGGGTATGGTTCGGCTATGGGTAATAGCCGAATTTATAATTTCGAGTACGGCTGGGCATAATACCCGAAAAATACCCGAACGGGTATGAAAAAAAATTATTTTCTTCAACCCCTTCTCTTCCTCTATCGTTTTTCCTTTACCAAATGAGTTGTTCCTCCTCCATTAACGTCGCTTGTCGTCCATCGTCACTCCTCCTCCTCCATCAACACCGCTCTTCGTTTGTCAATCAATACTCACACTGCTCCTCCTCCATTGTCACTGCTCCGCCACCATCAACGGCTCCAAAACCATCGTCACTGCTCGGCCTTCATCCACCTCCGTCATCGTCACTATTCCGTCTTCCAATTCCGAAATTAAAATTTTCTAAGGTGAGACACTACGTACCTTGAAGATTAATTAGAAGCTTCCTTTTTCACTGAAAACCCTAACATTTGGGTTTCTATCTTTTGATTCCTAATGTTATGTTGTTCTGGAATTACAAGCCTTGAAGATTAATTAGCCACTTCCTTAAGCTTTGGGCACCATCGGAGCTTGCTGGAAGAATTGTTTGGTAAGTTTGTAAGAAAAAGGAACAAGGTTTTGTTTTAGTCTGCAAGAAAAAGCTTTTACTTTCTCACTTGGCCCGTCTGGAATTTCAGTTCGGGCTTTATTTCGGACGGACTCCGTTAGGATCCGGTGAGATTCAGGGTAAATCTCACACCTCATTCCTTTCACCATTCTTATTGCCAGCTGTAGTTAGTTGTATGCGTTTTTGGTGGAATTGTTGTTCGCTTGATTGTGTGCGTGCGTGCGTGTTTGCGCTGTCATTTTGACTTCAATTAATGACTTCAGTTAATGGGTTTTGATTCATTGTCTCTATTTGTAGTTGAATTCTAGTTGTAGGGGCTGATGATGTTGCTTCTTTAAGGTCTGATAGATGTGCCATCCTGTTTTATCCGAGTTTGGTTGACAACCTCCCTTTCACGTAGAGTCACATTTCATCGAATTACTTAGCAAACGAATTAGTGTCTGGCTTGTCCTTTTGAATTTAGACTCCTTTCCCTCTTTTTAAAGTAGGCGGTTCTCTGCATTTGGATCTCTTTTGTGGTCTAGTCAGATTGGCCTTTTTTGCTGCATTCAGCTAGTTTATCTAATTTGTCACTCTCATATATCTTGGGAAAAATCTATCCTCCAAAGAAAGTTTGATGTTGTTTTGGGAACTATCTAATGTGTGTATCACAACTTGAAGATGCAAAAGATGTGATGGAAGCAATTAAAAATGTTCCTGGTGCCCGATTTCCCATTCTAACACCCAATATGAAAGTAAGCGCTCTTAACATAAGCTAATGCAATCATTGACCCACTAGACTTGCATGAAGGGAGTCATTCATATGTTCTAATGTTTTGACTAGGGTTTTGAAGCAGTTGTTGCCGCTAGAGCGAAGGAAGTTGCCATCTTTGCCTCTGCTTCAGAGTCTTACTCCAAGGCCGACAAGTTAGAGCTAACATCATACAACTCTCTAGAGGATATGTTGCACTTGGCGGAGAAGATAGAGAGGCAAAGGAAGGCTCGGATGATTGGTAATTCATCGTCGACTAAATTGCCAAATTGGAAGAAGTCGACTTGGGATAAAGGAGAGGCAGATGTGAACAATTCGTCTCCACGAATTAACAAAGAAGGATCTTCGGCTACAAGGGAGATAGTATGTTATAAATATACCGGTCGAGGACATATAGCGTCTGCTTGTCCAAATAGAAGAACAATGATTATTCGGGAAGGGGGCGCAATGAGTAGCGATGAAGACGAAGAGGGAAGAGAGTCTGCTGATACAGAAGAGGTTATTCATGGTTTGACTCTATAAATTCCGATTCGAGGACGAATCGCCTTCAAGGGGAAGGGAATGATACGGCTAGAGTTTGGCAAAGAGAGCACGAGTTAATGTTCCCTATTTTATGTGCTTTAATTACTATGTAGAGCTTCGACTTAATTAAGAGTTTATTTTGTATAGGAATTAATTATTTAAGTAACTACCTATTATTAGTAGTTCTATTTCTAGTAAGATTAGTATTGTATTTTGCCTATTTAAAGGCAACGCTTCTTATGAATAAAATCAGAGTATTTTTCACCCAAACTATCACTTCTAAAGTTCCATCTAATTACTCTCCGAAGCAAGCCGTTCTTGTGTGTGTGCTAACTTAGCTGTGTACTCGGTTAGGGCTAGTGAACTAGTGTGGCGTGAGCAAAGCGTGGCATTTGTGAAGTCAAGTGTGGAAGGAGCGTGAGCAAGCGTGTTGGCGATTCGTGGATTCGATCGTTGTGAAGATTGTGGATTCAATCTTTTTGCTAAAGGGTGGATTCTCTTTAGGGTGCGACTAGGGCGTACTTAGGCAAGTGGACTCTTGCCAACAACCATCAACTCGAAGGGTGGATTCCTTTCAAGACAGCCAAGAACTTTCGTGGAGAACAAAAGGGGATTTTTGATCAATTCTGCGCATCAAACCTACAAGAGAACTAGATCGTCACTTATGCAAATCTTGGCCTTACTCCAAGTCAGACCATTGCCGATAGTCTTGGTCGTTACCACGATGTTGCTTGTGCTGCTAGAAGCCATTCAATTCCTGTTCGCGGGTATGTATATCTACACTGTTGATTTAGTGTATGTGCAGTTGTAATTTAGTTATAAAGATTCTCTTTACTGTTGCAATTCCATAATACTTTCAATTCTCTACATGGTGACTAACCCTAAAACTAAGAATAATGTACTAGTTAACTCACAAACATGGCAAATGCCTTTGCCAAGGCCAGTAGTCACATGTGGTTTTCCTTTATCTTTGACAAATATATGTTGTTGCGAAACAGTTTGGTAAACTGGCACACACTTTCTTTCTCTGAAACTATTATGAAATTGTTAGATACATATCATGTGTCGTGGGATGTCCAGTAGAAGGGATGATATCTCCACCAGAATTTACATCCGTGGCCAAACAGCTTCATGATATGGGTTGCTATGAAATTTCGCTAGGTGACACAAATCGGTGTTGGTACTCCTGGTAATAATCTGTAGTTGCCTTCTCCCCGTGATATGCAGTATGAAATATGTAATGACAGTCTCCCTTGCATTAAGGGTACGCATGCAATTTTTTGAGTCTCTTTTTTTCTTCCCATGCTCAGGTACTGTCATTCCAATGCTTGAAGCTGTTATTAATGTTGTCCCTGTTGACAAGGTTGTTGTTCACTTCCATGACACTTATGGGCAAGCTCTTTCAAATATTCTAGCATCACTCCAAGTAAGTCAATAACACAGAGAGTTGACACAGATATACCTTCAAACTATACATTACATATAGTTGTAAGGTATGAAACCATGAATTCTTTCACAGATGGGGATCAAAACAGTTGATGCAAAGGGTGCTTCGGGGAATGTTGCCACGGAAGATGTTGTTTACATGCTCAATGGTCTTGGAGTTAGGACCAATATAGATCTTCAGAAGCATTTAGGACACCAATCTGGTTCCAAGACGGCAATTGCCTTGTCCAAACTTTGGCAAAAAAGAAAATAATAATAATAAATAAGTATTTCACAATCATTATGGCTCCTCTAATAAAAAAAGAGGCAAAGGAGAATTTAAAAAATATATAAAAAGAAAAAGTACAGAAGTAAAGATGCACTATTTAATTAGTTTATTTTTAAGGAGAAGAAATGTAAAAGACAAGATAGGTAAAGCCAAGATGATAAAAAAATGAGCCAAAACGGTAAAAAATGAGCATAAATGGTAAAAAATGAACCAAAACGGTAAAAAATGATAAAAAATGAGCAAAATAGTAAAAAATGAGCCAAAATGGTAAAAAAAGAGCCTAATTGGTGAAAACGAAGAGATCGGAAAGAACACCAATGGCGAAAGCACTGATAGAGCGTTTGATATGTATAAATTTCCCTTCTTTTATATGCCTTTCTAGATCTTGATGTTGCTAATGTTGCTGTGTTTCTTCACTTTTTGCAGAAAATACAAAAAGAAGCGTTTTCTATCACTTTCTGGAAGGAATCGAGCAGCTAGGCTGTGCAGCTGAATGTTCGTAGAAGGCAGCAGAGTCCTAGCGAGAAAAGGAAACTATAGCAAAGAGGAAAACCTTAGATTCGCTCATTAATTCGTCCAAGAATCCCGATCTCAGTAGAAGACCATTGAGGAATATTAATCCAATCGGATTAGGAGTTTAATTTGTAATAGTTATAAATACTTTTAGTAATTAGGTTTTCTAGCTCTCTCCTCCTCTCTAGACTTTGGTGCTGCCATATTTCGCTACTTCTGCCTCCGGCATGATTTGTCTTTACTTTCAATAAATCGGAGCTTTGCTCTGGCCGGTAATAAATAGGATTTCTTTCTTCTTCAATTCTTCTATTTAATTATGCAATTTATTTATTTATTATTCTCTTTAATATGAGCGGTTAAATCTCTTATTCTTGGTAAGAATTGTTGAAGGTTGCTAGGGAAGCCGTGAGGTCAATTTACACTTAATACATTCCCAGTCGGTATCTATCTCGTTTGATATTTGCTTGTCAATTTGTCTAGAATTAATTACAAGCTTGTTCAACTAGTAATTAAACTGGGGAATTACAGTCATATCTGTGGTTATAACTAACGCGAAGCTGTAGGGTAAAGTAGACGACCATTCTGGAAGTAATCGGGTTCCTGGTCTCATTCAGTTGGGTTGAACAGATCGTTAGGGTAGAGCGTCGAGCGTACTGAGTGTCTCGCCCTAGACGCGTCTTACCTCCTCTTCATGGGTAGCCGAGTATTGTCTCCATAAGCGTACCTTGGAGGACGGCGGACTGTCAAGGTTACCCCATAAGCGTACCTTGGGGTAGCTTCTTTTACGAAGGTAAGCAGGGGACTTAAGCGTACCTGGTCCCTATAGCGCGTCTATCAGCTAGGGGTAGACGATACTTGCACCGATGACCGGCTGACCATAATTGCAACTGGATACAGATTCTTATTGGGAACCTTCTCTCTGTTGATTTCTCATCTCTCTGTTGATTTCTCATCTCCTTTAAATTCCTTTATTACTGTTTTAGGTAATTGATAATCAAACAACCATTCAAAACCCCCTTGCTACTTTTCTATTTGGATTTCTTTGTTTCACGAATTGATTAGAGTGTTAACCCTTAATCCCTATGTTCGATCCTGTTGCCACTATACACAATTTATTGTGCACTTGACTGCAGGTTTTTATTATTATTTTTTACGACTTCCACAACAAATCAAATTTTGGCGCCGTTGCCGGGGATTAACGATATTAACTCTCTTTTCTTTTTGTATGACCAAGTCTTCCAACACAGCTCTACTGACTTATGATCCTGAAATCAGGAGAACAAAACGATTAGCTTGCAAGTTAGCCAAGCAACATCAGTCTGCAACTCCTAGGACAAATTCACCTAAAACCCCCCCGATCACTTGGAATACCCCGCTCACATCGAGCAGCCCGACCTAGCCGTTGACGACAACCTACCCCCCGAACAACCAGTCATGGCTGAAAACTGTGAAGTTGCCAACAACCAGACCATATAGGATCTAAACGCTACCACCGAATCCACCGCAGGGTGCATCGCGTGGCCTACTATGGCTCACGATTGGATAATCAAGTCCTCGGTCCTCTACTACTTGCTCAAGTTCCATGGCATCTCCAAGGATAGCGCACTCCGTCACCTCCAGCAACTCCACTCAGTTTGCGAAGCTCTGAAACCCGAAGAAGTGGACATCAATCAAGCTAAACTGAGGGCATTCATATGGTCACTTAAAGATGACGCCCGCAATTGGTTTTACGATCTACCCCCTCTATCCATCACCAGCTGGGGCGATATGTTCAAAGCCTTCACAGAAAAGTACTATCCCACTACTATGGCCAACGTTACCAAGAAACAATTGGTGTCTATTGTCCAAAAAGAGACTGAGAACCTAGGACAGTATTATGACCGCTACAAAAAGATGCAAACTCTCTGCCCCTCGCACAACATTCCCAACCACACTCTCATCCAATATTTCTATGAAGGACTACGAGGGCGGGACAAAGCCCTAATAGATGCTGCCAGTCGCGGTTCTCTACTTGCTCTAACCCCTGCGGAAGCAAAAGCTCTTTTAGAACTCATGGCTAAGAACGTTGTGCCATTAGAACAGATGACCCCCATCGTCCATGATGCTCGGGCTGCTGCTATAGTAAATCAACTTTCCACCATCACCGGAATGCTTCAGAACATGTCTACCGACCAGCCCGTGCAGATCAAGGCATGTGGTTTTTGTAACTTCACTGACCACCCCACGAACGCTTGTCCTCACATCCCGGATGAGATAGATGTGAATGTTGTTGGGAATACAATGGAGCCCCCAGGAAGTATGAACCCTACACTTAGAATTACAACAATGGTTGGCGCCACCCGAACCTGAGCTACGGCAACAACCAACAACAACCTGGGCCAAGCCAACCGCAACCACAGAATCCATTTCAGAATCAACAGCAGCCGCCCTTGAACCTCCAGAATTTCAAGCCTCGACCTAACTACTCCAACAACCAGCAGTATTAGTACCAAGCTCCGTAAGGACCTATGGGGCCCACGCCCCAAATGGCTGAGGTACCTAACCTACATAGTCTTGTTCTTGATCTTCAAAAATAGTTGAGTGTCTTATCTGCAGAGATGAAAGAATTAAAGAATGGAGGACGACTGCCGCCGCAATTAGAAGCCAACCCTAAACACGGAGTCGCTTGCCCGAGAAGCTGAACACCCAGATTCAATTCCTGTAGCTGACGATGTTGAAATCACCGCCGAGAAAGAAAAGAAGATCTACACTTCTAGGAAAGCAGGTACGCCAATTAAGAGTGATGAGAAGTCTGAATTTTCTGAAGACTTCATCATCAAAGTCCTTGAACCACCGTTTCCTCACAGGTTAGTCAAAAAGAAAAAGTGATAAGGCCCTAGCTCCTTTTGGAGGAGTTTAGCCACTGATTTTGTTGAAGAACACGGATCTAGTCTCTTTAGGAGGTTGGCACTTGATAACCGGATGGATGATCGGATAATTTGAGAGGTTAATGGAGTTGATAGCAGCGGACATAAATGGAGGAAGAAGGAAGGTGTATTTATGATGAACAAGAACATAACTTGATTACTTGACAAACCCCCTCAAGATGATCTTGAGTAACCTTGCCGAAAAGTAATTAAGGATCTAACTATTAATTCAGCCCTCTCACCAAAAGAGATGAGCAACCCGAATTGAATAGAGATAGGTGCTGGTTTGAAGAACTCTAATAGCTAACTAGAGAGTTTGGTCTAGGTTGAAGATTTCACAAAAATAAAGACAAGTGCTGAAATGAATGAAATGCACTTTAAATAGTCTAGCAGCAAGGGAGATGGGCTTCGGCCAACCAGCAAAGGGCGCAAGGGCTTGGCCGCACGGCCTCATGGTTTAGTAGGGTTCGGCGCGCGGTTCCTCACGGGATGCGCAGTCTGCCGGTGAGTAGGTGCGCTTAGAGCATCCGTGCTCATATCATCCCCTCCCCCTTTGAGGTGATTCGCCCTCGAATCTAGAGGTGAGAGCCTCACGAACGCAGCCATGCAGCCTTTGGGCAGCCACTTGAAGATCCAAAACAGCAAGTTGTCCAATGGTGCGCGACGGAGTTTAACCAGCAACGATGCGTTGTACCTGTTACCTACACATGCGCAAAGACACAAAGGACAAGTGCACGAGGCTATGGGGGTGAACATGAGATGCCCCTGGTTATGTATAAGAAACGGTAGTCCAGCCAAAGGACATACGGTTCTAGAGGATGTTAGCGCATGAAAAGGGGAATATTGTGAAGGCATGTGCGAGTGTGGTGGTACCCGATGTGAGAAGGGATCAGCATATGAAGTGACACAAACAAAACGCACAAGTAACACATTATCCAAAGAATGCGGCAATTCAAAAGTGTGACAAATGAAAGGGGTAGGAAGAGCAAACTTTAGTGATGTCACGCGTGGAAAAGTTATGAGCAACATCTCCGTAGGGTCATCTGCCGAATCTAGCACAATGTAAGAGATAAGACTAGAGAAAGGAGGGTTAGTGTTAGCAAATTTCAAGGGATGGTTTTCAAGGCTGACTACACTCCTCATGGCACATAAGCTCACTTTTTTGGGTGCCATTTGCTCACTGTTTTCACTTGTAGGCTCACAAGCTTGCTTGCTGTTTTCAAGCCATGTTTTTCCACTCGATACAAGCTTCATGTACGCTACTTTCCTTACTCTCGCCACTCATTTTCTTCGCTCCACTTCTCTCATTCCGTAATTTAAGTGTCGAAGGGAGTGCAAATGTAGCACACGCCTTGGAGAGCTTGACTTGGTCTTCATACACTTGGGACGCAGGCAAAGGATGAACAAGGAACTTTCGGCCCAAGTGGAATTTATAAGTGTTATGGAACCCGTCGTGGACAGCTTTCTTGTCAAATTGCCACGGCCTACCAAGTAGCAAGTGGCCGAAATGCATAGCTGCCACATCACAAGTTCTTACATCCACATACTCCCCAATTGCGAAAGGTATTGTCACTTGCCTAGTCACCTTAACAGAGCTGCCATCGTTAAACCAATTGAGCACATATGGTTTAGGATGCTTTGTGGAGGGTAACCCCAAAGAGTGGACCAAAAGCGCACTAGCCACATCGGTGCAACTACCGTTGTCAACCACAATTGAGATGACCATGTCATTAGCTAATCCGCGCGTGAGGAAAAGGTTGTCTCTTTGTTCTAGTGCCTTGTCATCCACTTCAACCCTAATGGTTAAGTTGCGCCTAACTACCAAGCATTGAGGAACTTCGACACAAGTGTAACCGTTGGCCTCATCATCACCCGAGTCATGCACAAACCCGGTTGCTGCCTCTCGTGTGACCTCGGTCTCGTCATCGTCACTAACTACCTCTCCACCTTCCCGCATGATCATTATCCTTCTGTTAGGACATTCAGCTCGCATATGGCCTTTCCCACCACATTTAAAGCACTCAATAGTCCTATGTGGAGTTCTAGAGTTAGGGTTGCTGTTTGGGGTAAGTGTAGTGGTATTTGCCGAACTTGGTGTTGTGTTTGGGTAGGTGTTTGGTTTAGAGGAAAATGGGGGCTGTTTAGTGTCTAGGGTCTGTTTAGGCAAAGGAGATGTAGAATCCCAAGAAGGTTTAAAAGTAGAAGAGGAATTGAAAGGAGGTCTCGGTTTAACGCTTACTTGTTTCTCGATTTTTAGGGCCAAATGGAACATCTCCTCCAATGTGTCGTACTTGTGGAAGTCTAGCTGATATGAAATTTCCTTGTGTAGACCACTCATAAAACGAGCCATTATGGCCTCCGTGGTCTCATTTGTGCTCGCCCTTATTAAACAAGTCAACATTTCATGGTAGTAATCACTCACGGTTCGGGGCCCTTGATACAAACGTTGAAGACGCTGGTGCAAGTCACAGATGTAGTGTGGAGGTACAAACCGACGCCTCATTTCAGTCCTCAACTCATCCCAAGTCTCAATAGGCGGGCTGCCCTCATTTCTCTTTATCAAGCAAAGGCGATCCCACCATTGTATAGCTAAACTCGTGAACTCTACAATGGCCAACTTCAGCTTCTTTGTCTCGGAGTAGTTGTAACAAGCAAATTGCCTATCCACTTTGTTCTCCCATTCATGGAAAGTATCCGGGTCATCCTTACCCTCGAAGGTAGGGATTGACAACTTGATACTCGAGAGGTTGTGATCCACTCTCTCCTCATTGTGCCTATAACCCTGCTGCTCGTATACCTCATCATGATCAAACCTTCTAACATTGTAAGCATGTTCATAGTGAGGTGGATGTTGCTGCCTAGGCTGCTCATAATGGGGTGGGACATATGCATTCGCATTATGTAGGGGAATAGCTAGGTGATTAGCTATTTGGAGTGGGGTTGGTGTTTGCGGCTGGCTAGGGTTATGTGGTGGTGGTGGTGGTACGGGTGGGGGGGGGGGGGGGGGGGGGGCTGATGTGGTGGTTGTCTCGTGGCAAAAGTGGGGGTGTAGGGCTGATTAGTTTGCACATGTGGCTGGCTAGGAGGATGGGGAAAGGCGACGCCATGACTGTCCACCAAAAAGTTGCTACGGTTGTGTTCAAGATGTGGAGGCACGGTATGGTGAGTATTGTGGCCTAGGGCTTCCTCATCGTGGCCAAGGTGGCTGGCTGTTCTAGCCCTATCCATTTGACCCTCTACGTGCGGGAAGGCATAGTAGTCTAGACTAGTAGGATCATGTGGCTGAGTAGTTTGATGATAATGGGCGTGTGGTGTGTAATTTGGGGCTAGTGTATAAATTGGGGCTTGTGGGGAAGGCGGGTGTGGATAATTCATGGTTGGAGGGTAATGTGGAGGTTGTGGTGAGGCTGTAGAAATTTTTGCCGTTAAGGCAGCAATGGCAGCCAAGATGTCGAGAGTGGCTTGCTCTTGCCTTGTGGCGTGTTGTTGCAAAGCAGCCACATGTTGTCGAGTCTCTCCCATTTGGAGTGTAATAGATGCCATGGCCGGGTTTAGAGGAGAGGACTCATCTGAACTCTCACTCAAATGTGCTTCGTGGTTAGACATATAGAAGGTACCTGCAAAAAGATACAAACGCAATTGCAAATGATAAAGGGTTAGTCCCTCCCTCACGTGTATCGCTCGTGTTTCGCACTACACTCTAATGCTCTCACTATCTCACCCACTCAAACTTCAGTTCCAAACCAAACAAAATAGCTAGCAATGACTCTAAGACTCGATGCACACAAGGAGACTCAAAGAAAACTAGGGCAGAAATGAAAGGTAAGGAAACCGAATTAGCGTTCAAGGAAAATTGCTTGAGTTTGAACACTAGTTAGGTTAGAGTAGATATTGATGTAGGAATCAAGTGAGGAAAACTCAAAGACACAAAAGGAAGCAAGCTCAAAGGACAACACATAGAAGAAAAGGAGGGAAATGAGAATAAGCTTAAAAATTCAAAGTTTTGCGGCAAAATGAAACACTTGATAAATACACACCTTAACTTGAAAGAAAACACTTCAAATGCACACATACATTTTGCCTCTTGCTTTGACTCACTTGTATTCTTTTTTCTTTTGATTGAGGGATTGATTTCACTCTTTTGATCCCTTTCTTTTTTTTTTTTTTTTTGACTTAGGGATTTCTTTTACTCTTTTGATCCCTTTCTTTTCTTTGCTGTTTTGTTTTTTATTTTTTTTTAAGTGCAAGAGAGCTTCAATAAATGTATGCTATGAGTTTTTGATAATTGAAGTGGAAGGCAAATAATTTTGCAAGTTAAAAAAAAATTCACGAAATGACGAAATTTTTGCTAACATGCACCGAAATTTTCGACGAAAATAAACCAAAATTTTCCACTTAAAATGCACCAATATTTTTGCTAAAATGCACCAAACTTTTTCACTAACATGCACCAGAATTTGTCACTAAAATGCACCACAATTTCACTTAAATGCACCACAATGTGTGACAATGAGTTTAGGCAATTTGGATTGTATGACAAGGAGTTGATGCCAAGTGTATGACAAACAAAGGGTGAGGTAAACTTGTTGTTTTTAGGGCCGACTGTGTCCAAGAGGAAATGAGAATACTAGGCTGAAAATACGGAGATGTGGCCGAATAGGAATAGAGGATGAAATGTGAAATACTTGGCTCAAATAAAATCAGTCTGCATGGCTCTCATGGCCACCATAGGAGGCTCCAATATATTCAGCAGCAAATATTGTCAAGAAGATGAAGATTTCAGTCACAAAAGACACAATAAACACAAATCAATCCAGCCAAAGTGTTTATGCAAGATCAAATCACTAGAAATGAATTTTTTTGACATAAAATCAGAAATGCTCGGATTGACAAACGATTGATTCCCACGGTAAGAAACAATGTTTCTACCGTGGATATGGAAGGAATTTGTGTTTGACAGTAAGAAATGCAAGAAAACAAGAGATTTCAGTTTAGGGGAACGGTGATGAATTTTACCCGAAAACAGAAAAAATTTCAGCCGATTCAACGATGAAAATGAGGAAGTTTACCAACCTAGAGCACGGATTGGAGCTTCGCTACCACTTGATAAGGCCCTAGCTCCTTTTGGAGGAGTTTAGCCACTGATTTTGTTGAAGAACACGGATCTAGTCTCTTTAGGAGGTTGGCACTTGATAACCGGATGGATGATCGGATAATTTGAGAGGTTAATGGAGTTGATAGCAGCGGACATAAATGGAGGAAGAAGGAAGGTGTATTTATGATGAATAAGAACAGAACTTGATTACTTGACAAACCCCCTCAAGATGATCTTGAGTAACCTTGCCGAAAAGTAATTAAGGATCTAACTATTAATTCAGCCCTCACCAAAAGAGATGAGCAACCCGAATCGAAGAGAGATAGGTGCTGGTTTGAAGAACCCTAATGGTTTGAAGAACCCTAATAGCTAACTAGAGAATTTGGTCTAGGTTGAAGATTTCACAAAAATAAAGACAAGTGCTGAAATGCACTTTAAATTGTCTAGCCTAAACAAAATGGGAAAATACCCTTACACCCTTGGACAAAGGGGCTTGGCCTTGGTCTTGGCAGCAAGGGAGATGGGCTTGGAAGATGGGCTTCGGCCAACCAGCAAAGGGCGCAAGGGCTTGGCCGCACGGCCTCATGGTTTAGTAGGGTTCGGCGCGCGGTTCCTCACGGGATGCGCGGTCTGCCCGTGAGTAGATGCGCTTAGAGCATCCGTGCTCATATCAAAAAGGATAAAGAGGAAAAAGAATTTTTTCACTTATTCAGTAAGGTTCAAAGTAACATTCCACTTTTGCAGGCTATTAAAAATGTTCCACGTTATGCTAAGTTTCTAAAATCTTTATGCACTAACAAAAGCAAATTGGCAGGCGTGAATAAAATTAGCGTGGGTATTAATGTCTCAGTTGTTATTCAAAGAAAAATCCCCCCGAAGTGTGCAGACCCAGGGATGTTTATAATCCCTTGTAAAATTGGGGGTATTGGCATTGGTAAAGCTATGTGTGACTTAGGTGCAGGTATTAACGTCTTGCCTTTGACGATCTACACCAGTTTAGGTCTCAGACCACTGAAGCCGACTCGATTCGTCATCCAGTTAGCAGACCGGTCGGTGATTTATCCAGAAGGTGTCATTGAGGACGTCCTCGTCCAAGTTGGCAACCTCCTCTTCCCTGCCGATTTCTACGTAATCAGCATGGAAGACGAACAAGGTACCAAACCTTCCGATGTTCTTCTAGGCCGACCATTCCTTAGGACTGCTCGTGCAACGATCGACGTCCATGATGCATCCATTACCTTTGAGTTCGATGGACTGATCATCCGATTCAACATGCTAGACGCTATGCGTTTCCCTTCTGAGTTCTCCAGTCTTAATTTTATTGATATCATTGATCCAGATGTTGAGGAAATTGCTGACTTTTTTCTATTGACCCTTTGCAGCTTGCTCTAGCCAATAGCGTCACTCCAACAGCCATGGATATTCTAGATTCCAAATTCATAACTCCACATGAACTACGCGAAACCGTCGCTGCTCTAGAGACCGTTCTTCTCACTCCTTTAATCTAGCGATCGCTCCTTTACCCTCTGAATATACTAAGATTCCGCCTTCTGTTGTGCAGGCCCCAGATCTCGAGTTGAAAGCCTTGCCCGAGCACCTCAAGTACGCTTACTTAGGAGCCAACGACTCTCTACCAGTGATCATCTCCAACAAACTTGACACCGATGAAGAAATGGCTCTTGTCACCTTACTAAAGGAATTTAAGAGAGCTATTGTGATACGAGCTCGAGGGCTCTAACTCATATTCGCGCTAAGGCTTCACGGGATGGCCGAGCTACCCATGAAGATGCTCGCACAAGGCCGCGCCAAACCCTAGCATCCCATGAGGAATGCCGCGCCCGTGCGCCAACCCTAGTGATATGAGCACCAATGCTGACGGATACTTCACTCGGAGCAAAGCCTTAGCAGCCACCCTCTTTAAGAGCCTTAGAACCGAAGAGCGCGACTTGGCAGCAAGGGAGAGATGGACTACATGCGTTCATGCTTTGCTCGGACATACCATGAGGAACAGCGCGCCTAACCCTCCGAAGCCATGCGCGCGCGCGCGCCCAACCCTAGCAAACCATGAATGCGTTCGGCTAAGTCTTAGCCATGGTGAACGTCAAGGCAAGGTCCATCAAGCCCATCTTCAAGGTTTCCCAAGGCCGGCAGCAAGCCCCTTTGTCCAAGGGTAATGGGGTATTTTCCCCTTGTAAATAACTTAAGTATTTAAAGTGTAGAATGGCTCATTTCTACACTTGTCTTTGTTTTTGTGTTATCTTCTTCAAGGACCAACTTTTATCATTCAGCATTTAGGGTTCCTAAAACCTTAGTGTTCTTCAAACCAGCACCTATCTATCTAGACAAATCAGGTTGTTCATCCAAGAGGTGAAAGGGTTGTATTTGTTTAGAGATCCTTTGTTCTTTTCGACAAGGTTACTCATCCAAGAGGTGAGGGGGTTTGTCAAGAACATTAGTTCCTTTTGTTATCATCAATACATATTCCTTTTCCTCCATTTATGTCCGCTGCAATCTAAACCATCTCCCTTCAATTTATCCGTTCATCCATCTTAAAACCGAAGAACTATCCATCTATCTACACGCCATCCTCCCAAAGAGGCTAGATTCTGCTCCATCAAGGTTTCCTTCGGCCAACCTCCTTCCAAACAGAGCTTGGGCCTTATCAAGTGGTAGCGGAGCTCAAGAATGCCTCTAGGTTGGTAAACTTCACCATCTTCACCGTTCAATCGGCTGAAAATTTTTCTGTTCTTGAGCAAAATTCATGACCGTTCCCCTAAACTGAAATTTCTTGTTTTCCTCCATTTCCTACGGTTCAAACACCTTGATTATTGTTTTCTATGGTTTAAACATTGTTTTCTACCATAGGAATCAATCTTACTCCGTTTGAAAAAACTTTGGTTTTCTTGAGAAATTAATTTTATCTTGAGTTTTGATCTTGTTGTCACACAAAGCTTGAGTAAATTTGTGTTTGTGGCTGCCATACCTATCAATCAAAATTAGGGCAGCACACTTCATTTTGCTTGGCTTGTCATACACCTTCACCCAAATACTTGTCATACACCTTCACCCAAATACTTGTCATACACCCTAATTTGCCTAAACTCCTTGTCACACACCTTGGTGCACTTTAGTGAATTTTTATTTTTTTTTTACTTGCCAAATCATTTGCCTTCCACTTCAATTGTCAAAAACTCTTTTCATACATTAATTGAAGCTCTCTTGCACTTACAAAAAAAAAAAAACAGCAAAGAAAGGGATCAAAAGAGTAAAAGAAATCCCTAAGTCAAAAAAAAAAAAAAGAGAAAAAGAAGGGATCAAAAGAGCTAATTAAATCCCTCAATCAAAAGAAAAAGAAGACAAGTAAGTCAAAGCAGGAGGCAAAATGTATATGTGCATTTGAAGTATTTTCTTTCAAGTTAAAGTGTGCAGTTATCAAGTGTTCTTCATTTTGGCAGCAACTTGTGAAAATTTCAAGTTCTTATTCCCGTCTCTCCTTTCTTCTTGAGTTTGTTCTTGGAGCTTGCTTTCTTTTGTGTCCTTGAGTTTTCTTCACTTGTTTCCTACAACAATTTCTACTCTAGCCTAAGTAGTGTTCAACCTCAAGCAATTTTCTTTGAACACTATTTCGGTTTCCTCACCTTTCATTCTACCTTAGTTTTCCTTGAACTCCTCGTCCTAGCCTTGAGTCTTAGAGTCATTGCTGGTTGAATAGTTGGTTCTTGAGTGAAGATTGAGTGGGTGAGATTGTGAGCGTATTAGAGCGTAGTGTGAAACACGAGTGACACACGTAAGGGAGGGACTAACCCTTATTATTTCCAATTGTGTTTGTGTCTTTTTGCAGGTACCGTTCACCATGTCTCACCGAGACACACACTCGAATGCTAGTTCGAGGGACTCCTCTACTCTAAATCCAGCAATGGCCTCTCTCGCGGTTCAAATGCAAGAAACTAGACAGCATGTTGCTGATTTGCAACACGACACAAGGGACATCTTGGCTGCCATTGCTGCCTTATCGGCGCAAAGGGCAAACCCTACTCCCTCACAACTAGCCCCCACCGCACAGCCAACACAAACACCACCCCCCACACAGCCCACACCTACAAATCAGCACCCACCTCCCAATTACCAACCCCAAAATCTCCCGCCAACGGCGCAATACTACCAACATACACGCCCCACTGATCCTACAAGCGTCGATTACTATGCGTTCCCACAAGGACACGCGCATACCAACCCCCATGACACAAGGCAGCCGCCATCACCACACACCCAGGCTACCTTCACACACACCTCCCACCAAGATGTAAGGCAGCCACCAACACAAACACCGCCACCACCCCCACACAACACCCTACCAGCCGCACCACCAAATCCTCCTAGACAGCAGCCACACATCAATCACCTAGATATCCCTTTACACCTAGCAAATGCCTATGTACCACCTCACGTGGACAGACCTAGGCCCCCCTCTCCGCCGCCCTATGAGCACGCACACAATGCTCGGCGATACGACTATGATGAAGCATTTGGGCAGCGGGGTAACCAAAACAACGAGGAGAGAGTGGATAGCAACCTCTCGAGTATCAAACTTTCCATTCCCCCCTTCGAAGGTAAAGATGACCCGGATGCCTTCAATGAGTGGGAAAACAAAGTGGACCGGCTGTTTGCTTGCTACAATTACTCCGAGACAAAGAAAGTTAAGTTGGCCATTGTGGGGTTCACGGATGTGGCAATACAATGGTGGGATCGCCTTTCTTTGCTCAAACGAGTTGCGGGCACACCACCCATTGCATCTTGGGAAGAATTGAGAGCTGAGATGAGGCGTCGTTTTGTGCCTCCACACTATATCCGCGAATTACACCAGCGCCTCCAACGGTTGTATCAAGGGCCACGTACCGTGAGTGAATATTATCATGAAATGTTGACATGTTTGATGCGGGCAAGCACGAATGAGAGTGAAGAGGCAACCATGGCACGGTTTATAGCGGGTCTACACAAGGAAATTTCATATCAGCTTGAGTTCCATCATTATGACACATTAGAAGACATGTTTCATTTGGCCTTGAAAATTGAGAAACAAGTAAGTTCTAAACCTAAATCCTCATACACTTCTCCCTCCACCACTCAAAAACCTTGGCAGTCATCTACCTCGACCACACAAAAGCCATGGCAGACCTCTACACCTGCCACGGACAGCCCCAAAACTCACACACCATCCAAGCCATACACCAACCCGAAACAAACATCAAACACTACCTCCACACCTAGAACCCCTGCCCGAAACATTGAGTGTTTCAAGTGTGGAGGGAAAGGCCATATGAGGGCCGAATGCCCCAATCGACGGGTGGTGATGATCCGCGAGGGGGGGGCAGCAGAAAGTGAGGACGATGATGATGCATCACCTCCTCTCGGCCATGAATGGACTGATCACGAGGATGCACCGATAGACCAAGATGAGTATGACATGTTAGAAGTCCCCAATTGCTTAGTTGTTCGCCGTAGTTTGAGCATGGCAGCAAAGGACAGTGACACGATAATGGAACAAAGGGAGAACTTGTTTCACACCTGCGGAATTTCCAATGGAATGGTAGTTTCCATTATTGTGGACAACGGAAGTTGTACGGATGTGGCCAGCACTCTCCTAGTGCATTCCTTAGGCCTCACCACCTCCAAACACCCGCGGCCCTATGTGTTGAATTGGTTCAACGATGGCAACTCGGTTAGAGTCAAGAGCGAAGTTCTAGTTCCCCTCCAAATCGGCAAGTATGTGGACGAACGCCTATGTGATGTCGCACCAATGCACTCTAGCCACCTTCTCCTTGGCAGACCGTGGCAATTCGATAAGAAGGCCCTTCATGACGGGTTGTACAACACATACAAGTTAGAACACAATGGCAGCAAGTTCCTACTACCGCCCCTTCCTCCTAATCAAGTTTACGAGGATCAATTGAAGTTGGAAAAGGATGCTGCCACGTTTGAGATAACATCTTCACTTGGAAAGCAAGCGGAATGGAGTGCAGTGAAGAAAGTAAAAAATGAGAGAGTGCAAAACAGCGGGCATGAAAAAAATGAGCATGCCTTGAGTGGAGAGAAAACGGTGAGCTACGAGAGAGGGTTGAGTGGCAATACATCGCTTGAAAACAGTAAGCAAGCGGGTGAGATTCCAAAGGGTGTAAAAGTGGACAGCAAGGTGTGTCTAATAGCTAAGGGTAGAGATGTAAGGCATGCTTTAATCATACGCCAGCCTTGCATACTTATCAGATTTAAGGAACACGCACTTGTGGTTACTAACCCTAACCCCTCTTTTCCTAGTTGTTTGTCTCCTCTTTTGCTAGATTTCAAGGATGTTTTTCCGGATGAAATCCCCAAGGGACTCCCCCCTGTACGTGGAATAGAGCACCGAATTGACTTCTTGCCTGGATCAACACTACCAAACCGCCCAGCGTATCGTTGTAACCCAAAGGAAACGCAAGAATTGCAAGATCAAGTTGAGGCGCTTCTTGACAAAGGATTCGTTAGGGAGAGCCTTTCTCCTTGTGCTGTCCCGGTGGTCCTCGTGCCAAAGAAGGATGGTAGTTGGCGCATGTGCATGGATTGCCGTTCGGTGAATAAGATCACGGTAAAGTATTCGCATCCCATTCCTCGTTTGGATGACATGCTGGATGAGTTAAGTAGTTCTAAAGTGTTCTCCAAAATTGATTTAGTGAGTGGTTATCACCAAATTAGGATGTATAAAGGAGATGAATGGAAAACAGCCTTTAAAACCAAGTTTGGTCTTTATGAATGGCTAGTTATGCCATTTGGGCTCACTAATGCTCCTAGCACCTTTATGCGCTTAATGAACCATGTGCTTAGACCTTTTATAGGGAAATTTGTAGTTGTTTATTTTGATGACATATTGGTTTATAGCACATCACCACAACTCCACTTGGAGCACTTGAAACAGATTTTTCTCACCCTTCGCAAGCACAAACTCTTCGCGAAGTTATCCAAATGCGAATTCTGTTTAGAGGAAGTCCACTTCCTTGGTTTCATTGTAGGTACTCAAGGCCTAAAAGTGGACAATGAGAAGATCAAGGCCATTGCTGAATGGCCTACCCCAACCAATGTAGGAGACGTCCGCTCCTTCCACGGGCTGGCTGGTTTCTACCGTCGCTTTGTAAAGGACTTCTCCTCCATTGCAGCCCCCCTTAATGCTCTCACCAAGAAGAATGTCCCTTTCATTTGGGGTGAAGAGCATGAGTTAGCTTTCAACACTCTCAAGGACAGGCTGTCCTCCAGCCCCGTCCTAATCCTACCCAACTTCGACAAAACATTCGAAGTAGAGTGTGATGCAAGTGGCATCGGTATTGGGGCTGTTTTAGTCCAAGAGAAGAAACCGGTGGCTTTCTTTAGCGAAAAATTGAAGGGTGCGCAGCTGAATTATTGCACATATGACCGAGAGTTATATGCCCTTGTGCGTGCACTCAATGTGTGGGAACACTACTTGCTTCCCAAAGAATTTGTAGTGCATATGGACCACCTGAGCCTCAAGTACTTGAAGGGACAAGGAAAGCTCAACAAACGCCATGCAGCTTGGATGGAGTTTATCGAGAGGTTCCCATACCACATCAAATACTTGAAGGGTAAGGACAACATCGTGGCAGATGCGTTGTCCCGACGGTATACCCTCCTTACATCACTTCATTCACGCCTTTTAGGCTTTATGCATATCACCTCTTTGTATGCTGATGATGCGGATTTCAAAGATGCATTTCTAGCTTGTGTTAATGGTGCGCATGACATTTTTGTGTTACATGATTCGTTTCTGTTTCGCAAAGGTCGATTATGTATTCCTACATGTAGCACACGTGAATTGCTTGTTAAAGAAGCACATGGTGGTGGTCTAATGGGCCACTTTGGCGTAGAAAAGACGATTAGCACACTTAAAGAGCATTTCTTTTGGCCACACATGAAGAAACAAGTTACTAATTTTGTGGCAGCTTGCCTTACTTGTAAACGTGCTAAATCTAAATGCCTTAATCACGGTCTTTATATGCCTCTACCTGTTCCATCGCATCCGTGGTGTGATTTATCTATGGATTTCGTAGTTGGTTTGCCTCGTTCCAAACGAGGCAAGGATTCACTCTTTGTAGTAGTTGATCGCTTTTTAAAAATGGCTCATTTTATACCATGTCACACTACGAATGATGCATCGCATATTGCCACACTTTTCTTTCGTGAGATTGTCCGATTACATGGTATGCCTCGCACAATTGTTAGTGATAGGGATAGCAAATTCCTTAGTCACTTTTGGCGTGTATTGTGGGGTAAATTGGGCACGAAGTTGCTGTTTTCTACATCTTATCATCCCCAAACGGATGGCCAAACTGAAGTTGTTAATAGGACGTTAGGCACAATGCTACGTGTGATGATTCAGCAATACTCTAAGTCATGGGACGATTGCATCCCTTTTATTGAATTTGCATACAATCGTGCCATGCATTCTTCCACTCGCTTCTCTCCTTTTGAGCTTGTCTATGGGTTTAACCCACTCACCCCCATAGACTTGCTCCCTCTTCCCTTGACTGATTTGATAAGCACAAATGGAGAGGAAAAAGCAGCCGTAGTGCAGCAATTGCATGGGAAAGCAAAGGAGCGAATGGAGGCATTGAACGCCAAGCTTATGGCCAAACGCAACTCGGGGCGCCACATCAAGTCATTTGAGGTTGGCGAATGGGTGTGGCTGCATTTGAGGAAAGACCGTTTCCCAACTCAACGGAAAGGGAAACTTAGCCAACGGGGAGACGGCCCCTTTCTAATAGTGGAGAAATTCAGCGATAATGCTTATCGTTTAGATTTACCTCCTTCCTTTGGGTCTGTTAGCTCAAGTTTTAACATTAATGACTTATCTCCTTACTTTGAAGGTGATACCGAGGGCGTTGAAGAGGAGCATCCCATGGATTCGAGGTCGAATCCCTTCAAACGGGGAGGGGATGATATGAGCACCAATGCTGACGGATACTTCACTCGGAGCAAAGCCTTAGCAGCCACCCTCTTGAAGAGCCTTAGAACCGAAGAGCGCGACTTGGCAGCAAGGGAGAGATGGACTACATGCGTTCATGCTTTGCTCGGACATACCATGAGGAACAGCGCGCCTAACCCTCCGAAGCCATGCGCGCGCGCGCGCCCAACCCTAGCAAACCATGAATGCGTTCGGCTAAGTCTTAGCCATGGTGAACGTCAAGGCAAGGTCCATCAAGCCCATCTTCAAGGTTTCCCAAGGCCGGCAGCAAGCCCCTTTGTCCAAGGGTAATGGGGTATTTTCCCCTTGTAAATAACTTAAGTATTTAAAGTGTAGAATGGCTCATTTCTACACTTGTCTTTGTTTTTGTGTTATCTTCTTCAAGGACCAACTTTTATCATTCAGCATTTAGGGTTCCTAAAACCTTAGGGTTCTTCAAACCAGCACCTATCTATCTAGACAAATCAGGTTGTTCATCCAAGAGGTGAAAGGGTTGTATTTGTTTAGAGATCCTTTGTTCTTTTCGACAAGGTTACTCATCCAAGAGGTGAGGGGGTTTGTCAAGAACATTAGTTCCTTTTGTTATCATCAATACATATTCCTTTTCCTCCATTTATGTCCGCTGCAATCTAAACCATCTCCCTTCAATTTATCCGTTCATCCATCTTAAAACCGAAGAACTATCCATCTATCTACACGCCATCCTCCCAAAGAGGCTAGATTCTGCTCCATCAAGGTTTCCTTCGGCCAACCTCCTTCCAAACAGAGCTTGGGCCTTATCACCTAGCTCCCACCTAGGCCCATGCACCAAGCCGCACGGCCAAGCCAAGCCCACCATCACAAGCCCGCGGCCTACCAACTTAAGTGAAGGGTAGAGTAGGGTTTTTCATGTAATAAGGCTCAAGCTATAAATAGAAGGACTTAGCCTCTTTTATAGCTTGTCTTTGAATTAATTGTGAGTTTATCTCCTTCAAGACCATTTAGTTGGCTTTGCCTTAGGGATCTTAAATCCGGTCTTCTTTCAAGCAATTAACACCTTTCGGCTTGATCATTGTTGATCAATTAAGGGAAGGTTTCGATTGTTGATCCTTGTAAACATTTGTGAGCAAGTTTATATATTGTTTTCCATAAATCCTCTTCGGTTTCATTCATCTATTATCCGCTGCCTTGAATACTCCTTAAATATCCAAATATTCCACATACATCCATCTAAACCGAGTTCATCATCCTCTCCAAGAAGACTAGATATGAAGCTCAAGATCAATTCGGCCTCAATCCATACAAAGGAGGGTCGAATGTTATCATATTGGGTGGACGATCGCAGATATCAAAGGACTGTCTCCAGCCTTATGCACTCATCGGATACAGCTAGACGATGCTAGCAAGTTTGTTCGTCAACCTCAGCGCCGTCTTAACCCTCCGATGATGGAGGTCGTTAAGAAGGAAATATTGAAGCTGCTCGATGCTGGTGTCATCTACCCTATTTTTGACAGTACGTGGGTTAGCCCAGTTCAAGTCGTCCCAAAGAAGACAGGCATCACAATAACCACTGGACAAAACGGTGAACAGATTCCCACTCGCATACAGAACGGATGGAAAGACCACTTTCCCTTGCCGTTCATTGACCAGATGTTGGAGCGCCTATGATACGATCCTGGTTCCTTAGGATGCGTAGCACCAAATTTGATCTTTGTTCAAAGATGGATTTCCTGCGGAATAGATAGAATAGATAGAACTCACTTGCACAATTAAGACCTGCTGAACGCTAAGCTCCAGCCAACCAAAATCCGAACAAGAGAGGGTCCTTGTGAATGATAAACTTGCACAACTAAGACCTGCTGAACGCTAAGCTCCAGCCAACCAAAGTCCGAACAAGAAGATAAACAACAAGTAGGATGCAATTCCAAGATTTACTTGTATACGACTCAAGTATTGCGGACTCAAGAAGAACAAGGTTCAACCAACTTGAACAAGGGGCGGAGATTGAAGAGATTAACTCAATTTATCAAATAACAGCCAAGTTTCTAAGGAGGCCAAGTGGCTCCTTAAATAAGGTTACAAGCAAACCCTAATTCCAAAATAGGAATATTACATAAAGTAAAACACTTAACTAATTATAGTAAATATAAATATATTTAAATACATTCCAGCAGCCCATGTCGAGTTCTCCATCATCGGGCCAAGGTTTGGGCCGAAACTTCAAGTTGTATGTTGTCTCGCGTACAGACTGCACGCCATAATGTTTACGTCCATAACTTTCAAACCACTGGTCCAAATGATCTGAATCTTCTCCCAAATGAAAGCTAACATCCTGAAGTTTCCAAAGAGAGGTCGATCGCACGATTCCGACATGTAAAACTCCAGATACGTTCCGACGAAGTTGCCTGTTGTGTCTGCGCCTAGAACTGCTGTGTGCGAGATTGTCATCTCGAATCTCCTTGATATCTACTTGTCTGAATGCTCTGAAACTTGGACACAGCCTTCCTAAGACTCCAATAGGTCTTGTATATGTGCTAGATCTTTTATTGAAGCCGTTCTTCCAAGGGTTGACTCGGATGGATGTCAAACCTTGTGCTAGGTGCCTCCAAGCCACCTTCCATGTCATCCTTCGCCTGAAAGCTTGATCAAGCAGCGTCTCCTGCCTTGTCTCCATGTCTAGGGGTTGCTGAATGGTCACTGGGGTTAGCCATGGGGCTAGGATCGTATCATTCCCTTCCCCTTCGAAAAGATTCGCCCTCGAATCTGATTCTTTTAAGACAACAATTCTATTAGAATCAACAAAGGAAACACATGAAGGAAAGGGATTACCCAAGGCATCCAACTCTGGTTGTTGCAACTTAGACAACTCCTTCTCCTTCAAAACATCTTGCTTTTGCTGCCCGGAAGAGAATAAATAAGAAGAAGAATATTCCGTTCTTGGATCCATATCATTCTCCTCTTCTTCAAGAAGATTCATCCTCGAATCTTGCTCGATGTCAGTGAGAACAATTTCATTAACAACAGGAACCTCAACTACTTTAATCTCAATAATTGGCTCATCATCCGATTCTTCCAATCCATTCGGCATGATACTGAAGACGCTCTCCTTAGTGGCTGGCCGATCCACAGGTGGAGTATAAGAGTTGTTAGTAGCCGTTTTGGAAGGAATAACGGCACTAGAGGAGCTCTTGGAGACGTATGGCGACGGCTTGGATTTAACTGTTCCTCCTTTGCTTCCTTTGGACCACGCCGCTTCCACTCGAGCCATTCTAACATCAGCATCCCACTGCCGTTCAGTCATAGTTAACTGCCGTTCATTCAATGTTCGGAGCTGTTCCGTCATGTTGGCTAGTATAGCCGATAGATCGGGTTGTTGTACTCCCTCTTGAGACATCTTTTACTTTTCCTGAAATTCACAACACCAAAGAAAACGTAAAATTGCACTAACCTAGCACTCCCTCACGTGTTTACTCTCGTGTTTAATCACTCTAATAATCTCACAAAATTTCTCAAAATTCCCTGCAATGTTCAAGTGTTAGTGAGACTCAAGAATCCAAAGAAAAAGCTTCCAAGAAGACTCTCAAAGAAAACTAGCACGGAAAAGAATTGTGACACTTGATATTTGAGTAATTGCAAGAACAACCAATCAAACAAATAGCAAGTAGAGTAGAAGGCAATTTCAAGGAGTCAAAGAAAGCTCAAAATTGACTCGAAAGGACTCAACAAGTTCAATTTCAGTTCTGTTTTTTATTGTTTTTGACTATGAACACAGTTTAGTGTTTTGATCACCACTTTTTACTCTTAACTCCGAATCGACTGATTCTTTTTGATTCAGAATCCCAACGAACACAGCTTTCCAACGGATCCTTTTTCACCCAAAACGGACTTCAGTAGCTATATATTAAAATTAATTTCGCCAACTGAAAATTGTGCAGGATTTGGCAGAAACACAATTTAGTAAATCGGCTATAGCTTTTGACTCCGGTATCCGAATCACTTGATTCTTTTTGATTTGGAAACCTAACACACTCAGCTTTCCAACGAGAGCAAAATCACTCAAATCAGACTTCAGTTGCTATATATATAAATACAAATTCGACAACTGATACTGAACAGAATTTTCTCTTGTATTTCGTGACCTTCTTGTGGGTAGAAAACGCAAGTAATTTAGCGAATTTCAACACAACAAACTGGAACGAAACACAACCAATTGTATTCAAGTAACTAACCAAGCACAGCAAAGAAATCGGTTTTGAATGGAGTAGAAAGAAATACCGATTTCAACGATGAAAACTTGAAAACAATTAAGATACTTACCAATCTTTGAACGCCTTAAGCTCCGCTACCAACTGATACGATCCTGGTTCCTTAGGATGCGTAGCACCAAATTTGATCTTTGTTCAAAGATGGATTTCCTGCG
The DNA here is from genome assembly GCA_963691705.1 of Viola odorata. Classification (NCBI taxonomy): domain Eukaryota; kingdom Viridiplantae; phylum Streptophyta; class Magnoliopsida; order Malpighiales; family Violaceae; genus Viola; species Viola odorata. The sequence continues at coordinate 29,533,164 of OY829541.1, forward strand.
GAATAGATAGAATAGATAGAACTCACTTGCACAATTAAGACCTGCTGAACGCTAAGCTCCAGCCAACCAAAATCCGAACAAGAGAGGGTCCTTGTGAATGATAAACTTGCACAACTAAGACCTGCTGAACGCTAAGCTCCAGCCAACCAAAGTCCGAACAAGAAGATAAACAACAAGTAGGATGCAATTCCAAGATTTACTTGTATACGACTCAAGTATTGCGGACTCAAGAAGAACAAGGTTCAACCAACTTGAACAAGGGGCGGAGATTGAAGAGATTAACTCAATTTATCAAATAACAGCCAAGTTTCTAAGGAGGCCAAGTGGCTCCTTAAATAAGGTTACAAGCAAACCCTAATTCCAAAATAGGAATATTACATAAAGTAAAACACTTAACTAATTATAGTAAATATAAATATATTTAAATACATTCCAGCAGCCCATGTCGAGTTCTCCATCATCGGGCCAAGGTTTGGGCCGAAACTTCAAGTTGTATGTTGTCTCGCGTACAGACTGCACGCCATAATGTTTACGTCCATAACTTTCAAACCACTGGTCCAAATGATCTGAATCTTCTCCCAAATGAAAGCTAACATCCTGAAGTTTCCAAAGAGAGGTCGATCGCACGATTCCGACATGTAAAACTCCAGATACGTTCCGACGAAGTTGCCTGTTGTGTCTGCGCCTAGAACTGCTGTGTGCGAGATTGTCATCTCGAATCTCCTTGATATCTACTTGTCTGAATGCTCTGAAACTTGGACACAGCCTTCCTAAGACTCCAATAGGTCTTGTATATGTGCTAGATCTTTTATTGAAGCCGTTCTTCCAAGGGTTGACTCGGATGGATGTCAAACCTTGTGCTAGGTGCCTCCAAGCCACCTTCCATGTCATCCTTCGCCTGAAAGCTTGATCAAGCAGCGTCTCCTGCCTTGTCTCCATGTCTAGGGGTTGCTGAATGGTCACTGGGGTTAGCCATGGGGCTAGGATCGTATCATTCCCTTCCCCTTCGAAAAGATTCGCCCTCGAATCTGATTCTTTTAAGACAACAATTCTATTAGAATCAACAAAGGAAACACATGAAGGAAAGGGATTACCCAAGGCATCCAACTCTGGTTGTTGCAACTTAGACAACTCCTTCTCCTTCAAAACATCTTGCTTTTGCTGCCCGGAAGAGAATAAATAAGAAGAAGAATATTCCGTTCTTGGATCCATATCATTCTCCTCTTCTTCAAGAAGATTCATCCTCGAATCTTGCTCGATGTCAGTGAGAACAATTTCATTAACAACAGGAACCTCAACTACTTTAATCTCAATAATTGGCTCATCATCCGATTCTTCCAATCCATTCGGCATGATACTGAAGACGCTCTCCTTAGTGGCTGGCCGATCCACAGGTGGAGTATAAGAGTTGTTAGTAGCCGTTTTGGAAGGAATAACGGCACTAGAGGAGCTCTTGGAGACGTATGGCGACGGCTTGGATTTAACTGTTCCTCCTTTGCTTCCTTTGGACCACGCCGCTTCCACTCGAGCCATTCTAACATCAGCATCCCACTGCCGTTCAGTCATAGTTAACTGCCGTTCATTCAATGTTCGGAGCTGTTCCGTCATGTTGGCTAGTATAGCCGATAGATCGGGTTGTTGTACTCCCTCTTGAGACATCTTTTACTTTTCCTGAAATTCACAACACCAAAGAAAACGTAAAATTGCACTAACCTAGCACTCCCTCACGTGTTTACTCTCGTGTTTAATCACTCTAATAATCTCACAAAATTTCTCAAAATTCCCTGCAATGTTCAAGTGTTAGTGAGACTCAAGAATCCAAAGAAAAAGCTTCCAAGAAGACTCTCAAAGAAAACTAGCACGGAAAAGAATTGTGACACTTGATATTTGAGTAATTGCAAGAACAACCAATCAAACAAATAGCAAGTAGAGTAGAAGGCAATTTCAAGGAGTCAAAGAAAGCTCAAAATTGACTCGAAAGGACTCAACAAGTTCAATTTCAGTTCTGTTTTTTATTGTTTTTGACTATGAACACAGTTTAGTGTTTTGATCACCACTTTTTACTCTTAACTCCGAATCGACTGATTCTTTTTGATTCAGAATCCCAACGAACACAGCTTTCCAACGGATCCTTTTTCACCCAAAACGGACTTCAGTAGCTATATATTAAAATTAATTTCGCCAACTGAAAATTGTGCAGGATTTGGCAGAAACACAATTTAGTAAATCGGCTATAGCTTTTGACTCCGGTATCCGAATCACTTGATTCTTTTTGATTTGGAAACCTAACACACTCAGCTTTCCAACGAGAGCAAAATCACTCAAATCAGACTTCAGTTGCTATATATATAAATACAAATTCGACAACTGATACTGAACAGAATTTTCTCTTGTATTTCGTGACCTTCTTGTGGGTAGAAAACGCAAGTAATTTAGCGAATTTCAACACAACAAACTGGAACGAAACACAACCAATTGTATTCAAGTAACTAACCAAGCACAGCAAAGAAATCGGTTTTGAATGGAGTAGAAAGAAATACCGATTTCAACGATGAAAACTTGAAAACAATTAAGATACTTACCAATCTTTGAACGCCTTAAGCTCCGCTACCAACTGATACGATCCTGGTTCCTTAGGATGCGTAGCACCAAATTTGATCTTTGTTCAAAGATGGATTTCCTGCGGAATAGATAGAATAGATAGAACTCACTTGCACAATTAAGACCTGCTGAACGCTAAGCTCCAGCCAACCAAAATCCGAACAAGAGAGGGTCCTTGTGAATGATAAACTTGCACAACTAAGACCTGCTGAACGCTAAGCTCCAGCCAACCAAAGTCCGAACAAGAAGATAAACAACAAGTAGGATGCAATTCCAAGATTTACTTGTATACGACTCAAGTATTGCGGACTCAAGAAGAACAAGGTTCAACCAACTTGAACAAGGGGCGGAGATTGAAGAGATTAACTCAATTTATCAAATAACAGCCAAGTTTCTAAGGAGGCCAAGTGGCTCCTTAAATAAGGTTACAAGCAAACCCTAATTCCAAAATAGGAATATTACATAAAGTAAAACACTTAACTAATTATAGTAAATATAAATATATTTAAATACATTCCAGCAGCCCATGTCGAGTTCTCCATCATCGGGCCAAGGTTTGGGCCGAAACTTCAAGTTGTATGTTGTCTCGCGTACAGACTGCACGCCATAATGTTTACGTCCATAACTTTCAAACCACTGGTCCAAATGATCTGAATATTGTCCCAAATGAAAGCTAACATCCTGAAGTTTCCAACGAGAGGTCGATCGCACGATTCAGACATGTAAAGCTCCAGATACGTTCCGACGAAGTTGCCTGTTGTGTCTGCGCCTAGAACTGCTGTGTGCGAGATTGTCATCTCGAATCTCCTTGATATCTACTTGTCTGAATGCTCTGAAACTTGGACACAGCCTTCCTAAGACTCCAATAGGTCTTGTATATGTGCTAGATCTTTTATTGAAGCCGTTCTTCCAAGGGTTGACTCGGATGGATGTCAAACCTTGTGCTAGGTGCCTCAAAGCCACCTTCCATGTCATCCTTCGCCTGAAAGCTTGATCAAGCAGCGTCTCCTGCCTTGTCTCCATGTCTAGGGGTTGCTGAATGGTCACTGGGGTTAGCCATGGGGCTAGGATCGTATCATTCCCTTCCCCTTCGAAAAGATTCGCCCTCGAATCTGATTCTTTTAAGACAACAATTCTATTAGAATCAACAAAGGAAACACATGAAGGAAAGGGATTACCCAAGGCATCCAACTCTGGTTGTTGCAACTTAGACAACTCCTTCTCCTTCAAAACATCTTGCTTTTGCTGCCCGGAAGAGAATAAATAAGAAGAAGAATATTCCGTTCTTGGATCCATATCATTCTCCTCTTCTTCAAGAAGATTCATCCTCGAATCTTGCTCGATGTCAGTGAGAACAATTTCATTAACAACAGGAACCTCAACTACTTTAATCTCAATAATTGGCTCATCATCCGATTCTTCCAATCCATTCGGCATGATACTGAAGACGCTCTCCTTAGTGGCTGGCCGATCCACAGGTGGAGTATAAGAGTTGTTAGTAGCCGTTTTGGAAGGAATAACGGCACTAGAGGAGCTCTTGGAGACGTATGGCGACGGCTTGGATTTAACTGTTCCTCCTTTGCTTCCTTTGGACCACGCCGCTTCCACTCGAGCCATTCTAACATCAGCATCCCACTGCCGTTCAGTCATAGTTAACTGCCGTTCATTCAATGTTCGGAGCTGTTCCGTCATGTTGGCTAGTATAGCCGATAGATCGGGTTGTTGTACTCCCTCTTGAGACATCTTTTACTTTTCCTGAAATTCACAACACCAAAGAAAACGTAAAATTGCACTAACCTAGCACTCCCTCACGTGTTTACTCTCGTGTTTAATCACTCTAATAATCTCACAAAATTTCTCAAAATTCCCTGCAATGTTCAAGTGTTAGTGAGACTCAAGAATCCAAAGAAAAAGCTTCCAAGAAGACTCTCAAAGAAAACTAGCACGGAAAAGAATTGTGACACTTGATATTTGAGTAATTGCAAGAACAACCAATCAAACAAATAGCAAGTAGAGTAGAAGGCAATTTCAAGGAGTCAAAGAAAGCTCAAAATTGACTCGAAAGGACTCAACAAGTTCAATTTCAGTTCTGTTTTTTATTGTTTTTGACTATGAACACAGTTTAGTGTTTTGATCACCACTTTTTACTCTTAACTCCGAATCGACTGATTCTTTTTGATTCAGAATCCCAACGAACACAGCTTTCCAACGGATCCTTTTTCACCCAAAACGGACTTCAGTAGCTATATATTAAAATTAATTTCGCCAACTGAAAATTGTGCAGGATTTGGCAGAAACACAATTTAGTAAATCGGCTATAGCTTTTGACTCCGGTATCCGAATCACTTGATTCTTTTTGATTTGGAAACCTAACACACTCAGCTTTCCAACGAGAGCAAAATCACTCAAATCAGACTTCAGTTGCTATATATATAAATACAAATTCGACAACTGATACTGAACAGAATTTTCTCTTGTATTTCGTGACCTTCTTGTGGGTAGAAAACGCAAGTAATTTAGCGAATTTCAACACAACAAACTGGAACGAAACACAACCAATTGTATTCAAGTAACTAACCAAGCACAGCAAAGAAATCGGTTTTGAATGGAGTAGAAAGAAATACCGATTTCAACGATGAAAACTTGAAAACAATTAAGATACTTACCAATCTTTGAACGCCTTAAGCTCCGCTACCAACTGATACGATCCTGGTTCCTTAGGATGCGTAGCACCAAATTTGATCTTTGTTCAAAGATGGATTTCCTGCGGAATAGATAGAATAGATAGAACTCACTTGCACAATTAAGACCTGCTGAACGCTAAGCTCCAGCCAACCAAAATCCGAACAAGAGAGGGTCCTTGTGAATGATAAACTTGCACAACTAAGACCTGCTGAACGCTAAGCTCCAGCCAACCAAAGTCCGAACAAGAAGATAAACAACAAGTAGGATGCAATTCCAAGATTTACTTGTATACGACTCAAGTATTGCGGACTCAAGAAGAACAAGGTTCAACCAACTTGAACAAGGGGCGGAGATTGAAGAGATTAACTCAATTTATCAAATAACAGCCAAGTTTCTAAGGAGGCCAAGTGGCTCCTTAAATAAGGTTACAAGCAAACCCTAATTCCAAAATAGGAATATTACATAAAGTAAAACACTTAACTAATTATAGTAAATATAAATATATTTAAATACATTCCAGCAGCCCATGTCGAGTTCTCCATCATCGGGCCAAGGTTTGGGCCGAAACTTCAAGTTGTATGTTGTCTCGCGTACAGACTGCACGCCATAATGTTTACGTCCATAACTTTCAAACCACTGGTCCAAATGATCTGAATATTGTCCCAAATGAAAGCTAACATCCTGAAGTTTCCAACGAGAGGTCGATCGCACGATTCAGACATGTAAAGCTCCAGATACGTTCCGACGAAGTTGCCTGTTGTGTCTGCGCCTAGAACTGCTGTGTGCGAGATTGTCATCTCGAATCTCCTTGATATCTACTTGTCTGAATGCTCTGAAACTTGGACACAGCCTTCCTAAGACTCCAATAGGTCTTGTATATGTGCTAGATCTTTTATTGAAGCCGTTCTTCCAAGGGTTGACTCGGATGGATGTCAAACCTTGTGCTAGGTGCCTCAAAGCCACCTTCCATGTCATCCTTCGCCTGAAAGCTTGATCAAGCAGCGTCTCCTGCCTTGTCTCCATGTCTAGGGGTTGCTGAATGGTCACTGGGGTTAGCCATGGGGCTAGGATCGTATCATTCCCTTCCCCTTCGAAAAGATTCGCCCTCGAATCTGATTCTTTTAAGACAACAATTCTATTAGAATCAACAAAGGAAACACATGAAGGAAAGGGATTACCCAAGGCATCCAACTCTGGTTGTTGCAACTTAGACAACTCCTTCTCCTTCAAAACATCTTGCTTTTGCTGCCCGGAAGAGAATAAATAAGAAGAAGAATATTCCGTTCTTGGATCCATATCATTCTCCTCTTCTTCAAGAAGATTCATCCTCGAATCTTGCTCGATGTCAGTGAGAACAATTTCATTAACAACAGGAACCTCAACTACTTTAATCTCAATAATTGGCTCATCATCCGATTCTTCCAATCCATTCGGCATGATACTGAAGACGCTCTCCTTAGTGGCTGGCCGATCCACAGGTGGAGTATAAGAGTTGTTAGTAGCCGTTTTGGAAGGAATAACGGCACTAGAGGAGCTCTTGGAGACGTATGGCGACGGCTTGGATTTAACTGTTCCTCCTTTGCTTCCTTTGGACCACGCCGCTTCCACTCGAGCCATTCTAACATCAGCATCCCACTGCCGTTCAGTCATAGTTAACTGCCGTTCATTCAATGTTCGGAGCTGTTCCGTCATGTTGGCTAGTATAGCCGATAGATCGGGTTGTTGTACTCCCTCTTGAGACATCTTTTACTTTTCCTGAAATTCACAACACCAAAGAAAACGTAAAATTGCACTAACCTAGCACTCCCTCACGTGTTTACTCTCGTGTTTAATCACTCTAATAATCTCACAAAATTTCTCAAAATTCCCTGCAATGTTCAAGTGTTAGTGAGACTCAAGAATCCAAAGAAAAAGCTTCCAAGAAGACTCTCAAAGAAAACTAGCACGGAAAAGAATTGTGACACTTGATATTTGAGTAATTGCAAGAACAACCAATCAAACAAATAGCAAGTAGAGTAGAAGGCAATTTCAAGGAGTCAAAGAAAGCTCAAAATTGACTCGAAAGGACTCAACAAGTTCAATTTCAGTTCTGTTTTTTATTGTTTTTGACTATGAACACAGTTTAGTGTTTTGATCACCACTTTTTACTCTTAACTCCGAATCGACTGATTCTTTTTGATTCAGAATCCCAACGAACACAGCTTTCCAACGGATCCTTTTTCACCCAAAACGGACTTCAGTAGCTATATATTAAAATTAATTTCGCCAACTGAAAATTGTGCAGGATTTGGCAGAAACACAATTTAGTAAATCGGCTATAGCTTTTGACTCCGGTATCCGAATCACTTGATTCTTTTTGATTTGGAAACCTAACACACTCAGCTTTCCAACGAGAGCAAAATCACTCAAATCAGACTTCAGTTGCTATATATATAAATACAAATTCGACAACTGATACTGAACAGAATTTTCTCTTGTATTTCGTGACCTTCTTGTGGGTAGAAAACGCAAGTAATTTAGCGAATTTCAACACAACAATGTGAGAATCACACTAAGATAAACGACACAATAATGTAATTCCAAGATTTACTTGTATACGACTCAAGTATTACGGACTCAAGAAGAACAAGGTTCAACCAACTTGAACAAGGGGCGGAGGTTTGAAGAGAATATCTCAATTTATCAAAATAACAGCCAAGTTTCTAAGGAGGCCAAGTGGCTCCTTATATAGGTTACAAGCAAACCCTAATTCCAAAATAGGAATATTAAATAAAGTAAAACACTTCACTAATTAATCAATTAACTAATTAACTAATTACAGTAAATATAAATATATTTAAATACATTCCAGCAGCCCATGTCGAGTTCTCCATCATCGGGCCAAGGTTTGGGCCGAAACTTCAAGTTGTATGTTGTCTCGCGTACATACTGCACGCCATAATGTTTACGTCCATAAATTTCAAACCACTGGGCCAAATGAGCTGAATCTTGTCCCAAATGAAAGCTAACATCCTGAAGTTTCCAACGAGAGGTCGATCTCACGATTCCAACATGTAAAGCTCCAGATACGTTCTGACGAAGTTGCCTGTTGTGTCTGCGCCTCCAAGCCACCTTCCATGTCATCCTTTGCCTGAAAGCTTGATCAAGCAGCGTCTCCTGCCTTGTCTCCATGTCTAGGGGTTGCATTAACGTCACTGGGGTTAACCATGGGGCTAGGATCGTATCACCAAGCCCGTTAAGACACCAACGACCATATCCATCCTCACATCACCTTCAAAACCCACCACTTCCCCACTAAAATCCTCTTCCGTTACACCCACCGCCGCTCCCACCATCAGTCCACCTGCTGCTCCTGCCGCCGAAGACGAGACCCTCATCACCTCGTCCAGCGAGTATGAATCCGACACCAGTGAGTCTGCGGACTCCATCGAGACTGCCACTACCACTCAGCCGGCTCTGCCTGTTATTCCGCTGCCAAGTGCCTCCGGCACAGCGGCCGTTGGCGTCGTTGCTGCGCCCCCTGCGTCAGAGATCTCCTCCGGCGAAGAGGAGTCTGGTGAGGAGGAAGACAAATCCGAAGAGGGATCAAAAGAAGGTTCTGAAGAAAGTTCCGAGGAGGACAACGACGAGACCCCCACTGAACCGATTCCGGCCGATGTGACCCCGACCGTCACAGCCCCCACCCCTCCATCCGATGGTGCCATCCAGGTCACTGGATCTATCCCTGCGCCCACCGGTTTACCCATGGGCCGCGGAATGACATCCCGTGGTCGTTTGATTGAGCCGGTTTCCTATGTCGAGGGCAAGCCCAAGCAGGTCAAGCTCCTTGTCTGATGCGAATCTACGCATCCAGGTGCCGTTACCGCCAGCTGGTCCAATGACTCGAGCTAGAGCTCAAAAGCTTCAAGACAAATTGTCATCTCTCATTCACAAGGAGCTGGAGTGTGAGATGACAAGTGAGAAAGTTGCACTTCGAGAGAAGACGCCAAGAGTGGTGAATCTTCTCACCTTCACCATGAGCGATGATGATTCTGCTAGAAACGGCACTTGACCGTTTCCCTCAAACGGCACTTGTCCGTTTCTCACAAACGGCATTTGTCCGTTTCCCTACCCGTTGCCGTTTCACTCATCTATCGCGCATGCCGTTTGTTGTGCCCGTTCCGCATATCCGTTCGCGCCTACCTGCTCTTTGTTGGAAACGGCTTCTGCCTGATTCGGCACTTGTCCGTTTCGCTGTTTCTGTCTGCTGTGAAGGAAACGGTGCCTATCCGATTCGCTTGTCCTAGAGCTGGCACGCGTTTGACTGTTTTTTTTGCTTAATTAATTAATTAGACCCTTTAATTAATTAGTTAAGTATTTTAATTAGTTAAGTGTTTTACCTTATTTAATATTCCTATTTTGGAATTAGGGTTTTGCTTGCAAGATACTATATAAGGAGCCGCTTGGCCTCCTTATTTCTGTGGCTGTTATTTTGATAAATTGAAACTATCTCTTTCAAATCTCCGCCCCTTGTTCAAGTGGTTGAACCTTGTTCTTCTTGAGTCCGCAATACTTGAGTCGTATACAAGTAAATTCTGGAATTGCATCCTACTTGTTGTCTGCCCTAGGTTGATATCCACAAGGGATATAGGCGTAGTGGATTCGACAAGGACCCTCTCTTGTTCGGATTTAGGTTGGCTGCTGCTTAGCGTTCAGCAGGCTTAAATTGTGTAAGTGAGTTCTATTATTCCGCAGGGAAATCCGTCTTTGAACAACGATCAAATTTGGTGCTACGCATCCTAAGGAACCAGGATCGTATCATTGTCCCTCTCGACGAGAATGATGATTCGGAAGATGCTGAGTTTGTTCTCCCCACCACGGACACCACTGAGGACACCTCCATGGAAGTAGAGGAGCCTCCTCCATCTCGCCCCAAACGTAAAACCCCTGCAACTCACTCTGCCCATTCTCAGCCCAGGAAATCAGCTCGCACAGCTAGCAGCTCGGGCAAGACGTCCATGCCTACTCCCGCCGCACGTTATGCCCATGCCAAAGGAGGCACAACCGTTCCCTTAGCCCAAGTAACCCCCGACCTTGCTCACCTTCATGGCTGGTTAGACTTTCCGGATAAGCCCAGTAATGATAGGTTGTTAGCTTTGCATGGTATCTCTATCGCCCCTTGTGCTCAACTTAATCATGATTTTTTTATAAAAATGGGTATTTCTGCTAGGGTCCATGAGTTGATTGATAATATTGGGTGGATAGTTTTGTTTGAGTTTGAGCATCCCACTTTCCTTGAATTAAGCCATGAGTTTTTCACATCTTTTTGGTTTGATAGTGGCTTAAGCAAAAGGGTAAGGGTAGCTTGCATTTAGGGGCTGATGAAGTGATAAATTTTCATTTGATGGATGATTGGTCGCGTCTGTCTATTGATCAATTTAATGTCATGCTTGGTTTTGCTAAAGAGTCTGATTTGGGTGCCCCATGGTATCTCGGTGCATACGCTGCCTACCCTCCTACTTTTGATGTCACCAGTGCCTTTAGGGAGCTTACTGGTAATCCTTCTACCAAGTACAGCTCTCAACGCTCTAAAGGCCATGAACTGCGTGACCCTGCCCTCCGTATTCTGCATCGCTGCCTTGCTATCAACTTCTCGGGCAAGATGCAATCCTCGGGCACCCTGTCTGTCTAGGAACTATTTTTTTCTGTGGTGTATGCATAAAGGCCATAAGGCCAACCTAGGCTATTGGATTGCTCATGAACTGCATGCCATTATTACTTGTAATCGCAATCCCATCCTTGGTTCCCTTATTACTCGTTTAGCCATTGACCAGCACAATCTTGATGTGTCCAGCTGTGATCTTTTTATTCCCATTGGTTTTAAATTACTTGACGCACGTACCCTCGATGGTATGGGCCATCTGCACTTGACGGGTCGTGTTTTAACTTTCAGCAAAGGTTGCACTGGCGGTGCGAAACGAGTTTGGAGGGCCCAGAATGACGGGGTCTTCGAATGACCAAACCTGATGGCAGCTACTTCTCCTGATTCCCATGTTCCCCCACCAAGCGATGAACGTCCCGGGCAAGTCGTTCCTGATGCACCTGTCATTGCCCCACTGCTGCTGCAATTGCTGAAACGAATGTCCTCCTTCGGACCGTGATCTCTCTTCTCCAAACCCTTCTCGATGAGCTAGCTTTGAGGCTGCGTCCTCCAGCTAGCCCATGATCTCCACCCCCGAACTCTTCTCCATTTGCCTTCGGGCTGTTTTGTACTTTAATTTCTCGGTGCACACTTTTGTTTCTCCCAATTCTTTCCTTCCTCTGAACTCCGTTTGTTGATCCCCTTCTCCACACCGAGGACGATGTGTTGCTTTAGTGTGGGGAGGGATTTCATATTTTTGTGATGATTTTGTGTGCATTTTTAACATGTTTGCATGACTGCATGATTACTATCATATTGCATGACTGTTTGCCCTTGCATCTGCATATTTTTCCCCGATATGGAATTTTTTCCACAACTTGTTTTCAATCTCTGTTTGCACTACCCCTGTTTTGAAATCACCTTTGATGGAATGCACAGAGTAGGCCCACTACACACAGACACTTCACCCACTGCACCAAAACCGCTTGCACACCATACTGCATGCTAGCTCTTATGACTATGTCTTGCCCTAGCTGCTTGCAATCAATATATTTTACCCTGTGATTTTTTGAGCTTTCATGCCGTATTTTATTGATGAGTGGATGCATGATTGTGTGCTAGCTCGATTTGCATGAGACCCCTGGGTATAGGCACCATTAGACGTGGGAAAGCGATGATGTGATTAGGAACTTTGCAACCTTCTTTGTTATCTTTCTTCTTGTTTTTTATCTTCTTGCCCTTGCTGCTCAACCTTTTATTTCACCACCCTTCTAACTACTTGAGCCATCCCTTTCTTTTCTTAGCAGGTGAGAGATGTCCTCTGGCAGTGGTAAGGTGGGACAAAGAGAAACAACATCTTTGATGTGGGGGTATCGAACGGCTAGACCGAGAAGCGGAAAACAGGAACAGATGCAGAGAACAGAACTATAAACATCCAACTGCTAGATCGTGATGCTGAAAGTAGTAGAATGGCAAGTAATTGCGGGACACAAAGAGAAACAAAAACTCTAGTGTGGGGATATCAGGCGACGTGACCTAGACGCTCAAATCAACTCATTCAATGAACAACATGGAAATCAAGAGCTAGGCCGAGACATTGACAACGATCATTTATTGAAGATCAGACGCCCAAGGAAAATTCTGCTGCTCCAGTTCGAAGGTCCAAAACGATTGTATACGCTCCCTTTTGCTCTGTCTTCTTTCTTTCTTCAAAAAAGAAAAAAAAAGGAAAAAAAACTTCAAAAATAAATTTGAGCAAAAGAGGAGTAAGAACCAGAAATGGAGCAAAGCACGACAAGGATCAGAAGACCAATGGCATGTTCCAAAGAAGAGCATACCCTCACTCTCCATCAGCGCTCTCTGTCTTGCCCTTGCCATTGCCGCCAGGAGGCTCTCTCACCACTTTGCCTTTTTCCAGCTAAGAAAACCTCTATCCTTCCTTTTCCCTCTTTTGAACCCTCTTCTCTAACATATTCTCTTGCTTTACCTTTGCAAAGTTTCTATGATCGTATGATTGCTCACGCATGTGTTCTACGTACTCAGATCGTTATTGCAAATTTAGTTTTGTGCATTATCATTTGCATTGTTGAGCGTAAACACCTAACTCTGTTTCTGAGAGTAAGTGATAAACACTATATCTTGTGAGGATTGCTTGCGGCAGGCTGACATAGGAAAACTACTCTTCTAGTTTCATTATTCCTTAAGAGTAGTGCAGAGTTCATCTAGGAAAGAGGGTGGCATACTACTCGGTCGAGGCGTATGTGGAGGCGATAAGTTATTCTGTGTGTTTTGGATTGAGACTGTGTGTTCCAAACGAGGTGATGTTTTTAAGTGTAATGCTCGAGGGCGAGAATTGCGGTAGTGTGGGGATGTTTGATAGAGCGCTTGATATGCATAAATTCCCCTTCTTTTGTACGCCTTTCTAGATCTTGATGCTGCTAATGTTGTTGTGTTTCTTCACTTTTTGCAGATCTTGGCTATTTAAGAGGAAAATACAAAAAGAAGCATTTTCTATCACTTTCTGGAAGGAATCGAGCAGCTAGGTCGTGCAGCTGAATGTTCGCAGAAGGCAGCAGAGTCCTAGAGAGAAAAGGAAATTATCGCAAAGAGGGAAACCTCAGATTCGCTCATTAATTCCTCCAAGAATCCCGATCTCAGTAGAAGACCATTGAGGAATATTATTCCAATCGGATTAGGAGTTTAATTTGTAATAGTTATAAATACTTTTAGTAATTAGGTTTTCTAGCTCTCTCCTCTCTAGACTTTGGCGCTGCTATATTTCGCTACTTCTGCCTCTGGCACGATTTGTCTTTAATTTCAATAAACCGAAGCTTTGCTCCGGCTGGTAATAAATAGGATTTCTTTCTTCTTCACTTCTTCTATTTAATTATGCAATTTATTTATTTATTTATTATTCTCTTTAATATGAGCGGCTAAATCTCTTATTCTTGGTAAGAATCGTTGAAGGTTGCTAGGGAAGTCGTGAGGTCAATTTGCACTTAATACATTCCTAGTCGGTACTTATCTCGTTTGATATTTGCTTGTCAATTTGTCTAGAATTAATTACAAGCTTGATCAACTAGTAATTAAACTGGGGAATTACAGTCATCTCTGTGGTTATAACTAACGCGAAGCTGCAGGGTAAAGTAGACGACCATTCTGGAAGTAATCGGGTTCCTGGTCTCATTCAGTTGGGTTGAACAGACCATTAGGGTAGAGCCTCGAGCGTACTGAGTGTCTCGCCCTAGACGCGTCTTACCTCCTCTTCATGGGCAGCCGAGTATTGTCTCCATAAGCGTACCTTGGAGGACGGCGGACTGTCAAGGTTACCCCATAAGCGTACCTTGGGGTAGCTTCTCTTACGAAGGTAAGCAGGGGACCTAAGCGTACCTAGTACCTATAGCACGTCTATCAGCTAGGGCTACGATACTTGCACCGATGACCGGCTGACCATAATTGCAACCGGATACAGATTCTTACTGGGAACCTTCTCTCTATTGATTTCTCATATCCTTTAAATTCTTTTATTACTGTTTTAGGTAATTGATAATCAAACAACCATTCAAAACCCCGTTGTTACTTTTCTATTTGGATTTCTTTGTTTCACGAATTGATTAGAGTGTTAACCCTTAATCCCTGTGTTCGATCCTATTGCCACTATACACAATTTATTGTGCACTTGACTGCAGGTTTTTATTATTATTTTTGACAGTTTTTACAACCGATCAAGCACTCTGCTGGGTCGACACTGATACTGAGAGACGAAAGCTAGGGGAGCAAATGGGATTAGATACCCTAGTAGTCCTAGTCGTAAACGATGGATACTGGGCATTGTGCGTATCGACCCGTGTAGTGCTGTAGCTAACGCGTTAAGTATCCCACCTGGGGAGTACGTTCGCAAGAATGAAACTCAAAGGAATTGATGGGGGGCCGCACTAGCAGTGGAGCATGTGGTTTAATTTGATAAACGAACCTAAGTAGTAAATTTTCACTTAATTATAAAAAAATAAAATAATTTGGTGAAATAATTTTATTAAGTGAAATAATAAATAAGTGTAATTGGATATCCATTACATACCCAATTGGGTATTGGGCATATTGGGTATGAATTATAATAGATATTTAGTTTTAAATATGAATTGAGTATTTACTCATATCCGTCCATACTCATTTTAACATATCCATATCCGCTCAGTTGTCATTATTTGAGGTATTGTTAACCGTAAAACACTCTAAAAACGCCTGCCTATTACATCTGTCCAATGGAACTCCATTAATCTAAATTTACAGATGAAACTTGTTTTGTATATTTTACATTGTTTCTATTGAGAAACAATTATTTTCCACGTAACTGCACGCCCACCGCTTTAATATTGAAGTGGAAACAAAAGAAAAGGCCGAATAAGGAAAAAAGCGAGGGAACAAAAGTATAGCATGGGCAAAAAAGTTGAGTGTACTTTTCCACTTTTAACTAGAGCATAGATACTCTCATAAGAACAAGTTAAGCCACAAATAAAAGGATCTTCTAAAAGATACCATTGAATTGGGAAAATGCAAGATACCTAATCTTTGTTATTGGAGTGGAGAAGATGCATGGTCTTCATTTAATATTGAAGTGGAAACAAGAGAAAAGGCCTAATAAGGCCAAAAAAAAAATTAAATATTAAATAAAACGTGAGGCCAGTAAAGCATTGACAATAAGATTCATCGTCACTGTCAGGTGGTAGCATCCTCCAGATAAAGCTTAATTACACTATTATTGGAGTGATTTAACCCTCAATTCATGACAATATTCATTGAAACGTGAGGACGGAAATTGAAGAAAACTATTTTTAACTGGAACTCCCAAAAGGCAGCAGGAATTCATCAAATTCATCAGTGTGAATACCATAGTTTTTTCATCTCAATAATTTGTCAATACCGGAGAATATCTGCACAAGCTTTACATGCACGTAATAGAAATAATGTTTGCATCGCCATGCTTAATGTCCTCCTAGAGAAAGTACCATTATATCTCCGATTAACTGCTGAGCTATCTGATAGCATATCTCCACATGTTGATCCACTATACAAACAAAAATATCAGAATCTAAAAATGTAAAGCTTTTCTCTTCTTTTTCATTTTGTTTCCATTGTTGGTAACAAGCTGTTGCATCTTTCACCTAAAACAAATCCCATATACTTTACTTTCCAGCCTTGACTTACACTATCTTACCCGACCTTTAGCCAGCAGCCAAAACTTAAATTATGAAAAATTAATTACTTGTTTCTTAACAAATTTAACATAAACAGAGATGCAAGTGCAAATGAGACTCAAAGTTTAAGAAATCTCAAAAGAGAAAAAAATCTAAAATCTGACATTTGAATTCATTAATACCTTTTTCTCCCTCAAGATGCAATAAACTATGTAAGATACAATGAAATAAGATCCCAACTAAGTATAATTTCACTTCCAGATACTAAACCATATATAAGATGATAAAAGACAATGTTGCATATCTTACAGAACCCTCAAAATACAGAAATCACAGGCTATAGTCAAGCCACTTATAAGTCTCAATTTAAATTTGAACACCACTTCACCTTAGCCAACCGCTTTCAACCATCTAGAATCTGAGCACTCATTAATACATATACCAACTGATGTCAGAACTGTATATTTGCATATGTCATAAGCTTACCAAGGATATGTTCCATTATAACTGCTTCTGGGATGATGACCAAACTCTTGGGTGTATTCACTACAAGTTCTATTAGCAAACCATAGGTCATTGATTAGTTAGTTTTACTAATAATTCTCGATAAACATTTCATGTCTCGTATATACTAAATTATAATGGCCTTTTTCTAAGAATTTATTGATTGCCATTCCAAGAGACATACGTTGATAGCGCTCCTGTAGATTCCCTCTGCTTCACAACTCCATCACTCCCCCAATGGAAAAGAAATAAAAATTGTTCCCATAATTTTAGTAAACAACAATCAACTGTTTGTGAAGACTCGATATTTAGGAAAGTTCTAAATTATCAGCAGCAAATTTGCAGCACTAAACACAAGATAATCGTTTCTGTACAAAAAAGACTATCCGTATTTAAACAAAATTATAACACTTGATAATTCCATTTGAATAACAAAACTACGCTTGAAAATTCTGCACTCCAATGAGTATCAGGAAATTTAATATGATAGCGTACTCCTTACAACTCAGATGCTCCATTGTTGGGTATGTGGATTCTGAGGTGTTAGTGTAAGAGGCATACATTGTTGGGTATGTGGAGTCTGATATACTACATCCCTAACGTAAGGAATGGAGGCCATGTTAGAACCCGAAGATGATTACCGTTGTTCTCAACGTGTAGGAACGGTACTAACGCATTAGTCCCGTTGTCCAAATCCCAACAGGTTGGTCCTTTCCCTATAAATAGACTCTATTGTAAAACTAACGAATATTAAGATCAATAATATTTGTGTGGTTTGTGGAGTGCGGCTAGACCGATACCACGTTAATCCCTTGTCTTGTTTATTGTCGTTTATCTTTCTCAATCTAGGTTATCTTTCGGTCCCCTACTCAGGTAATTCCTAACAACTGGTAGCGGAGCAAGGTTAGCAAGTAGGAGCAATGGCAGGCGATGGGAAGATAAAGATCGACAAGTTTGATGGGACAGACTTTGGATTTTGGAAGATGCAAGTCGAGGACTTGCTGTATCAGAAAAAGCTGCACGAACCTAGAAAGATTGGGAGTTATTGGATAGGCAGACTCTAGGTGTGATACGATTGACACTGGCAAAGAATGTTGCTTACAACATTGTTGGTGAGAAGACTACACACGGACTAATAAAGGCGTTATCAAATCTGTACGAGAAGCCCTCTGCAGCTAATAAGGTATATTTGATTCGTCTATTAGTCAATACGAGGATGAAAGAAGGTGGTTTTGTTGCTGATCATGTGAACGAATTTAATTCTATACTGTCTAGATTAGTTTCCGTTGAGATTAAATTCGATGATGAAGTACAGGTCTTGTTGTTGTTGTCCTCGTTACCTGACAGTTGGTCAGGGTTTGTCACAACAGTTAACAGTTCGTCTAAGACTACTAAGCTAACGTTCACAGGAATTCGCAACTCAATTCTTAGAGAAGATATTCGTAGGAGGAATTCTGGGGAATCATCGGGCTCTTTGTTGAGTATGGATGGTAGAGGCAGACAAGTTGGGAAGGGGCAGAATCAAGGGCGTAACAGATCGAAGTCCAGGAAGAGAGGGCAGTCCAAGAATCACAAGGATATTGTGTGCTGGAATTGTCAAAAGACTGGTCACTTCAGGAATCAGTGTACGGCTCCTGCAGTTCCTAAACCAAAGAAGAATGATGATAACTCAGTTAACACAGTGGAAGAAGTTAGTGATGATGCGCTGATTTGTTGTATTGAGTATTCTATTGAATCTTGGGTCATGGATTCTGGTGCATCATTCCATGCCACTCCAAGTAAGTATTCAATGCTAAATTTCAACTCTGGAAATTTTGGCAAAGTTCGTCTTGCTGATGACGAGACTTTGGACATTACAGGTATGGAAGACATCAAAGTCAGAACCTCTTTTGGAACAATCTGCTTGTTAAAAGATGTTAGAAGCGTATGAGTTTGCTAGTTTCTAAAGGTAAGATTCCAGAATTGAAGAATGTGGAAGTTGGATTCTGTGAACCATGTGTGTTTGGGAAGCAGAAACGAGTTACTTTTGCAAAATCAGGGAATGTACCCAAGTCTGGGAAGTTAGAGCTAGTTCATACAAATGTGTACGGACCGACTATAGTTACCTCCTTGGGAGGATCACGCTACTATGTCACTTTTATTGATGATTCCACTAGAAAGGTATGAGTTTATTTTCTGAAAAATAAAGCTGAAGTGTTTGAAACTTTTAAGAAGTGGAAGGCAGAAGTTGAAAATCAGACAGGGTTGAAAATTAAGAGCCTGAAATTAGATAATGGGGGTGAATACAGTAGTGATGAGTTCAAAGCCGATTGTGTAGAACACGGAATTAGAATGATAAAGACTATTCCTGAGACACCGCAGCAGAATGGAGTTGCAGAGCGAATGAATAAGACTTTGAATGAGAGAGCCAAGAGTATGAGGATACATGCAGGATTGCCAAAGATGTTTTGGGTAGATGCAGTTAGTACAGCGACATATCTCATAAACAGAGGACCCTCAGTCCCTTTGGGGTTCAAGATTCCAGAGGAAGAGTGGCAAGAAAAAGAGGTAAATCTCTCACACCTGAGAGTTTTTGGTTGTGTTTCTTATGTGCGGGTTAAAGACTCTGATAGGGATAAGCTTGATCCTAAAGCAAAGAAGGTTACTTTTATTGGCTACGGTTCAGATGAGATGGGGTACCATTTCTGGGATGCGTTGAATAGGAAAGTCATTAGAAGTAGAGATGTCACCTTCAAAGAGAATGCAGTGTATAAGGATAAGATTACAGCAGATTCTGAAACTACAAAGAAACAAGCAGTTAAAGAGCAGATTGTGTTGGAAGACATTATAGAGGATGTTCTTGCAAGGGACAGTGGGAGTTTGGCAAACAGAGATGCTGAGGAGGCAGTCCCAGTTGCCTCAAATGTTGTAGTAAGAAGATCAAATAGAGTTTCGCGATCGCCACAAAGATACTCTCCTTCAGCTTATTACTTGCTTTTGAGTGAGGATGGTGAGCCTGAGAGTTATTCAGAGGCAATGCAGATGGATGAGTCAGTTCAGTGGGAGCTAGCCATGAACGAGGAGATGAGTTCGCTTGAGAAGAATGAGACTTGGTCGTTGACTAAGTTACCAGCAGGAAAGAAGGCTTTGCAGAATAAATAGGTGTTCAAGATTAAAGAAGAACTTGATGGCAGCAAGAGATACAAGGCAAGGTTAGTGGTGAAAGGTTTTCAGCAGGAAAAGGGCATTGACTACAATGAGATTTTTTCTCCGGTTGTCAAGATGACTACTACTATCAGATTTGTTTTGGGTATCGTGGCTGCAGAGGAATTACATCTAGAGCAGCTAGATGTGAAGACCGCATTCTTACATGGTGATCTTAAGGAGGACATCTACATGATACAACCAGAGGGATTTTCGGTAGCTGGGAAAGAGGACGTGGTTTGCAAGCTGAAAAAGAGCTTGTATGGTTTGAAGTAAGCACCAAGACAGTGGTACTTGAAGTTTGACAACTTTATGATGAGGAGTGGGTACACGAGGAGTACTATGGATCATTGTTGCTATGTTAAGCAATTTGATTCATCTTATATTATATTGTTGTTGTATGTTGATGGTATGTTAATCGCAGGATCTGACATGAGGGAAATCAACAAGTTGAAGAGACAGATGTCTCTAGATTTTGAGATGAAGGATTTGGGTCCCTCAAAGTAGATACTTGGTATGAGCATCATTAGAGACAGAAGTGAAGGTACTCTGAAATTGGCGCAAGAGAAGTACATTGGGAAGGTGTTAAATAAGTTTAACCTCCAAGATGCGAAGATTAGAAGTACACCTTTGGGAGCCCACTTCAATCTCACAAAGAAGCAGTCACCTCAAATTGATGAAGACAAGGAAGAAATGGCTAATGTTCCGTATGCATCTACAGTTGGTAGTTTGATGTATGCTATGGTGTGCACGAGACCAGACATTGCTCATGCAGTGGGAGTTGTTAGCAGATTCATGTCTAATCCTGGGAGAGAGCATTGGGAGGTGGTTAAGTGGCTGCTACGCTACTTGAAAGGTACCTCTAAAGTTGCATTATGTTTTTGCAAGAAAGATATAATCTTGGAAGGATTCACTAATGCAAATTTGGGTGGTTGTGAGGATACAAGGAAGAGTACTACGGGATATACTTTCACTTTGGGTGGCACATCAATTAGTTGGATGTCTCGACTTCAAAAGAGTGTTGCTCTTTGATAAGAGCTCGACTTCCTTTTTAGAGAAGAAGGCCGAATGTTGTTCTTGAAGGATCTAGTCTCCTTTGGGAGGAAGGTAAACCGATGGTGTTTAATGGATGGATGAAACGTGTATAGATGTTTAAATGGAGAGGATAACGTCGCAAGAAGGTTGCGGATTGTGCAGCGGATAAATGGATGAAGATGAAGGTGTTTTGATGTATAAACAATAAATGAACTTGCATACACGGTAAACCCTTCTAGGGATGATTCCTAGACAACCTTACCACAAACATACAAGGATCTCTAATCCAAGAGGTGAAGAAGGGGAGGTTTTAAGAACCCCATTTAGCTAAGCTAAAGTTTGGTCTTGGTTAGGAGATAACTCAAAAAAAACAAAGACCAGTGCTGAAATGAATAAAACGCACTTTAAATACTTAAGTCTAAACAAAGGGGTAAATACCCTTACACCCTTACACAAAGAGGCTTGAGAAGCTTGGCCTTGGCAGCAATGAAGATGGGCTTGGCCATGGGCTCGGCCACGGGCTCGGACACGGGCTTGGCCAAGGGCTCGGACACGAGCTAGGCCAAGGGCTCACGGCTCGGAAGATAGGCCACGCGGGAGACCTTTCACGTGCAATGTGTGCGGGCACTAGAGGGTCCATACTCGTATCATCCCATCCCTCTTTGAGGAGATTCGTCCTCGAATCTAGACCGTGGATGGTGTGATAGACCAAAAGGGGAAATGGAGATTTAAGCACAACATTTGCCATAACGAATTGTACCTACACAAAGGAACAAACGCAATTGATAGCCAAAAAGGGTTAGTCTCTCCCTCACGTGTTTCACCCTCGTGTTTATCACTCTAATAGGCTCACACTTTTCTCTCACACTCTTATCTCAATCACAAACCAATCAACTAGGCTAGCAAGACCCTACGGATCGACTAGAGTTCAAGGAAAGCAAGACAACCAAGGTAAGAAAGAAAGTGAAGTGGAAAGCCGAATTAAGGCCCAAGACTAATGATCAAATCGGACACTAATTAGACTTAGATTAAAGTAACAATGCATGCAAACAAAGAAGAGAAACACAAACTCAAAGCTACTCAATAAGACGACTCAAAGGAAAAGAGAAACGAAAAGAAAGACACAAGCTACCTAAGAACTGAAAATTCTAGCGCAATCTGCACACTTTTCTTGGAAGGAAAAAAGGTATGGCAAGTGCACCAAATTAATAGTTGACTTAAAAACAAGTTTTGTTCCACACAGAAAGACGTTGATGCATGTAAAATTTCAGATTTTTCTGGATGGTAAAACTTATACAAAATGGAAAAGAAAACATTGCCAAATTTAGGAAAAATTGGAGGGAAAAATCCGAAAATTGTTCTTAACAGAACCCTTCACTTTAAAATGATGTAATTCACTTCAAATGCACACATACATGTAGTCTCTTGCTTGTGACTCAATTGCAATCTTTCTTGTTTTTGAATTGAGGAACTTGATCACTTTTATTTTATTTTATTTGATCTTTCTTTTAGTTCCTTTCTCTTTTCTTTTCTGTTTTTTGAATTGAGTGAAGAGAGCTCACTTGTATGACTTGTATTTTGAACAAAGAAGTGAAAGACAAGTAGTTTTAACTCACAAAATATTTTCCCCTAAATGCCAAAATATGTGAATGTATGACCCGTAGTGCATATATGTATGACAAGTAGTTTTTGCAAAGTGTTTGACAAGGAGTTCTAAGGTGTGTGACACAAATGGGAAGCTAAGTATGCTGCCCTAGGGCCGGCTATGTGAGGAAGTGGAGTAGTGAGCAAGCTGAAATGCTTGGCTCACAATGAAAGCAAATACTAGGCTCACAATAGAGGTGATGTGGTCGGCTAGGAGTGGAGCTTAAAAATTTAGCACTTAGCTAAGAAACAAGCTAGTCCACATGGCTCTCATGGCTCATCATAGGAAGCTCCAAATCAGCAAGCATTCATACTTTAAAGAAGATGAAATTTCGTCCATTTAGATTCACACAAACACAAAACAATTCAGTAATTATGTTCTTCCAAAATTCAGCACACTAAAAGACAAGAATTTCTCAAGAACACCAAAAATTTCAAATGGAGTGGGAGTGATTCCTATGGTAGAAAATAATGTTTAAACCATAGAAAACAAGAATCAAGGTGTTTGAACCGAAGAAACTCAAGGAAAAGAAGTTTGAACCGAAGAGAGGAACGGATGTGAAAAACAGAAAAATATTTCGGCCAAAAATGAAAACCTACGGTGGAACAAGGAAAATGAGAAGGGAGTTTACCAACCTAGAAGACGATTTGGAGCTCCTCTACCACTTGATAAGAGCTCGACTTCCTTTTTGGAGAAGAAGGCCGAATGTTGTTCTTGAAGGATCTAGTCTCCTTTGGGAGGAAGGTAAACCGATGGTGTTTAATGGATGGATGAAATGTGTATAGATGTTTAAATGGAGAGGATAACATCGCAAGAAGGTTGCGGATTGTGCAGCGGATAAATGGATGAAGATGAAGGTGTTTTGATGTATAAACAATAAACGAACTTGCATACATGGTAAACCCTTCTATGGATGATTCCTAGACAACCTTACCACAAGTATACAAGGATCTCTAATCCAAGAGGAGAAGAAGGGGAGGTTTTAAGAACCCCATTTAGCTAAGCTAAAGTTTGGTCTTGGTTAGGAGATAACACAACAAAAACAAAGACCAGTGCTGAAATGAATAAAATGCACTTTAAATACTTAAGTCTAAACAAAGGGGTAAATACCCTTACACCCTTAGACAAAGAGGCTTGAGAAGCTTGGCCTTGGCAGCAATGAAGATGGGCTTGGCCATGGGCTCAGCCAAGGGCTCACGGCTCGGAAGATAGGCCACACGGGAGACCTTTCACGTGCAATGTGTGCGGGCACTAGAGGGTCCATGCTCGTATCACTCTTTCAACCACGGAAGCAGAGTACATGGCTATTTCAGAAGCGAACAAGGAAATGATTTGGTTGAAATTTTTTCTTGAGGAGTTGGGCATGAAACAGGAAGACAACGCTCTGTACAGTGACAGTAAGAGTGCCATTCATCTTGCGAAGAATCCTGTGTTTCATGCTAGGACAAAACATATCCAGTTGAGATATCACTTTATCAGGGAGTTGATTAGTGATGATACTTTGTCCTTGAAGAAAATCCTTGGTTCAAAGAATCCAGCAGATATGCTGACCAAGGTGGTTACTAAAGAGAAGTTGAAGTTTTGCATAACTTCAACTGGCCTTCAGAACTGATTGTTGAAGAAGGCTCAGCACATATAGAGTTACTTAATTGATAAGGCCCTAGCTCCTTTTGGAGGAGTTTAGCCACTGATTTTGTTGAAGAACACGGATCTAGTCTCTTTAGGAGGTTGGCACTTGATAACCGGATGGATGATCGGATAATTTGAGAGGTTAATGGAGTTGATAGCAGCGGACATAAATGGAGGAAGAAGGAAGGTGTCCATCAAGCCGCTGCAAGTAACTCCAGTAAACTCCATCTTCATCCATTAAACACCTTCATCCGTTCATCCAAACCAGCAACCAACCTCTCACAAGAGGACTAGATCCATCTTCATCTCCATTTCGGTCTTCTTCTCCAAAACAGAAGTCGAGCCCTTATCACATATCCAGCCTCCTCTTCATTTGGATCATCATCAATATCCCATAAATGACCGTGAGGTGGGGCTGTCTCCTCATCATCCTCACTCTCTAATTCTCCTCCCTCGCGAATCAAGATGACTCGTCTATTGCGACATTCGGCCTTCATATGGCCGCTGCCCCCACATTTGAAGCACTTAATGCTTCTTGAAGGTGTTCGTTGGGTGTTTAAGGGTGGTTTTGAAGGGTAAGGTGGCTGATTTGTGGTGTTTGGGGTGGAGCTTAGCTTGGTTGTGAAGGGTGGTTTGGGGCTGTCTTGGGCAGACTTAGAAGGGAAAGAAGGGGTCTGCCATGATTTTTGGAAAGGTGAAGGAGAGGTGTAGGGTGTTTTCAGCTTGGTACTTACTTGTTTCTCGATTTTTAAGGCCAAATGGAACATCTCCTCCAATGTGTCGTACTTGTGGAAGTCTAGCTGATATGAAATTTTCTTGTGTAGACCACTCATAAAACGAGCCATTGTGGCCTCCGCGGTCTCGTTTGTGCTTGCCCTCATCAAACAAGTCAACATCTTGTGGTAGTAATCACTCACGGTTCGGGGGCCTTGATACAAACGTTGTAGACGCTGGTGCAAGTCACGGATGTAGTGTGGAGGTACAAATCGACGCCTCATTTCAGTCCTCAACTCATCCCAAGCCTCAATAGGCGGGCTGCCCTCATTTCTCTTTAGCAAACAAAGGCGATCCCACCATTGTATAGCTAAACCCGTGAACTCTACAATTACCAATTTCAGTTTCTTAGTCTCGGAGTAGTTGTAACAAGCAAACTGTCTATCCACCTTGTTTTCCCATTCATAGAACGTATCCGGGTCATCCTTACCCTCGAAGGTAGGAATTGACAACTTGATACTCGAGAGGTTGTGATCCACTCTCTCCTCATTGTTCCTATAACCCCGATGCTCGTATACCTCATCATGATCAAACCTTCTAGCGTTGTGAGCATGCTCATAGTGAGGTGGATGTTGCTGTCTAGGCTATTCATAATTGGGTGGGACATATGCATTCGCGTGATGTAGGGGAACAACTAGGTGATTAGCCATTTGGAGTGGGATTGGTGTATGCGGTTGTCTAGGGTTATGTGGTGGTGGTCCGGGTGGGGGGGGGGGGGGGGGCTGAGGCTGTCTCGTGTCAAGAGTGTGGGTGTAGGGCTGATTAGTTTGCACATGTGGCTGGCTAGGAGGATGAGGAAAGACGACGCCATGACTGTCCACCAAAAAGTTGCTACGGTTGTGTTCAAGATGTGGAGGCACGGTATAGTGAGTATTGTGGCCTAGGGCTTCCTCATCATGGCCAAGATGGCTGGCTGTTGTAGCCCTATCCGTATGACCCTCTACGTGCGGGAAGGCATAGTAGTCTAGACTAGTAGGATCATGTGGCCGAGTAGTTTGATGATAATGGGCGTGTGGTGTGTAATTTGGGGCTGGTGTATAAATTGGGGCTTGTGGGGAAGGCGGGGGTGGATAATTCGTGGTTGGAGGGTAATGGCAGCCAAGATGTCGAGATTGGCTTGCTCTTGCCTTGTGGCGTGTTGTTGCAAAGCAGCCACATGTTGTCGAGTCTCTCCCATTTGGATAGTAATAGATGCCATGGCCGGGTTTAGAGGAGAGGACTCATTCGAACTCTCACTCAAATGTGCTTCGTGGTTAGACATAGAGAAGGTACCTGCAAAAAGACACAAACGCAATTGCAAATGATAAAGGGTTAGTCCCTCCCTCACGTGTATCGCTCGTGTTTCACACTACACTCTAATGCTCTCACTATCTCACCCACTCAAACTTCAGTTCCAAACCAACAAATTAGCTAGTAATGACTCTAAGACTCAATGCGCACAAGGAGACTCAAAGAAACCTAGGCAGAAAAGAAGGTAAGGAAACCGAATTAGTGTTCAAGGAAAATTGTTTGAGTTTGAACACTAATTAGGTTAGAGTGGATATTGACGTAGGAATCAAGTGACGAAAACTCAAAGACACAAAAGAAGGGCAAGCTCAAAGGACCAACACTAGAAGAAATGGAGGGAAACGAGAATAAGCTTCACATATTAAATTTTGCGGCAAAATGAAACACTTGATAAATGCACACCTTAACTTGAAAGAAAACACTTCAAATGCACACATACATTTTGCCTCTTGGTTTGACTCACTTGTATTCTTTTTCTTTTGATTGAGGGATTGATTTCACTCTTTTGATCCCTTTCTTCTTCTTTTTTTTTTTTTTTTTACTTACGGATTTCTTTTACTCTTTTGATCCCTTTCTTTTCTTTGCGGTTTTTTTTTTTTTTTTTTTTTTGTAAGTGCAAGAGAGCTTCAATAAATATATGATATGAGTTTTTGATAATTGAAGTGGAAGGCAAATAATTTTGCAAGTTAAAAAAATTTCACGAAATGCCGAAATTTTTGCTAACATGCACCGAAATTTTCCACTAAAATAAACCAATATTTTTCACTTAAAATGCGCCAATATTTTTGCTAAAATGCACCAAAGTTTTTCACTAACATGCACCAAAAATTGTGAAAGACTAGTCTCAAACCAAATCAGTCCACATGGCTCTCATGGCCACCAAAGGAGGCTCCAATAAATTCAGCAAGAAATATTATCAAAGAGATGAAGAAATTCGGTCCAAATGCCACAATAAACACAAATCAATTCAGCCAAAGTGTTTATGCAAGATCAAATCACTAGAAACGAAAATTTTGACCTAAAATCAGAAATTGTTCGGAATGATAAATGAGTGATTCCCACGGTAAGAAACAATGTTTCAACCGTGGATATGGAAGGAATTTGTGTTTGGACCATAGGAAATGCAAGAAAATAAGGAATTTCAGTTTAGGGGAACGGTTATGAACTTTGCCCGAAAACAGAAAATTTTTCAGCCGATTAAACGGTGAAAATGATGAAGTTTACCAACCTAGAGAATGGATTGGAGCTCCGCTACCACTTGATATGACTCGAGCTCCCTTTGGAGGAGTTTAGCCGCTGATTTCTTGGAAGAAGCCGGATCTAGTCTCTTTCGGAGGTTGGTTCTTGATAGATGGATGGATGAACGGATTAAATGAGTAGTA
Organism: Viola odorata; assembly: GCA_963691705.1. Lineage (NCBI taxonomy): Eukaryota > Viridiplantae > Streptophyta > Magnoliopsida > Malpighiales > Violaceae > Viola > Viola odorata. The sequence continues at coordinate 29,560,704 of OY829541.1, forward strand.
TGCAGCGGATGATCATGGAGGAAAAGGAAAGGTGTATTTATGATAATAAAAATAGAAACTTAATCTTGACAAACCCCCTCAAGATGATATTGAGTAACCTTGCCGAAAAGATTAAGGATCTCTAAGCTAATCCGACCCTCTCACCACAATGATGAGCAACCCGAATTAGAGAAGATAGTGTGCTGGTTTGAAGAACCCTAATTAGCTAACTAAGAGTTTGGTCAAGGCTGAAGTTTATCACAAAAACAAAGACAAGTGCAGAAATGAATTAAATGTACTTTAAATACCCTAAACTTATTACAAGGGGATAATACCCTAATACCCTTAGACATAAGGGGCTGGACAGCCGGCCTTGAAGGCTTGGAGATGAGCTGGTGCGGCCTTGGCTTTGGAGAAGAAGACCGAAATGGAGATGAAGATGGATCTAGTCCTCTTGTGAGAGGTTGGTTGTTGGTTTGGATGAACGGATGAAGGTGTTTAATGGATGAAGATGGTGTTTAATGGAGTTACTTGCAGAGGCTTGATGGATGTATTGTAGTGATGGAATGGATTAAACATAATAGAACTCAACTAATTAGAAAACCCCACAAGCCAAACCAAACACACTACCAAACCCACCGCCCCAAAAGCCACCCACAAACAACAATCAGCCCACCAGAACCCGCAACCGAGACATCATATGTTTTAAGTGCGGAGGGAGGGGCCATATGAAGGCCGAATGCATCAATAGGGTCATGATGATCCAAAAGGATGGGGGGGAATGGATTAGTGAGGGCGAGGAGGAGGAGGAAGAGAGCCCAAGGAACAATGAGGAGGGTGAGAGTTACCCTAGTGATACGGATGAGGAATATGACCATGTTGAAGTACCGCAATGCCTTTTAGTGAGAAGAGCCTTGAGTATTAAGGGAAGGGAAGAAGATGCCTCCATAGCTCAACGGGTGAATCTCTTTCATACAAGGGGGATTGCCCACGGCATGGTGCTATCCATCATTATTGACAATGGAAGTTGCGCCGATGTGGCCAGCACCCTTCTAGTGCACTCCTTGGGTTTGCCAACCACCAAACATCCCTACCTTTATGTTTTGAGCTGGTTTAATGATGGAAGCACCGTCAAGGTACAGCGACAAGTGCTAGTGGCCTTCAATATCGGCGGATATGTGGACCAACGCCTTTGCGATGTGGCGCCAATGCAAGCAAGCCACCTACTCCTCGGTCGACCATGGCAATACAACCGCAAGGCTATTCACGACGGGTTCAAGAATAATTACAAACTTGAGCACGAGGGCCGCAAGTTCTTGATTCCCCCGTTGGCTCCGAGCCAAGTCTTCGAAGACCAACTCAAGCTTGAGAAAGCATGCGCTACTTTTGAAATATCATCTTAACTTCAAGGAAAAAAAGAAAGCAAGTGGAGTGGAGAGAAGAAAGTAAGCGGGAAAAATGGGATAAAAAGCGGGCATGAAAAGAGTGAGCATGCGCCGAGAGAAGAAAGTAAGGAGAGCGGAGTGAAAAAGGGAGATTCGAGTGGCAAAACCAAGCTTGAAAAAAATAAGCAAGTGTGCGAGGTCTCTAGCGAGACAAGTGGGGAGCGAAAAGTGAGTTTGTTGGCCAAGGGGAGAGATTTAAGGCTTGCGCTAGTCATGCGAAAGCCGTGCATCCTCATTCATTTTAAGCCCTTGGCTTTGACTAACGCTAACACCTCTTTGCCCAAAATGATTGCTCCTCTTTTGCTAGATTTCCAAGACGTGGTGCCTAAGGATCTGCCCGAAGGCCTTCCGCCCACAAGGGGTATAGAGCACAAGATTGACTTTGTGCCCGGTTCCACATTGCCAAACAGACCCACCTACCGGTGCAACCCGAAGGAAACCCAAGAATTGCAGCGCCAAATCGATGAGTTGCTGGCTAAGGGCTTCATCCGTGAGAGCCTTTCTCCCTGTGCAGTTCCAGTCATTCTAGTACCCAAAAAAGATGGCAGCTGGAGGATATGCATGGACTGCCGTGCCATTAACAAAATCACTGTAAAGTACTCGCATCCCATTCCTCGTTTAGATGATATGCTTGATGAGTTGTGCGGTGCAAACATGTTTTCTAAAATCGATCTTGTTAGTAGGTATCATCAGATTAAGATGAATGAGGGTGATCAGTGGAAAACTGCTTTTAAGACTAAGTTTGGGCTTTACGAGTGGTTAGTCATGCCGTTTGGTCTAACTAACGCACCTAGTACATTCATGCGCCTGATGAATCATGTCTTGAGGCCATTTATTGGTCATTTTGTGGTAGTCTACTTTGATGATATACTTGTTTACAGCACTTCTCCACACGAGCACTTAGAACACTTACGGCAGGTTTTTCTGACTTTGGGTGTGCATAAGCTTTACGTTAAACTTGCCAAATGTGAGTTCTGTTTGGAGGAAGTACACTTCCTTAGTTTTGTTGTAGGTGCCGCAGGGTTGAAGGTGGATGAAGAGAAAGTCAAGGCCATCGCCGAATGGCCCACGCCTACTAACGTTGGGGAGGTCTGCTCCTTTCATGGACTAGCCGGGTTTTACCGCCGCTTCGTAAAGGACTTCTCCACCATAGCCGCGCCACTCAACGAGCTAACTAAGAAGGAGGTCCCTTTCGTATGGGGGAGCGAGCAAGAGAATGCTTTCAAAACTCTCAAGGCGAGACTCATAGCTAGTCCGATCCTAGTGCTCCCTAATTTTGAGAAAACCTTCGAGGTGGAGTGCGACGCGAGTGGTATTGGGATTAAAGCAGTGTTAGTCCAGGAGAAGAGGTCAGTCACTTTCTTTAGTGAAAAACTGAAAGCCGCTCAACTCAACTACTGCACCTACGACAAAGAGCTGTATGCCCTGGTACGAGCCTTGACAATGTGGGAGCATTACCTAGTCCCGAAGGAGTTCGTAGTCCACACCAATCATTTGAGCCTCAAGTACCTAAAGGGGCAAGGGAAGCTGAACAAGAGGCATGCAGCATGGATGGAGTACAATGAGCGTTTCTCCTACCATATCAAATACCTCAAGGGAAAGGAAAATGTGGTAGCAGATGCACTATCACGAAGGTACGCACTTCTCACTTCCCTACACTCACGCCTTCTGGGCTTTTCACATATCACCACACTGTATGCTGAAGATGTGGATTTTCGTGACATGTTTAAGGTGTGTGCCAATGGTGTTTGTGAGCATTTTGCATCGCATGATGAGTTTCTATTTCGTAAGGGCAAGCTTTGCATTCCCATATGTAGCACACGAGAGTTGCTTGTGAGGGAGGCACACCGGGGGGGGGGGGACTAATGGGTCATTTTGGAGTAGAAAAGACACTTTCTACACTCAAAGAACACTTCTACTGGCCTAAAATGAAAAAGTTAGTGTCTCGTGTGGTTAGTTCTTGTATTGCATGTAAGCGGGCAAGACTTAAAGCATGAACCATGGGCGCTACATGCCCTTACCCGTGGCTACACACCCATGGTGTGATCTTTCGATGGACTTTGTCCTTGGTTTACCACGCACTAGGCACGACAAGGATGCCATTTTCGTTGTGGTAGACCGTTTTTCTAAAATTGCACACTTTGCCCCTTGTCATTCTACTTGCGATGCTTCACATGTTGCTCACTTGTTCTTTCGTGAAGTAGTTAGACTGCATGGTATGCCCCGAATGATGCAAATCCTTACACATACCTTAGCGCATTGAGTGTCTTACCCTTGGAGCGCAAGAGATGGCGACTAAGGAAGCATGAGAGATGGCGAGTATGCTTTGAACATATAATTGTGAAGCTTTCCTGGACAGATTATGCTGAGCGAGATTCGAGGAAGAATCTTTTCGAAGTGGGAGGGAATGATACGATCCCAAGATGTATCACGCGACTACATGGACAAAAGCGTCAAGACATGATGGGGCAGACGGAGTTCGATCGGGGATCACAAAGGCTTGTTGGAAACCTCTATGTGTTGTGCTTACTGTGTCCAAGTTTCAGAGCATTCAGACAAGTAGATCTCAAGGAGATTCGAGATGACAATCTCGCACACAACAGTTCTAGGCGCAGACGCAATAGGCAACTTCGTCGGAACGTATCCGGAGCTTTACATGTCGGAATCGTGCGATCGACCTCTAGTTGGAAACTTCAGGATGTCACCTTTCATTTGGGATAAGATTCAGATGATTTGGCCTAGTGGTTTAAAAGTTATGGAAGTCGACATTATGGCGCGCAGTCTGTACGCGAGACAACATACAACTTGAGGTTTCGGCCCAAACCTTGGCCCGATGATGGAGAATTCGACATGGGCTGCTGGAATGTATTCAAATATATTTATATTTACTTTAATTAGTTAATTAGTTAATTGGTTAATTGATTAATTAGCTAAGTAAGTTAATTTCCTTAATTAGAACTCCTACTTCTATTCCTATTAGGGTTTCCTTGTAACCTTATATAAGGAGCCGCTTGGCCTCCTTAGAGAGGTGGCTTTTATTTGATAAATACAGAACTTTGTTTCTTCAATATCTGCCCTTGTTCATCAATTGAACCTTGTTCCTTCTCTAGTCCGCAATACTCGAGTCGTCAAACAAGTAAAACCCAAAATTGCATCCTACTTCTCGTCTGCCCTCGGTTGATATCCACAAGGGATAGAGGCTTAGTGATTCGACAAGGACCCTCTCTTGTTCGGACTTAGGTTGGTTGTTGCTTAGCGTTCAGCAGGCTTACGTTGTCTAAGTGAGTTATCTTATTCCGCATCTAACAACGATCAGATTGTGTGCTACGCATCCTAAGCAACTAGGATCGTATCAGTTGGTAGCGGAGCCTAAGGCGTTCAAAGACTGGTAAGTGACCTAAATTATTTCAAGTTTTCATTGCTGAAATCGGTCTTTTCTCATACTCCATTCAAAACCGATTCCTTTGTTGTGCTTGGTTCGTTATATGTGCAAATTTTTCTGTCAAGTCGAAATGGAATTTATATATATAGCTATTGAAGTCTGTTTTTGGTGAGAAAGGTCTCGTTGGAAAGCTACACCTGTTAGGTTTCTGAATCAAAAAGAATCAAGTGATTCGGACACCGGAGTCAAGAGCTACACCTGTTTTACTAAACTGTGTTTTTCTGTCAAAAACAACAAGAACAAAAAAAAAAAAAAAAAGAGTGTCGTTCTTGATTTGTGAATTCAGTCAAAAAAAAAAAAGAAGAGAACATCAACTTCAAAAGAATCAAGAGAAGGTTGCATTAGATCAAATACAAAAAAAAAAAAAAGGGATCGAAGTATTTGAGGAATAGCAAATTGAGGTTGGGATAATACTTGCTACAAATTTCAGTTAGTAGCAAAATTCAGAATTACGACTTAAAATTGCTTGAGTCCATTCGAGTCACTTTGAGCTTTTCTTTGATTCCTTAAACTTACTTTCTATTCTGCTTGTTATATGTTTAATTGTTTGTTCTTGCAATTAATCAAATACCAAGTATCACCACTTGCTTTAAAGCTAGTTTTCTTTGAGAGTCTTTTTAGAAGCCTTTTTCTTGAACTCTTGAGTCTTACTAACACTTGAACAATTGCAGGCAATTGAGTGATTTATTAGTGAGATTATTAGAGTGATTAAACACGAGAGAAAACACGTGAGCGAGTGCTAGGATTAGTGCAATTTTACGCTTTTATTTCGTGTTGTGACTTTCAGGAATTTTAAGATGGCTTAAGAAGGAGGGCAGCCTGATTTGGCAGCCATGCTCACTGCTCTCAATGAACGATTGAGGGTGAGGAACGAACAGCAAGCTGCTACTAATGCAGCACTCGAAGCAAGGTTGGCGGCTCTTGCACCAACCGAGCGCCAAACACCTTGCACACCATCTTTCGAAGAGCATGCACATGCTAAAATGCGTTGTATCGAGCACCCTTTGAGTGTAAAAAGAAAGACAGAAGTGAATGAGCAGGAGCGACGAGATAATTTATTTCACACTCGTGGTGTGATTGATAAGAAAGGGTGCTCAATCATAATTGACAATGGGAGCAGCACCAATTGTGCGAGTTGGTTAATGGTTGACAAGCTAGGTTTGCAAACCGTGAAGCATCCGAAGCCATATCAGTTGCATGGGATGACGGATAGTGATGGGATCAAGGTGGATCAACAAGTACTTGTTAAATTCGGCATTGGCAAGTATAAAGAAGAGGTACTTTGTGATGTTGTACCTATGCAGGCAAGTCATATCCTCCTTGGAAGACCGTGGCAGTTTGATAGAGAGGCCAAGCATGAGAGAAGAAGCAACCACTACAAGTTAGTGAAGGATGGCAGAAAATTCACCTTGGTACCTTTGACGCCAGCTGAAGTTTTTGAGGATCAGCAATGGCTAGCTAAGTCACATGCTGAATACGAGATTACCAAAGGAATCAAGAGAGAAAAAGAGAGATTGAGTGTTAAAAAGAAAGAGAGTGAGAGCGAGTGTGTGAGCGATAAACATTCGCATGAAAAGAGTACGCATGCAGAGGGTGAGAGTGAGCGAGAAAAACATTCGCATGAAAACAACAAGCATGCAGAGGGTGAGTGTAAACATTCGCACGAAAAGAGTAAGCGTGCTGAGAGTGGCATTGAGAGATCAAAAGGAGAGGATAATAAAAAGAAATTGAGTGTATATGCCAAAGGGAGAGAAGTGACGAATGTATTATATTTGTGCAAAATTCGTTTTGGCGCCAGCCGTTCAAAAACAATTTTTTGGCCTTTGCGCTTTCACCTCTCTAACCCAAATTCGTTTGAACCTTTTCCTATTGGAATTTCTTCTCTTGTGTAAGTAATTAAAGATATATTTCCAGAGAAGATGACCCCTAACCGATCGCCAATTAGGAGGGCTGCACACTACACATTGTGTGTGACCGGTTTGGCTAATCCTAGCCGCCAAGGTAATGTGCGTTTGTCCTTTCCAAACACTAAGTCACTTGAATTGTCACCTATATTTGCACCTATATTCATTCTGCCATTGGTGATATTCATGATGATTATGTGTCTCAGTTTACAGGATTTGAGGGAGCTTATTTCAAGTACAAGTGCTTATGTGAGCTGCATGATTCATTGCGCCTAGACTTTACTAACACTAACACTTTCGTTATCTCTTCTAGTGTTATGTGTTCTAATGTGCAGGGAAGGAACGAATTATTGGCAGCAATGGAGTACAAATCATGGGAGCCGAAAGAAGGAAAGGGGCCTTGCGCATCCATGGAGACTAGCTCGGTTACCCTTAACCGAGAAGGTAGAATCCGTTTTTCTTTCCTTAGGTCTGGTTCTTGTAAGTATGTAGACATCATTGATTTAAAGCATTCTGAAAATAAATTAATTGATGATGGTCGTATACAAAGGTCGAAGGCTAAGTCATACGCCTTTGAGGAGTACTTGCGAAAACGCAAAAGGTTTGGCGTTTGTACTAGACCAAGTGATAAGATAGTTGTACCCAGAGCTCATTGTGCTGATTTATCTCACTATATTGGTACTTTTAATGTTTCTAACAATGTGGATAAAAGGAAGTTAGGTTCCTTATGGCATGTTTTAGTTTGTAAGTATGCCTTTACATGGGAAGAGTGTCTTCCGTTTATCTATCCTACTTATAACTGTTGTGCGCATGCTGATTCTAAATTGTTGATGAAACTTGTGTCTGAATTGGATCATATGATACGATACAATTTCATGTCGCTGCCTTTGAGAGTATTGTTTAGCATAAGTGGCAGCGAGGAAATTGAGACGATGAGGACAGCCTTAGTTCAAGCACACATGACCCCATGGGGCGACGAGCCTCGCCAACGTGTTGACATGTTCAATAGCATCGCCGCCGAGCTGAATTTAAGAGGTTGGTATGGTTCGATTTGTGATTATTTTGATGTTACTAACTTAAGGTATTGTGCTGCAGGCTTAGGTCCAGATTCGAGGACGAATCCTTTCCAAGGGGAAGGGAATGATGTGAATCCTTACACATACCTTAGCGCATTGAGTGTCTTACCCTTGGAGCGCAAGAGATGGCGACTAAGGAAGCATGAGAGATGGCGAGTATGCTTTGAGCATATAATTGTGAAGCTTTCTTGGACAGATTATGCTGAGCGAGATTCGAGGACGAATCTTTCCGAAGTGGGAGGGAATGATACGATCCCAAGATGTATCACGCGACTACATGGACAAAAGCGTCAAGACATGATGGGGCAGACGGAGTCCGATCGGGGATCACAAAGGCTTGTTGGAAACCTCTATGTGTTGTGCTTACTGTGTCCAAGTTTCAGAGCATTCAGACAAGTAGATCTCAAGGAGATTCGAGATGACAATCTTGCACACAATAGTTCTAGGCGCAGACACAACAGGCAACTTCGTTGGAACGTATCCGGAGCTTTACAAGTCGGAATCGTTCGATCTACCTCTAGTTGGAAACTTCAGGATGTTACCTTTCATTTGGGACAAGATTCAGCTGATTTGGCCCAGTGGTTTAAAAGTTATAGAAGTCGACATTATGGCGCGCAGTCTGTACGCGAGACACATACAACTTGAGGTTTCGGCCCAAACCTTGGCCCGATGATGGAGAACTCGACATGGGCTGCTGGAATGTATTTAAATATATTTATATTTACTTTAATTAGTTAATTAGTTAATTGGTTAATTGATTAATTAGCTAAATAAGTTAATTTCTTTAATTAGAACTCCTACTTCTATTCCTATTAGGGTTTCCTTGTAACCTTATATAAGGGGCCGCTTGACCTCCTTAGAGAGGTGGCTTTTATTTGATAAATACAGAACTTTGTTTCTTCAATATCTGCCCTTGTTCATCAATTGAACCTTGTTCCTTCTCTAGTCCACAATACTCGAGTCGTCAAACAAGTAAAACCCGAAATTGCATCCTACTTCTCGTCTGCCCTCGGTTGATATCCACAAGGGATAGAGGCTTAGTGATTCGACAAGGACCCTCTCTTGTTCGGACTTAGGTTGGTTGTTGCTTAGCGTTCAGCAGGCTTACGTTGTCTAAGTGAGTTATCTTATTCCGCATCTAACAACGATCAGATTGTGTGCTACGCATCCTAAGCAACTAGGATCGTATCAGTTGGTAGCGGAGCCTAAGGCGTTCAAAGACTGGTAAGTGACCTAAATTATTTCAAGTTTTCATTGCTGAAATCGGTCTTTTCTCATACTCCATTCAAAACCGATTCCTTTGTTGTGCTTGGTTCGTTATATGTGCAAATTTTTCTGTCAAGTCGAAATGGAATTTATATATATAGCTATTGAAGTCTGTTTTTGGTGAGAAAGGTCTCGTTGGAAAGCTACACCTGTTAGGTTTCTGAATCAAAAAGAATCAAGTGATTCGGACACCGGAGTCAAGAGCTACACCTGTTTTACTAAACTGTGTTTTTCTGTCAAAAACAACAAGAACAAAAAAAAAAAAAAAAAGAGTGTCGTTCTTGATTTGTGAATTCAGTCAAAAAAAAAAAAGAAGAGAACATCAACTTCAAAAGAATCAAGAGAAGGTTGCATTAGATCAAATACAAAAAAAAAAAAAAGGGATCGAAGTATTTGAGGAATAGCAAATTGAGGTTGGGATAATACTTGCTACAAATTTCAGTTAGTAGCAAAATTCAGAATTACGACTTAAAATTGCTTGAGTCCATTCGAGTCACTTTGAGCTTTTCTTTGATTCCTTAAACTTACTTTCTATTCTGCTTGTTATATGTTTAATTGTTTGTTCTTGCAATTAATCAAATACCAAGTATCACCACTTGCTTTAAAGCTAGTTTTCTTTGAGAGTCTTTTTAGAAGCCTTTTTCTTGAACTCTTGAGTCTTACTAACACTTGAACAATTGCAGGCAATTGAGTGATTTATTAGTGAGATTATTAGAGTGATTAAACACGAGAGAAAACACGTGAGCGAGTGCTAGGATTAGTGCAATTTTACGCTTTTATTTCGTGTTGTGACTTTCAGGAATTTTAAGATGGCTTAAGAAGGAGGGCAGCCTGATTTGGCAGCCATGCTCACTGCTCTCAATGAACGATTGAGGGTGAGGAACGAACAGCAAGCTGCTACTAATGCAGCACTCGAAGCAAGGTTGGCGGCTCTTGCACCAACCGAGCGCCAAACACCTTGCACACCATCTTTCGAAGAGCATGCACATGCTAAAATGCGTTGTATCGAGCACCCTTTGAGTGTAAAAAGAAAGACAGAAGTGAATGAGCAGGAGCGACGAGATAATTTATTTCACACTCGTGGTGTGATTGATAAGAAAGGGTGCTCAATCATAATTGACAATGGGAGCAGCACCAATTGTGCGAGTTGGTTAATGGTTGACAAGCTAGGTTTGCAAACCGTGAAGCATCCGAAGCCATATCAGTTGCATGGGATGACGGATAGTGATGGGATCAAGGTGGATCAACAAGTACTTGTTAAATTCGGCATTGGCAAGTATAAAGAAGAGGTACTTTGTGATGTTGTACCTATGCAGGCAAGTCATATCCTCCTTGGAAGACCGTGGCAGTTTGATAGAGAGGCCAAGCATGAGAGAAGAAGCAACCACTACAAGTTAGTGAAGGATGGCAGAAAATTCACCTTGGTACCTTTGACGCCAGCTGAAGTTTTTGAGGATCAGCAATGGCTAGCTAAGTCACATGCTGAATACGAGATTACCAAAGGAATCAAGAGAGAAAAAGAGAGATTGAGTGTTAAAAAGAAAGAGAGTGAGAGCGAGTGTGTGAGCGATAAACATTCGCATGAAAAGAGTACGCATGCAGAGGGTGAGAGTGAGCGAGAAAAACATTCGCATGAAAACAACAAGCATGCAGAGGGTGAGTGTAAACATTCGCACGAAAAGAGTAAGCGTGCTGAGAGTGGCATTGAGAGATCAAAAGGAGAGGATAATAAAAAGAAATTGAGTGTATATGCCAAAGGGAGAGAAGTGACGAATGTATTATATTTGTGCAAAATTCGTTTTGGCGCCAGCCGTTCAAAAACAATTTTTTGGCCTTTGCGCTTTCACCTCTCTAACCCAAATTCGTTTGAACCTTTTCCTATTGGAATTTCTTCTCTTGTGTAAGTAATTAAAGATATATTTCCAGAGAAGATGACCCCTAACCGATCGCCAATTAGGAGGGCTGCACACTACACATTGTGTGTGACCGGTTTGGCTAATCCTAGCCGCCAAGGTAATGTGCGTTTGTCCTTTCCAAACACTAAGTCACTTGAATTGTCACCTATATTTGCACCTATATTCATTCTGCCATTGGTGATATTCATGATGATTATGTGTCTCAGTTTACAGGATTTGAGGGAGCTTATTTCAAGTACAAGTGCTTATGTGAGCTGCATGATTCATTGCGCCTAGACTTTACTAACACTAACACTTTCGTTATCTCTTCTAGTGTTATGTGTTCTAATGTGCAGGGAAGGAACGAATTATTGGCAGCAATGGAGTACAAATCATGGGAGCCGAAAGAAGGAAAGGGGCCTTGCGCATCCATGGAGACTAGCTCGGTTACCCTTAACCGAGAAGGTAGAATCCGTTTTTCTTTCCTTAGGTCTGGTTCTTGTAAGTATGTAGACATCATTGATTTAAAGCATTCTGAAAATAAATTAATTGATGATGGTCGTATACAAAGGTCGAAGGCTAAGTCATACGCCTTTGAGGAGTACTTGCGAAAACGCAAAAGGTTTGGCGTTTGTACTAGACCAAGTGATAAGATAGTTGTACCCAGAGCTCATTGTGCTGATTTATCTCACTATATTGGTACTTTTAATGTTTCTAACAATGTGGATAAAAGGAAGTTAGGTTCCTTATGGCATGTTTTAGTTTGTAAGTATGCCTTTACATGGGAAGAGTGTCTTCCGTTTATCTATCCTACTTATAACTGTTGTGCGCATGCTGATTCTAAATTGTTGATGAAACTTGTGTCTGAATTGGATCATATGATACGATACAATTTCATGTCGCTGCCTTTGAGAGTATTGTTTAGCATAAGTGGCAGCGAGGAAATTGAGACGATGAGGACAGCCTTAGTTCAAGCACACATGACCCCATGGGGCGACGAGCCTCGCCAACGTGTTGACATGTTCAATAGCATCGCCGCCGAGCTGAATTTAAGAGGTTGGTATGGTTCGATTTGTGATTATTTTGATGTTACTAACTTAAGGTATTGTGCTGCAGGCTTAGGTCCAGATTCGAGGACGAATCCTTTCCAAGGGGAAGGGAATGATGTGAATCCTTACACATACCTTAGCGCATTGAGTGTCTTACCCTTGGAGCGCAAGAGATGGCGACTAAGGAAGCATGAGAGATGGCGAGTATGCTTTGAGCATATAATTGTGAAGCTTTCTTGGACAGATTATGCTGAGCGAGATTCGAGGACGAATCTTTCCGAAGTGGGAGGGAATGATACGATCCCAAGATGTATCACGCGACTACATGGACAAAAGCGTCAAGACATGATGGGGCAGACGGAGTCCGATCGGGGATCACAAAGGCTTGTTGGAAACCTCTATGTGTTGTGCTTACTGTGTCCAAGTTTCAGAGCATTCAGACAAGTAGATCTCAAGGAGATTCGAGATGACAATCTTGCACACAATAGTTCTAGGCGCAGACACAACAGGCAACTTCGTTGGAACGTATCCGGAGCTTTACAAGTCGGAATCGTTCGATCTACCTCTAGTTGGAAACTTCAGGATGTTACCTTTCATTTGGGACAAGATTCAGCTGATTTGGCCCAGTGGTTTAAAAGTTATAGAAGTCGACATTATGGCGCGCAGTCTGTACGCGAGACACATACAACTTGAGGTTTCGGCCCAAACCTTGGCCCGATGATGGAGAACTCGACATGGGCTGCTGGAATGTATTTAAATATATTTATATTTACTTTAATTAGTTAATTAGTTAATTGGTTAATTGATTAATTAGCTAAATAAGTTAATTTCTTTAATTAGAACTCCTACTTCTATTCCTATTAGGGTTTCCTTGTAACCTTATATAAGGGGCCGCTTGACCTCCTTAGAGAGGTGGCTTTTATTTGATAAATACAGAACTTTGTTTCTTCAATATCTGCCCTTGTTCATCAATTGAACCTTGTTCCTTCTCTAGTCCACAATACTCGAGTCGTCAAACAAGTAAAACCCGAAATTGCATCCTACTTCTCGTCTGCCCTCGGTTGATATCCACAAGGGATATAGGCTTAGTGATTTGATACAACCCAAGCTCTGATTTGGAGAAGATGAGCGGATTGAATGGAGCCACGGATCTAGTCCTCTGGTGAGAGGTTAGTTGCTGGCTCGGATGAACGGATGAAGGTGTTTAAGGAGTTATATGCAGCGGCTTGATGGATGTTTGGTAGAGGTGGAATGGAAGAACAAAATAAGAACTCAACTAATTAGAAAACCCTCTTGATGTCAAACCAAGCAACCTTTCTACAAACTAGTTAAGGATCTCTCTTTTCTGATTTATAAACAAAGCTCAAGAGCTTAATTACAAGAGATGAAAGATAAACAATGGTATTTCAGCCCTATTGACTCTGGTCACCAAGAACCCTAAGTTACTCTAATGCATAAGCTAAAAGTTTGGTCCTTGAAGAAGATAACACAAAAACAAAGACAAGTGCTGAAATGAAATGTTTGCACTTTAAATACTAAAACCTAACAATGGGTAAATACCCTTACACCCTTAGACAAAGGGGCTTGGCCTTGGCAGCAATGAAGATGGGCTTGGAGGATGGGCTTCGGCCCAGCAGAAGAGAGTCTTGGCCTAGACAGTAGGTTCGGCCTAGACGGGAGTCTTGGCCTAGACCGAAGGTTTGCCCTGGACAGCAGTCTTGGCCTAGACGGAAGGCAAGACAAGAGAAACGAGCTGGAGCCTTTAAGCTCATATCATCCCATCCCCCTTTGCGGAGATTCGTCCTCGAATCTGGAGGCTCTATCCCTCGAAAGGCCGAACGGGCCAAGGCATGCTCTCGGCTAGTACTCGCACATGGAACCCTCAATGATACGATCCTGGTTCCTTAGGATGCGTAGCACCAATTTTGATCTTTGTTCAAAGATGGATTTCCTGCGGAATAGATAGAATAGATAGAACTCACTTGCACAATTAAGACCTGCTGAACGCTAAGCAACAGCCAACCAAAATCCGAACAAGAGAGGGTCCTTGCGAATGATAAACTTGCACAACTAAGACCTGCTGAACGCTAAGCAACAGCCAACCAAAGTCCGAACAAGAAGATAAACAACAAGTAGGATGCAATTCCAAGATTTACTTGTATACGACTCAAGTATTGCGGACTCAAGAAGAACAAGGTTCAACCAACTTGAACAAGGGGCGGAGATTGAAGAGAATATCTCAATTTATAAAATAACAGCCAACTTAATAAAGTAGCCAAGTGGTTCCTTATATAGGTTACAAACAAACCCTAATAGTAAACCAAATAGGAATAGAAGTAGGACTTCTAAAATAGGAAGATAACTTAACTAATTAAAACTGTCTAATTAACTAATTAAGCTAAAATAATTAAAGTCAACAACTTAAACTTCAGTCAACGCGCGCTTCTGGACACGCGAAACGGGCAGGAGCCGTTTTGAGCAATCGGCACGTGAGACAGATGAGTGAAACGGCAATGGCTGAGTGAAACGGTCAGGTGCCGATTTAAGCGAAACGGACAAGAGCCGTTTTGAATGAATCGGATAAGAGCCGTTTTGGTGACAAACGGTCAAGTGCCGTTTCTGGCAGAATCATCTTCGGGCATTGTGAATGTAAGGAGATTCACAACTCTTGGTGTCTTCTCTCTAAGTGCAGCTTCCTCACTTGTCCTCTCACATTCCAGCTCCTTGTGAATGAGAGATGACAAACGGTCTTGAAGCTTTCTAGCTCTGGCTCGAGTCATGGGACCAGCTGGTGGTAACGGTAGTTGGATGCGTGGATTCGCATCATTCCCTCCCCCTTCGGAAGGATTCGCCCTCGAATCCGAATCGACATCAGCTGAAAGTCCATACTCGTCATCTGCATCAAACAATTCTAAGTCAGAAACATTAAAGGTAGAGCTAACGGCACCATACTCACTCGGCAACGCCAGTTTATAGGCATTGTTGTTGATCTTCTCGACAATCTGGAACGGTCCATCGCCTCTAGGAGGTAGCTTGCCGCGGCGTTGGGCAGGAAAACGCTCCTTGCGCATATGCAACCAAACCCAATCGCCAACCTGGAACGTCACTAGCCGTCGGCCATCGTTCCGTTTCAGCATCAGCTTCTCATTCATGCGCTCAATGTTCTGCTTTGCCTTAGCATGCAATTGCTTGACAAAATCAGCCTTCTGGGCACCATCTAAACTTACAACATCACTCAAAGGTAAAGGAGTTAAATCCAAAACAGTTCTAGGATTAAATCCATACACTAGTTCAAACGGCGAGTAATGAGTAGTAGAATGAACATCACGGTTGTAAGCAAATTCAATAAACGGTAAATGATCAACCCAAGTAGAAACATGCTTACGAACTAGGGTGCGTAAAAGGGAGCCAAGAGTCCGATTTACCACCTCTGTTTGACCATCCGTTTGTGGGTGAAAAGATGTAGAATACAATAACTTAGTACCAAGCTTCTTCCATAAGACACGCCAAAAATGACTAAGAAACTTAGTATCTCTATCACTCACAATCGTCAAAGGGATACCATGCAAACGGACTACTTCACGAAAGAACAAATCAGCAATCTGAGTAGCATCAGAAGTAGTCGAACATGCAATAAAATGGGACATTTTTGAAAATCTGTCCACTACAACAAAAATACTATCCTTTCCGTTCTTAGACCTAGGCAATCCTACCACAAAATCCATAGATAAATCGGTCCAAGGGTGAGAAGGAACAGGTAACGGCATGTATTCTCCATGACCAGCCGATTTAGACTTGGCTCTACGACATATTAAACATCTAGCAATAATGCGCTCAACATCACGCTTCATGTGAGGCCAGTAAAAATGATCATGCAATACATCCAAAGTTTTAGTCACGCCAAAGTGACCCATTAAACCACCACTATGGGCTTCATGCACCAGTAATTCACGAAGAGAACAATGAGGAATACACAAGTGTTTACCTTTAAATAAATATCCCTCTTGTTTAAAGAATTTAGAACCAGAAATAGAAACGCCATGCATATAAATATCACCAAAATCAGAATCGGCAGCATAGAGTTCTATAATATGCGAAAATCCAAGTAATTTGGCATTTAGAGAAGTAATGAGCACGTACCTTCGAGATAGTGCATCGGCAACAGCATTCTCTTTACCTTGCTTGTACTGAATGTGGTAAGGGAAGGCTTCAATGAATTCCATCCAAACGGCATGTCGCCGATTCAGCTTCCCTTGACCCTTTAGGTATTTCAAGCTCAAATGGTCTGTGTGGATGATAAACTCTCTCGGCATCAAGTAGTGTTGCCATGTTTCCAACGCTCTGACAAGAGCATAGAACTCCTTGTCATAGGTAGGATATCGGAGTTGAGCATCCTTGAGCTTTTCACTGAAAAAGGCAATCGGTCGTTTCTCTTGCATCAGAACGGCGCCGATTCCTAACCCGCTGGCGTCACACTCTATCTCAAACGCCTTGTTGAAGTCGGGCAGTGCTAGGACGGGAGCGGCACAGAGCCGATCCTTGAGGGTAGCAAACGCCTCTTCTTGTTGCTGATCCCACCTGAAAATAACATTCTTCTTGGTTAAGTCATTCAGAGGAACAGCGATGGTGCTAAAGTCTTTGACAAATCGCCGATAGAAGCTCGCCAAGCCATGGAATGATCGCACATCACTAACGGACTTCGGCGTCGGCCACTCCTGAATCGCGCGGATTTTCTCTTCATCTACTTTAACGCCATCTGCACTCACAATAAAACCAAGAAAACCAACTTGTTCCATTGCGAATGAACACTTACTAGGTTTAGCATATAATACCTGTTCACGAAGTGTTAGAAAAACCTCCCTAAGACGTAAAACATGAGCATCAAAAGATTTGCTATAGACTAAAACGTCATCAAAATAAACTACAACAAATCTGCCAATTAAATGCCGAAGTACATGGTTCATCAACCTCATAAAGGTGCTAGGGGCATTAGTTAAACCAAACGGCATAACCATCCACTCATACAAACCATACTTAGTTTTGAAAGCAGTTTTCCATTCATCCCCTTCTTTCATGCGAATTTGGTGGTAACAACTCATTAAATCAATTTTAGAAAAAATTTGACTACCACTTAATTCATCTAACATGTCATCTAATCGAGGAATAGGGTGGCGATACTTTACAGTGATTTTGTTGACTGCTCGGCAATCAACGCACATTCTCCAAGTGCCGTCTTTCTTTGGGACTAGAATGACAGGAACGGCACATGGAGACAGCTCGGCAATCACTCTTCTCTAAGTCCATTTACTTCCCAAATTAAATCCATTTTTCCTTGGGCAATAGTGCGGCTTTCCTTGCCTTTCTTTCTTACCTTGGTTCTCTTGCATTCCTTAAACCCTAGTTGATTCTTAGAGTCTTTCTAGCTTTGGTGACTGGTTTGCGATTGAGATAAGAGTGTGAGAGAAAAGTGTGAGTATTTAAGAGTGACAAACACGAGCGTGAAACACGTGAGGGAGAGCTTAACCCCTTGTTTTCTATCTACTGTTTTTGTGTTCCTTTTGTAGGAATTTTTCTATGTCTTCCTACGTGCCGCCGCATTTGAGGGTTGCTCCTACTAGCCACGCATCTTGGTATCATGTTGAGCAGCCCCCCCACCTTGACCGTAGGACCTCGCCTCCTCCTACACACCGATCAGTTCCTCCCACTCCTAGCCGTGCCCACGGACCCACTACATATGTCATTGATCGAGGACCTCATGCCCTCACGGCTCCTTATCACCGCGAGCCATACCAAGCGCATCTTGTGGATGCAGTGGCTGAATTTCAACGCCAAGTAGAGGCAATTATTGCAAGGTCCAGCCGGGCTGAGTGTGTACCAAACAGCCCGCATGAGGAGAGTTTAGTGCCGCTTGGTTCTAGTAGGGTTTCGGCCGAATCACCATCACTTGTGGAGGTTGAGTTGACTCCATTTGAGGAGAAGTTACTAGTTTCGGATGAGTCTACTTCCGATTGCCATAAGACAGCCGCTCATTGCCTTGCATTGCAGCGCAAATTTCAGTCCGTGGGTAGTGCCTTCTCCATCATTCCGAGGGTGCCTATACATAGAATTGTGGATCCGTTTCTCCTTGGTTTTGGTCACATGGGCAGCGCACACTTCTTTCCATTTGAGGCCCTTGCGAGTGGTCTCACGGTCTCGCACTTTACCATGATCCCTACCACCTTTCCTTTGGTTCACCGTCGTGGCCAATCCTTGATTGTTCTTGGCTGTTCACCGTCCACACCTACTTATCTTCCCCGCGGAAGACCTCCACCTTGGCCTATTTTCCTCGAGAAGTGTAGTTTGAGGGGTCCGTGTGCATCCACAAGCTGTGAGCATGCCTTGACCCGTTTGGCCTTGCAAGGGATTGACCCTTTAGATTCGAGGACGAATCTCTTCAAAGGGGGAGGGGATGATACGAGCGTGAAGGTTCTCACTTGCACCTCACACCTTGATCGGACCAGCCATGAGCGCTTCAGCGCCAAACCCTAGCCAACCATGAGGGTGCGTCTAAGCAGCCTTTGTTCCAAGAAAGGAAGGAGCTTTCAAGGCCCTTAAATGATAAAGGGTATTAGGGTATTTACCCACTTTGTTTAGGCTAGACTATTTAAAGTGCATTTCTTTCATTTCAGCACTTGCCTTTGGTTTTGATGATATTCTCTTTGGCCAAATCAGTAGAGTAAACTAGTGTAACTTGGGGTTCTTAGTAACCGGGCTGCTAGAGCTGAATACCATTGTTTATCTTCCATCTCTTCTTGTAATTAAGCTCTTGAGCTTTGTTCTTAAATCAGAAAAGAGAGATCCTTAACTAGTTTGTAGAAAGGTTGCTTGGTTTAATATCAAGAGGGTTTTCTAATTAGTTAAGTTCTTATTATGTTCATCATCTAAACACCTCTAAACATCATCCATTTCCGCTGCAACACATACTCCATTTAAACACCTTCATCCGTTCATCCGAACCAGCAACCAACCTCTCACAAGAGGACTAGATCCGGCTCAAGAACAGCAATTCGGACTCCTTCTCTCCAAAACAGAAGTTGAGCTCTTATCACAAGGTGAATTTTTGACCATCCTTTTCTATCTTGTAAAGATTTCTCCTTCCCTCATGATTTGCCGCTCGGTCAAACTGCCACGGTCGCCCAAGGATGATATGGCTCGCTTGCATCGGCACAACATCACAGAGAACTTCATCATAGTACTTGCCGATTCTGAACTTTGCAAGTACCTGTTTGGTTACCTTAATACCGTTGTCATCCGTCATCCAATGTAGAAGATATGGTTTCGGATGCCTTACCGTTGGTAAACCCAGTTTATCAACCATCAACCAACTCGCACAGTTGGTGCAACTGCCGTTATCAATGATAATGGAACAACCTTTCTTGTCTATCACGCCTCGGGTATGAAACAGATTGGTCCGTTGCTCCTCATCACAAACTTCTTCTGTGGTTTGTACGTTGAGGTTCCGACGCACAACAAGCAAGTTCACCTGCTCTCCTTCCTGTCGGTCAACATCTGAATCGGCATCGGCATTTTCCGATTCCGATTCCTCCCGCTCATCATCCGATTCCTCCTCTCCATTCGGCCTGATGATGAAGACTCTTTTGTTAGGGCATTCCGATTTCTTATGCCCTCGGCCGTTACACTTAAAACAAACAATCTCCTTAGTAGCTGGCCGATCCACTGGTGGAGTATAAGGTTTGGTAGTTGCCGTTTTAGAAGGAATAACAGCACTGGCAGATCCCTTCAAAACGGCAGGGGCCGTTTTGTCATCCTTATTCCAAGACGTCTTCTTCCAAGGTGTCGACCCAGTAGACTTATAGGAACTCCTAGCTTTCCTATGTTTCTCAATCTTTTGAGCCATATGAAGCATCTCCTCAATAGTGTTATATTGAGTCAGCTCCAATGCATCGGCAATATCTGGATTCAACCCAGCACTAAATCGTGCCATTGTCACTTCAGGTGCCTCAGTAATCCGTGCTTGAGCCAGGGCGATTTCCATCTCATTAAAATAAGACCCAACCCCCTTACTGCCTTGCTTCAATGTTTGAAGCCGTTGATGAAGCTCTCGGTGAAAATGGGCAGGAACAAACCGTTACCTCATCGCCTGCTTCATCTCTTCCCAATTAGCAATCGGACCAGCTAAGACAGCTGCCCTTTTCAGATTGAACTGCTCCCACCAATGACTAGCATACCCACCGAATTCGACTGCTGCGAGCTGAACCTTTTTACTCTCCGAATAATTGTGACATACGAAGATGGCATCGACCTTCCGTTCCCATGTCAAGAAGGTATCAGGGTCGTCAGTACCCTCAAACGGAGGTATTTTTATTTTGATGCTGCTGAGATTAGCATCCAAACGGTCATCCTCCCGTTCTCTCTTACCATCACGACGGTCTCGTCTCTCTCTCCTCTGTCCATCCCTTGTATTTATCCAACCTTCTCCCCCATCAGGTTCTCCTTCCAAATCAGAATGTGGTAATTGTGGACCACGTCTGGCAAGTCGCCTAGGAGGGACCAAAGCAAGATTATGCCGACGATTCACATCACGTGGTCGACGGGCGTTGTCATCTTCTTCGGACAGATCAGTCAAACGGCCATCACGTTGGTTATTCGCGGCTATAGGAACTGGATTAATGGTACCTAACGCTTCCACCCTAGCCAGCCTTGCATCGGCAGTTAGCTGCCGCTCATTTGCAGTTAATTGCCGTTCATTCAATGTTCGGAGCTGTTCCGTCATGTTGGCTAGTATAGCCGATAGATCGGGTTGTTGTACTCCCTCTTGAGACATCGTTTACTTTTCCTGAAATTCACAACACCAAAGAAAACGTAAAATTGCACTAACCTAGCACTCCCTCACGTGTTTACTCTCGTGTTTAATCACTCTAATAATCTCACAAAATCTCTCAAAATTCCCTGCAAAGTTCAAGTGTTAGTGAGACTCAAGAATCCAAAGAAAAGCTTCCAAGAAGACTCTCAAAGAAAACTAGCACTGAAAAGAATGGTGACACTTGATATTTGAGTAATTGTAAGAACAACCAATCAAACAAATAGCAAGTAGAGTAGAAGGCAATTTCAAGGAATCAAAGAAAGCTCAAAATTGACTCGAAAGGACTCAAACAAGTTCAATTTCAGTTATGATTGTAATACCCAATCGCAGTGCAATTTAATTCCTTGATAAATCTGGTTTTTATGGAGCAAATACTTCTATATATTTTCGTATTTGCAGGATCGAATCCCTTTCTTTTCTTTGGGAAATTTCCCTGTTGTTGTTGTTTTTTTTTTTTTTTTTTTTTTGACAGCAAAACACAATTCAGTGTTTTGATCAGAACTTTTTACTCTGAACTCTGAATCGACCGATTCTTTTTGATTCGGAAGCCCAACAGATTCAGCTTTCCAACGAAACCACAATTACTAAAATCGGACTTCAGTTGCTATATATATGAATACAAATTCGACAACTGATACTGAATAGAATTTTCTCTTGTATTTCGTGACCTTCGTGTGGGTAGAAAACGCAAGTAATTTAGCGAATTTCAACACAACAAACTGGACCGAAACACAACCAATTGTATTCAAGTAACTAACCAAGCACAGCAAAGAAATCGGTTTTGAATGGAGTAGAAAGAAATACCGATTTCAACGATGAAAACTTGAAAACAATTAAGATACTTACCAATCTTTGAACGCCTTAAGCTCCGCTACCAACTGATACGATCCTGGTTCCTTAGGATGCGTAGCACCAATTTTGATCTTTGTTCAAAGATGGATTTCCTGCGGAATAGATAGAATAGATAGAACTCACTTGCACAATTAAGACCTGCTGAACGCTAAGCAACAGCCAACCAAAATCCGAACAAGAGAGGGTCCTTGTGAATGATAAACTTGCACAACTAAGACCTGCTGAACGCTAAGCAACAGCCAACCAAAGTCCGAACAAGAAGATAAACAACAAGTAGGATGCAATTCCAAGATTTACTTGTATACGACTCAAGTATTGCGGACTCAAGAAGAACAAGGTTCAACCAACTTGAACAAGGGGCGGAGATTGAAGAGATTAACTCAATTTATCAAATAACAGCCAACTTAATAAAGTAGCCAAGTGGTTCCTTATATAGGTTACAAACAAACCCTAATAGTAAACCAAATAGGAATAGAAGTAGGACTTCTAAAATAGGAAGATAACTTAACTAATTAAAACTGTCTAATTAACTAATTAAGCTAAAATAATTAAAGTCAACAACTTAAACTTCAGTCAACGCGCGCTTCTGGACACGCGAAACGGGCAGGAGCCGTTTTGAGCAATCGGCACGCGAGACAGATGAGTGAAACGGCAATGGCTGAGTGAAACGGTCAGGTGCCGATTTAAGCGAAACGGACAAGAGCCGTTTTGAATGAATCGGATAAGAGCCGTTTTGGTGACAAACGGTCAAGTGCCGTTTCTGGCAGAATCATCTTCGGGCATTGTGAATGTAAGGAGATTCACAACTCTTGGTGTCTTCTCTCTAAGTGCAGCTTCCTCACTTGTCCTCTCACATTCCAGCTCCTTGTGAATGAGAGATGACAAACGGTCTTGAAGCTTTCTAGCTCTGGCTCGAGTCATGGGACCAGCTGGTGGTAACGGTAGTTGGATGCGTGGATTCGCATCACTCAACATACTACTCTCGGAGAAAATAGGCCAAGGTGGAGGCCGGTCGGGGGCAAGGGCCATAGGTGTGGATGGGGAAAACTCCATAATACCCAAAGCGAGGCCAAGGTGGGGAATGGTGACGATGCGAGCCAAATGAGCCAAAGCATGCTCGCGGCAAGTTGCCACACCCGGAATCCACAAAATACTACTCTCTGTGAATATAGGCCAAGGTGGAGGCCTGGATCGGTCACGACGGAGAAGGAATGAAATGTGGATCAAGTGAGAACCCCTAGATAGAAAAACGGATGTGCGGGCACTAGGAATCACCAAAAGAATAACGGGAGAAGTCCGGGTGAAGGAAGGGACCATGAACCCACGAGGAGGTGCCGACAATGGGAAGGAAAGGGTGCTGCCAAGAGGCTCAAATCCAAGGAGAAAAGGATCCTCAAAGCTATGCGTAGGCACACTCGGCGTGATGGAGAATGAACTTCCCATGGACTGAAATTTGCGTTGGAGCGCGAGGAAATGGAAAACTCTCTCGTGGCTGCCCGAAGAGAAGTGGTGCGGAATGAAAATGACAGGGTCTAGGTGCTGGCCCAAAGTAGTAGACGCATGGGCGTGGGTACGAGGCATGGCCAAAGGAGCAGTGGAGGGGACATGGAAACCATGTGAGACCGAGAGACAAAGTGGAGGGGCCAAGATCGGACTAAAGGGCTCACGGCCAACACACTCAAAACCATGGAGCAAAGGATCCACCAAGTCATGTGTAGGTACCTTCGGAATGATGGAAAACTCACTTCCAAGGGACCGCAAGCTGTGCTGATGTGCTCGGCCAATGATGGCTTTCACGTGGCTATCCGAAGAGGCCTCAAGGGACGCCTCCCAAATAGGCGGCAACCCAAAGTCCAAGTCATCCAAAGGAGCACTCGAAACCACTAAATCTGACTCCCCCATAAGCTCCAAATCCGAAGACACTATCTCCATATCAACCTCATCCGAGAGGAGCTCAATAAGTGGTTATGGCCCGGCTGAATCAACACTAGAAGTAACGCTCCTATCTCTCTCGAAATCTTCCATAGGAGCATCCGCGACCACCAACTCCGAAGTCTCCGCAAGATCCAAACCCGAAGTCACCAACCCTAAGTCAATATCATCCGAGGGAGTACTCGAAACCACTGAAGCCGACGCCCCAATAAGCTCCAAATCCGGGGTCACCAATTCCCTATCAATATCATCCGAGAGGAGCTCGAGTAAGTCCTCACCCAATGGAGTCAAATCACCCAAAGTAGCACTCAAATCCACTAAGCCTGAAACCATACCAAACGCATCCTCAATAAGTGGTGGGGGCTCGGCTGAATCAATACTAGAAGACACTCTCCTAGCACCCGCCAACTCATCCACAAGTGGGGCCAAACTCTCCTCACTCGAATGTGGGTCGCAATAGGCCACACTAGACTCAACGATGGGAGGAAGTGGAGGTGTGTCAACCCTCGGTTGCAAGGAGCTATATGCCTCTGAAATGGCAGCATTGGGTTGCTCTTGTTGCGCCCATCGGCGTTGCAATTCAGCCGAGTCTTCCAATTGAGCCTTAAGTGTGGCAACGATGGTGTCTAATGCTTGATAGGAAACCAAGGTGGAAGGGTGCTCTGGCGGATAGTAAATCTCATGTGCATATGAAGGAACATGGGCATAGGAAGGCTTGCGAACATAGGCGGCAAGGGGGTTAGTCCCGTCGGAGTAGCTCTCTCTCTCATTATCACGATGCCGAAGATGAGGTGGCACATAAGAACGTTGAGGAGGCTGCCGGACAGACACGCTAGAAGTGGAGCCATGGCCACGGCTACGGTAGGATGCTGAACCTAGGCCATGGCTTAGAGAGGAGGCAGCCGTGGTGTAGAAGTACTCACCCCAATAAGAGCCAACATCCTCATAATAATAAGATTGTCGGGAGGGCTCACGAAAATCACACTGTGGCTGATACCCTTCGGAATAGGCGCTCCCATCATAAGAACCACACGGGTAGGCCACACTATCAACCGTATACGGGCTGGTACCATACGGTGTCTCATGCCCAACGAAAGAATGATGCCCATCATAACAAGGAGTGAAGTGGTCACTAGTAACCGTGGGCGCGACACTAGAATAACAAGAATCCTCTTCCCAAGAAGACCCTTCATCCTCCGAATAACAAGAAGACATAGGAAAATAACCTACAAAAAGAAACAAACACAATTGATAGCTAATAAAAATGTTAGTCCCTCCCTCACGTGTTTCTCTCGTGTTTCACACTACACTCTAATAATCTTACCGCCTCACCCACTCTAATCTCCAAGCAAAACCAAGTAATGTAGCTTAGCACAAACTCTAAGACACAAAACAACACAAGGAATGCAAAGAAACAAGCGTAGAAAGAAAGGTAGAGAAAATCAAAAGGTACGCACGGATTGGATTGAAATGCACACCTAAATGATTTAGAGTAGGAATAATGACGGAAGCAAGAAGGATAGACCAAGGACTCAAAGAAAAGCTAGCTCAAACGAGAAGAGAAAACAAACTGAAAAGAAAGACTTAAAACTGAAATTTCGAGTGAAAACTGCGCACTGATTTTGAATTGGATAGAAGTGTGTGAAAGACACAGAATTAGGAGAAGTCTTCAACATAAGGGTTGTTCCCCTCAGACTGAAATTTAACCTGTCAAAATTTCAGAAATTTCTGAGCACAGACACTCGCCCAAAAAGGGAAAGGCCGACGCTAGTCAAAATGAAAATCCTAGAAAGAAAATCCGAATTGGAAAAACACCAATTGAAAACCGAAACTCAAACAAATGCACACCTAATTGTAAACTACTACACTTCTAATGTCAACACACTAGTCTCTTACTTTTGACTCACTACTCTTTCTTTTCTTTTCTTTTGTTTAGGGACTTGATCTTTTCTTTTCTTCTCTTTTAGTCCCTTTTGTTTCTTTTCTTTTCTTGTTTTTTTTTTTTTTTGTAGTGAGTGAAGAGAGCTCAATGGATGAAAGACATGTCTTTTAAATGAACATAAGTGTATGACAAGTAGTTTAAAACACAAAAATAATTTTCACTAAATGCCAAAAATTTGATGATGTGGCACAAGTGATAAGGTGGCAAAAATACGTGAGGTGGCAAGTGATGTGTCAAGTGAGTGTCAAGTGAGGTGGCAAGGATGTGCTCATAAAATATCTAAAAGAATATTCTATGCATATCCTATATGAGATACTAGGCTAGCAAAGAAGGTGATGTGGCTTAATATGCACCTAGTATATTAGAGGACACCTACACAAACCAACAAAATGGGACCACAAGCTCCACATGGTACACATTACACTTGTTCTTACACATGGATGAACCAAATGCATACACCAATCACACTAATTCAGTCTCAATGAAATAAATGAAGAAAACAATTCATCAAACACATATTTTCGGAATTAATGGGTCACTAAAGATCAAAACTCAAAATCCTCAAGAACACAAGATGAACATGAAGAACACCAAGCACCACTTTCGGTCTATGAATCTTAAACAGCCCAAACGTGGCCCAAAAATTACGAAAATTAAGAGGGAAGACTCCTAAGACACAGATCTACAACTTTGTAGAAGGAAGAAAATCAAGATTCCAAGTGGAAGGCACAGAAAACAGACGCACAAGACAGAACTGTTTTTCTCGCGCGGTTTCTGCACACCTTTCTTCCAAGGTCAAAAAGTGTGTAAAAATCACAGATTCAGCAGTCGACTCAAAAACAAAGTTTTCTCTACACAGATAGAATATTAAGCACCGAAATTTTCAGACTTTTCTGATGGAGAAAACGCACAGAAAATTAAAACGAAAACAGACACAAAACTGACTCCTGGACAGAAAAATTCTGACCAGCACAAACGAATAAAAGAGATGAAGGGGGAGCGATTTTAATGGGGGAAATGGTGAGATAACCAACCTAGAGGTCAGCTGGAGCTCCGCTACCACTTGATAACGGCTCAACTTCGATTTGGAGCCTTTACACGGGTCTAGTCCTCTTTGGGAGGTTGGATTGTCGATTGGATGGATTTGATGGAGAGGATAACGTCGCAAGGAGATTGCGGAATAGATGCAGCGGATTTATGGTTGAAGATGAAGATATATTGATGAAGAACAATAAACTAACTTGCATACACGGTAAACCCTTCTACGGATGATTCCTAAATAACCTTACCACAAACATACAAGGATCTCTCAATCAAGGCCGACCCTTCCATCAACAAGGATGGACAACCCGGCTGTTTTGATGAAGAAGATGAAGTGCTGGTTTTAAGAACCCTAAATTACCTAAGCTACACTAGGGTTTGGTCTTAGAGAAATAACATTCAAATCAAAGACAAGTGCTGAAATGAAATGTTTGCACTTTAAATACTAAAACCTAACAATGGGTAAATACCCTTACACCCTTAGACAAAGGGGCTTGGCCTTGGCAATAATGAAGATGGGCTTGGAGGATGGGCTTCGGCCCAACAGAAGAGAGTCTTGGCCTAGACAGTAGGTTCGGCCTAGACGGGAGTCTTGGCCTAGACCGAAGGTTTGCCCTGGACAGCAGTCTTGGCCTAGACGGAAGGCAAGACAAGAGAAACGAGCTGGAGCCTTTAAGCTCATATCATGATTCGACAAGGACCCTCTCTTGTTCGGACTTAGGTTGGCTGTTGCTTAGCGTTCAGCAGGCTTACGTTGTCTAAGTGAGTTATCTTATTCCGCATCGAAATCCATCTTTGAACAATGATCAGATTGTGTGCTACGCATCCTAAGCAACTAGGATCGTATCACCGAACCATAGTGAGTGATCGAGATAGCAAGTTCCTGGCGCACCTTTGGAGAGTCTTGTGGGCCAAGTTGGGCACCAGGCTCCTTTTCTCCACTTCGTACCACCCGCAGACGGATGGTCAGACAGAAGTGGTCAACCGCACTCTTGGTAACATGTTGCGTTCCTTGATTAAGCAAAACCCCAAGTCTTGGGAAGACTACATCCCTTTTATTGAATTTGCTTACAATCGCACCATGCACTCTACCACGCGTTTTTCTCCGTTTGAGCTTGTCTATGGGTTCCAACCCCTAACACTCATAGACTTGCTCCCATTACCCTTGCCTGCTTGTGCTAGTTTAGATGGAGAGGCACGCGCCGAGTTGGTGAGCAAGATGCATGTCGAAGCAAAGGGGCGCATTGAGGCCATCAATGCTAAGCTCGTCAAGAAGAGAGACGCCGGCCGTCACACATGCACCTTCGAAGTGGGCGAATGGGTGTGGGTCCATTGGGCCAAAGAGCGTCGCCCAAGCAAGCTTAGCCCGCGGGGAGACGGGCCATTTCTCATCTTGGAGAAAATAAGCGACAACGCTTACATCCTTGACATTCCTTCTTCTTATGGCAATACTCATCATACCTTCAATATTAACGACCTCTCACCTTTCTTCGCAGGTAGAGATGCCGAGGAACTAGAAGAGAATGATGGTGCAGATTCAAGGATAAATCCATTGGAAGGGGGAGGGGATGATACGATCCCAGCAGCCCAAGCAAAGCAGCCCACACGTGGCCCGTCCACTAGGAGCCAAACCATGATTGCTTTGCTCATGAAGAGCCTAAGGACCGAGGAACGCCACTCGAAGACCGTGGAGCGTTGGGTCCTATGCGTCCAGGCCAATGACTCGACTTGCAGCCTCACGCCCGAGTCTGAGTCCTATCGCAAGCCCAAGGCCACACCCAGCGCCTTGGCCTCGGCTCGCAGCCTCACGCCCGAGCCCGAGCTCCATCGCAAGCCCAAGGCCGCACCTAGCGTCTTGACTTCGGCTCGCAACCTAAAGGTCACGCCCAAGCCCAGCGAGAAGGTCGGGCCTTTGGCCAACCTAAAGGCCTTGCCTCGGCCTTTGGCCAGCGCCTAGGCCCATCAAACCTGAGCCCATATCCGAGAACGTGCCCTTCAAGTTAGACCCCTTTGTCCAAGGGTAGTATGGGTTTTTCCCCTTATAAATATCTACTCTATAAATAGAAGGGCTTCGCCTTCTATTTTCCTTGCTTATGATTTTGAGGGTTCTCTCTTGAGCCTTAAGCCACCTAGCTCAACCGTAGGGATCTTAGATACAAGTTTCCTTTTGAGGGTTTTCATCTTGGGTGTTGTAATGGCTTGAACGTTCCCTAAGCCTTGTTCATATATAAAACATCTCATTTTGTTTTCCTCCAAATATTGCCCTGCAACTACCTAACATCCAACGCAAACTTCAATCCGTTCATCCATCCATCCGATTGCCGCGTCAACCAAGTCCGAGACTAGATCCGGCCTCCATCAAGGTGTGTCCGAGCCTCTCGCGGAGCTTGGGCCATATCATTTGCCACGTCTCTTCTCTGGAAACCTCTCACGTCTGAGGTGCATCCACACCCAATCGCCAACTTGGAAGGACACGGTCTTGCGGCCTTCGTTGTGCTTGCGCACTAGGCGCTCATTCATGAGCTCAATGTTCTGCTTAGCCTTGTCATGTGTCTTCTTAATATTTTCTGCTCGGTGCTGCCCATCTAAGTTAGAAACATCACTCAAAGGCAAGGGTCAAATCCATGGGAGTAATCGGATTAAAGCCATAAACTACTTCAAAAGGCGAACAATTTGTAGTAGAATGGATTGAACGATTATAAGCAAACTCCATGAAAGGCAAATGATTAGTCCACTTAGATACATGTTTAGTAACTAAAGAGCGTAAAAGAGACCCTACAGTAAGGTTAACAACCTCAGTTTGACCGTCGGTTTGAGGGTGACATGAAGTCGAATATAGCAATTTAGTTCCAAGGCGACTCCACAAAACTCGCCAAAAGTGGCTCAAAAATCTTCCATCACGGTCACTAACAATACTAATAGGCATACCATGGAGGCGAACTACCTCTCTAAAGAATATATTAGCAACCTTAGACACATCATTAGTATTATTGCAAGGCAAAAAGTGCGTCATTTTGGAAAACCGATCCACAACAACAAATATACCATCCTTACCATCCCAAGACTTAGGTAAGCCTACAATGAAGTCCATGGACAGATCGGTCCAAGGTTGGGAGGGTACGGTCAGTGGCATATACTCACCATGACTAGCTAACCGAGATTTTACCCTTTGGCAAATTACACATCTAGCAATCACACGCACAACATCACGCTTCATCTTAGGCTAATAAAAGTGTGATTTCAGCATGTCATAGGTTTTATTAATGCCAAAGTGGCCCATCAATCCACCACTATGTGATTCATGCACAAGTAATTCACGTAAAGAACATCTAGGAATGCAAAGGCGCTTGCGCCGAAACAGATAGTTATCATGCGTAAAGAATTTCACTTCAACCATGGAATCCCAAGTCTTATAGATCTCACCAAAATCCAAATAAGTAGGGTAGAGTGGAATGATTTGAGAAAACCCTAAAAATTTGACACTTAAAGAAAAGATCAAGACATACCTTCTAGACAATGCGTGATACGATCCCAAGATGTATCACGCGACTACATGGACAAAAATATCAAGACATGATGGAGCAGATGGAGTCCGATCAGGGATCAAAAAGGCTTGATGGAAACCTCTATGTGTTGTGTTTACTGTGTCCAAAGTTTAGGACGTTTGGACGACTGGAGCATCTAAAAGATCAAGCCAACATTCTCGTTGACAGTAGTCCTACGCAGACAAGGATTCCAAGACGCATTAGGAAACTTCGTCCGACCCTAGCTGGCGTTGTATAAGTCTGAATCATGCGATCGACCACGTTTTGGAAACGTCTATATGTTATCTTTAGTTTGGGATAAGTTTCAGCCCATTTGGCCCAGTGGTTTGAAAGTTATAGAAATCGACATTATGGTGCGCAGTGTGTACGTGAGACAACATACGACTTGGGGTTTCGGCCCAAACCTTGGCCCGATGATGGAGAACTCAACATGGACTGCTGGAATGTATTTAATTATATTTATATTTACTTTAGTTAGTTGATTAGTTAATTAGTTAATTAAGTTATTTTCCTTAATTAGAACTCCTACTTCTATTCCTATTAGTGTTTGCTTGTAAACTCTTTATAAGGAGACGTTTAGCTCCATTATTGAGTTGGCTTTTATTTTGATAAAATTGAGACCTTTCTCTTTCAAATCTCTGCCCATTGTTCATGTGATTGAACCTTGTTCCTTCTCTAGTCCGCAATACTCGAGTCATCAAACAAGTAAAACCTGAAATTGCATCCTACTTATTGTCTGCCCTTGGTTGATATCCACAAGGGATATAGGCTTAGTGATTTGACAAAGATCCTCCCTTGTTCGGACTTAGGTTGGCTGGTGCTTAGCGATCAGCAGGCTTACGTTGTTTAAGTTAGTTATCTTCTTCCGCATTGAAATCCATTTTTGAACAACGATCAGATTGCGTGCTACGCATCCTAAGCAACTAGGATCGTATCAATGCGTCGACCACAACATTGTCTTTGCCTTCCTTGTACTTGATGTGATAAGGGAAAGCTTCCAAGAACTCCAAACATACGGCATGTCTCCTATTCAACTTCCCTTGTCCCTTAAGGTATTTGAGGCTCAAGTGGTCGGTGTGCACCACAAATTCCCTCAGCATCAAGTAGTGTTGCCAAACCTCGAATGCCCTAACTAGCGCATAAAGCTCTTTGTCATACGTTGGATAATGTAGCTGGGCATCTTTGAGCTTTTCACTAAAGAAAGCTATTGGCTTCTTCTCTTGCATCAAAATAGCACCTATACCGATCCCACTCGCGTCGCACTCCAACTCAAGTGGCTTGTCAAAGTCGGGTAGGGCTAACACGGGTGAGTTGGACAGCTTGTCCTTCAACGCTTGGAATGCGGTTTCTTGAGGTTCCTCCCACCTGAAATCAACATGTTTCTTAGTTAGGTCATTAAGTGGGGGCAGCAAGAGTACTAAAATCACGAATGAAACGACGATAAAAGGAAGCTAAGCCGTGAAAGGAGCGAATATCACTTGCTGTTTTTGGTGTAGGTCAATCCTTGATCGCTTGCACCTTCGCTTCATCCACCTTCATGCCATCCTTTCCCACAAGAAACCCTAAGAATTCAACCTGTTTTAAAGCAAAAGAGCACTTGGAGAGTTTAGCATAAAGCTTCTCTTCACGCAAAGTTAGAAAAATCTCCTTAAGGTGCGAAACATGCTCATGCAAAGATTTGCTATAAACTAAGATGTCATCAAAGTATACAACAACAAATTTTCCTATAAAACGCCTAAGAACATGGTTCATAAGTCTCATGAAGGTACTTGGGGCATTAGTCAATCCAAACGGCATCACTAACCATTCATACAAACCATACTTTGTTTTGAATGTCGTTTTCCATTCATCACCCTCTTTCATTCTAATTTGATGATAGCCGCTCATTAGATCAATTTTTGAAAAAATTACACTACCACTAAGCTCATCTAACATATCATCTAAGCGAGGTATGGGGTGACGATATTTTACCGTTATTTTGTTGGCAGCTTGGCAGTCAACACACATTCGCCAAGTTCAATCTTTCTTAGGCACTAGAAGCACTGGAACAGCGCATGGAGACAAGCTCTCTCGGACATATCCCTTGCTAAGGAGCTCGTCCACTTGCCTCTGAAGTTCCTTGGTCTCCTCTGGATTGCTCCTATAGGCTGGTCGGTTTGGGATAGTCGAACCCGACACAAAATTGATTTGGTGCTCAATGCCACGGATTGGCGGCAAACCGGGTGGCATCTCTTCGGGTGTCACGTCTTGAAACTCCTGCAAAAGAGCTAAGATAGAAGAAGGTACAGAAGCTAAAGGATCAAGGTTAGATGTGCTCAAACAAAAGGATTTAAAATGAATTAAAAGCAAAGGGCGACTCTCGCTAAAATTCTATTTTTGAAAAACAAGGGCTTTGCGCAAATCTTTTCCTTTCGCATACAAGTTCACTTTCTTTTCTTTTTCTTGCCTTTCCTTTTCATTTTCAGGCTCTTTCTTTTCTATTTTTGACCCGCACTCACTCTTTTTACGGGGGCTGTTTTCATTCTTTTCCTTTGCTTCAAACCCGTGCTCACTTTTTTCGCGGGGGCTGTTTTCATCAATTTTTTTGTTTACAAGTTTTGAGACCTTAAATTCGGCAAAGGACTTCTCCAACTAGAGCTGGTCCTCAAGCACTTGCGTAGGTGTAAGGGGTGCAAGTGTTAACTTCACTTCTTCCTTCTCAAGCTTGTACTGATTGCTTCTCCCTTCGTGAGTGGCGTTGCGGTCGAATTGCCAAGGTCGGCCTAGTAGCACATGTGACGATTGCATTGGGACTACATCACACCATATCTCATCCTTGTATTTCTCAATAGACAAACTCACTAATACTTGCCTACACACCTTAAGGCCGACTCCATCAGTCATCCACTGCAAGTGGTACGGCTTTGGATGCTTGACCATAGGTAACCCTAACTTGTGCACAAGAAGCGTACTAGCACAATTGGTACACGAGCCATTATCAATAATAAGAGAGCATACCTTAGTACCAATATGACACCTAGCATGGAATAGATTCTCCCTTTATTCCTCCTCACAAGTTTCGGCTCTTGGTTGCACACTCAAATTTCTCCGAGCTACTAGGGTTACCGAATCGCAAACCCTAGTTTCGTGATCCGTCGTTTCTTCTTCCTCACTTTCCTCTTCTGAATCCTCCACTAACTCACAGTCCTCCTCCGAATCCATCTCGCCATTGTCCCTAATGATCAGAACTCTTTTGTTAGGACATTCGACCTGCTTATGGACTCGGCCACTACATTTGAAACATACTATGTCTCGGGTAGGCACACAGTTAGTACTAGCAATAGGAACTTTAGGAAAAGTAGAGTTGGCCGAATTACCTTTGGTACCATAAGAAGTTTTTGATACCTTAGGTGTCTCCTTGCTGTCCTTATTCCCCTTGGACCATGAGGACTTGTTCCAAGTGGAATTTCGAGAACTAGGAGCGGACAGACTAGAAAAGGCAGCCTTGGCCTTGCGTTGCCTCTCAATCTTCACGGCCATGTGGAGCATCTCCTCCAAAGTCCTACATTGAGTCAACTCCAAGGAATTGGCTATCTCTCGGTTCAGTCCACTAGTAAACCTAGCCATCTTCGCTTCCTCATCTTCTATCACATTAACCCTATCTATAAGAACTTCTAATTCGTTATGATAGTCATTCACGGTTTTGGTCCCTTGGGTGAGCTTTTGTAAGCGCTGAAGTTGATCCCTATGGTAGTACGGTGGGACAAACTTTCTTTTCATCACAAACTTCACATTCTCCCAAGTAGTCACGGGACCTCTCAAATCCTTACTGACTTGCTCCCACCAATGGGCAGCATATCCAAAGAACTCCACGGAAGCCAATCTTATTTTTTTCTCATCCGTGTAGTTGTGACATCGAAAAACGCTTCCATTTTTCGCTCCCAAGTCAAGTATGCCTCGGGATCATCCTTCCCTTCAAAGGCTGGGATTTTGAGCTTGACGCTCCCAACATGATTGTCAACTCGCTAGCGCTCCTCGCGACGCGGCTGCTCAAAGTTACGTTCTTGCCTACCAAAGGCGCATCTGTCGCGTCCATGTGCACCTCCTCGGCGCATTTGGAAACCCCTTGGTCCTGCCATGTGAGGACCCTCCTCATACCCATTTTCAGAACCCTCTAATTCATGCTCACTGAGATGGTCATCGCTCGGTGCAGGCACATATGCCTCTCGGTTCACTCTAGGGTTTAGGCGTTGCGCAAAGTGTGCCTCGGGTGCTTGTGGGACAACATTCTCACATTCCCTAGCCTCAACCTGCTGCCTCCAAGTTTTCATGTCCTGGAGCTGGGCTGCTATGTCCTGCAATGCCTTGGCTACCTAGTTCTCAGCCGTCGGCTACTTTGAATTTCCTGACATCCTGAAATTCACAGAAAATTTCCAAGCGTAAAATTGCCTAAAACTATCACTCCCTCACGTGTTTACTCTCGTGTTTGTCTCTCTATTAATCTCAAAAAATCTCTCAAAACAAATTGTCCAGATCCTCCTCCAATCAGATCAAGATGAACCGACTCGAAGAATTTTCAAGAAAAAACTTCCAAAGAGACACAAAGAAAACTAGTGTAGAAACGAATTATGAGGTAATATACTCGAATCAATTGCAAGGATCAATCAATCAAGCAAGTATACTACAGAGTATAATGGCACAGTAGTAATGGAATCAAGAAAAGATCAAAGTAAACAGATTGAGTCAATTTACAAACTCAAAAACGCCAATGGCATGCGATTAGGTTTTATAAGCTTGTTTTGTCCACAACTTTTGATTCCCAATTCCAAATCCAATGATTCTTTTTGCTATGAGTCACAAATTCACTCTAGTATTTGATTTTGGAGTTCCTAATTTTTTTTGAATGGTACGGATTTCGTTTCTGGTTCTGTTTTTGATGAAATTTCTTCACTTTTTTTTATTTTTAAATTCAACACAACACAAAATACAAATTAACTAAGACACTTTGGGGACATTGTTTTTTTTTTTTACAACAGTAAAGGACTTACAAATCGTTGAGGTTGATTTACACACTAATCGCACACACAAGACACAAGACACACTAACACACAAGCACGCAGGAGAATTGGTGTATATAGGAATGAATGGATACCAATTCTAGCAAAGAAAACACAATAATTTAAAGGGATAGATTTACCAAGTCGGGATGGCAAAGCTCCGCTACCAGCTGGTACGTTCCTTGTAAGCTAGGATGCTCTCTTTTCGATCGTTATCCGGCGACGTGGGTTTCAATGCGGAATTTAACTCGAAGAAGACACGTGAATCTTGGCAAGGTGGCCTTGTGATACGAGCACGGACGCTCGAGGCGAACCCACTCATGGGCTGGCCGGCCATCCCATGAAGAAAGTCGCGCCGAACCCTACTAAGCCATGAGACCGTGCGGCTAAGGCCTTGCCAAAGCCTTGCGCCCTCCTTGTTTGGCCGAAGCCCATCTTCAGCTGCTGCCAAGGCCAAGCCCCTTTGTCCAAGGGTGTAAGGGTATTTACCCATTATGTTAGGATTTTTGAATTTAAAGTGCATTCCTTTTCATTTCAGCACTTGCCTTTGATTTTGATGATATTCTCTTTGGCCAAATCAGTAGAGTAAACTAGTGTAATTTAGGGTTCTTGGTAACCAGGGCTGCTAGAGCTGAATACCATTGTTTATCCATCTCTTCTTGTAATTAAGCTCCTTAAGCTTTGTTCTTTAGGGGTAAATTCTATTAAAGAGAGATCCTTAACTAGTTTGCAGAAAGGTTGCTTGTTCTTATGAACAAGAGGGTTTTCTACGTAGTTGAGTTCCTTATTGTGTTCATCCGTTCCATCTCTACCAAACAACTATCAAGCCGCTGCATATAACTCCTTAAACACCAACTTCAGCCATTAAACTCACCAAGGTGTCCCCTCTCTATCTCCATCCGAGGCACCTATATCCATTGTCAAGACCAATTTCTCACAAGAGGACTAGATCCGGCTCAAGAACAACAATTCGGCCTCCTTCTATCCAAAACAGAAGTTGAGCTCTTATCAAGTGGTAGCGGAGCTCCAACGTCCTCTAGGTTGGTTTTTCTTGTTCTCCTCATCATTTCTACGGTTAGAATCATCTTCTCTACCGTAGAACTTCTTTCTTATGTGCTGAATTTTTTTTTTCTGTTTTTCATATCCGTTCCTCTTCGGTTCAAACACCTTTTTCTTGAGTTTCTTCGGTTCAAACACCTTGATTCTTATTTTCTATGGTTTAAACATTGTTTTCTACCATAGGAATCAATCTTACTTCATTTGAAAATTTTGGTGTTCTTGAGAAATTCTTGTCTTTTAGTGTGCTGAATTTTGGAAGAACACAATTGCTGAAATTTTTTGTGTTTGTGTGCATCTATATGGACGAAAATTCATCTTCTTGCATGTGTATTTGCTGCTGAAGTTATTGGAGCCTCCTATGGTGGCCTTGAGAGCCATGTGGACTGAATTGTTTTCTTGCTAAGTGCTGAAATTGTTGCTCCAATCCTAGCCGGCCACATCACCTTAATTGTGAGCCTAGTATTTGCTTCAATTGTGAGCCAAGCATTTCAGCTTGCTCACTACTCTAGGCCGGCCCTAATTTCACTTCCTTACACTTTGTATGCTTGTCATACACGTCCACCTCACATGCCACATCACTTGCTTGGTCATCCACTCATTTAGTGACACATCATCTTCACTTGCCACATCACATTTTCGGCTTTTAGTGAAAAAAAATTCAAGAGCAAAAACTACTTGTCTTTCACTTCATCTTTTAAAAATACTTGTCATACAAGTGAGTCTTCTTCACCCTTTGCAAAAACAGAATTTAAAAGAAGGGAACTAAAAGAATTGATCAAATAAATAAAAAAGTGATCAAGTTCCTCACTTCTCTCAAAAAAAAAAAAAAAAGGGAAGAAAAGCAAAGGAGTCACAAGCAAGAAGCTACTTGTGTATGCACATTTAAGTGAATTACATTATTTTTGAAGTGTCCTTGTGGAAGAACACAAGCTTCGGCTTTCCATTGGTGTTTTTCAATTCAGATTTTTCTTTTCGGATTTTCCTTTTTGCCTAGTTTCGGCTTTTCACTTTTGTGGGAGTGTCTACGCTCAGAAAATTCTGAAATTTTGACAGCTTAAACTTCAGTCTGAGGGGAACAACTCTTATGTTGGACACTTCTCTTAATTTTGTTGGTTTCACATACTTCTATCCAATTCAAAATCAGTGCACAATTTTCACTCGAAATTTCAGCTTTGAGTCTTTTATTCATTTGTGATTTTCTCTTCTTGTTTCCTTGAGTCTTTTCTTGAGTAGCTTGAGCTTTGTTGTTTTCTTCTTTGTTTCCACATATTATTACTCTATTCTAAGTCCAATTTCGGCCCAAATTAAATCCTTTTTCCTTGGGCAGAATTGTGACTTTCCTTGCCTTTCTTTCTTACCTTGGATGTCTTGCTTTCCTTAAACCCTAGTTAGGTCTTTCTAGCTTAGGTGTTCGGTTGGTGATTGAGATAAGAGTGTGAGAGAAGAGTGTGAGTACATTAGACTGACAAACACGAGAGTGAAACACGCGAGGGAGAGACTAACCCTGTTAGCTATCAATTGTGTTTGTTTTGTTTTCTTTTGTAGGAATTTTTCCTATGTCATCTTGTTGTGAGCATGATGGGTCCTCTTGGGAGGAGGACTCTTGTTGTTCATGCACCGCATCTGATACGATCACACCTATCTCAACACGTTGGTTTACTAAGCAATCGTACACCATGTCGAAGGGCCAAAAATCCAGTGTGAAACCATCAAAAATCTAAAATATATAGAAGGTTACTATTTACGGAGTACTGTAGCAGACGAGGCTACTGTAGCAGAACGAAGTTACTGTAGCAACCGTCAACTTGTGTGATTTTTCCTATAAATAGCTAGCTCTTTTCACTTCTTAGAGAGACTTTGATAAATTGAAAAACATGAGCTCTTGAAGCCTTTACTTTCTTTGTATTGCAATTTACATTTCTATGTTAAGTTAATTCAAGCATTTCAATCTTCCAATCTCCAAGTCTATCTTCCAATCCCCATTTCAATCTTCCAATCTCTAAGTCTACCTTCCAATCTCCATTTCAATCTTCCAATCTCCAAGTCTATCTTCCAATCTCCAATTCAAACTCTAATCTCCAATCTCGAATCTAAATTTCAGTCATTTCAATTCAAGTTATTTACATTTTCGCAATCTAAATTTCTGTCATTTACTTTCAAGCACATGGTTGGCATAGCCACCTTCGCTTTACATTCCAGCACTTTAATTATGTACTTCAATTCCAGTATTTACATTCCGCACTTTAATTCCAAGCACATAGTTGGCTGAGCCACCTTTAATTTCTGTTCTTCAATTCTGCCATTTAATTTCAAGTTCTTGGTTGGCTGAGCCACCTTTAAATTCTTGTTCTTCAATTCCGCACTTTAATTCCAAGTACATGGTTGGCTGAGCCACCTTCGCTTTCAAGTTTATATGGTTGGCCGAGCCACCTTTCTTTTCATGTTCTTTTCCACTGCCTAACTCCTTCTTATATCCATCAATCTTGTGCTCTTCTTGTCTTTTTCTTGTGTTTGCAGCTCTGAGCTAGATCCTCCCAGAAGTTTCAAGCTCGATTTCTTCCATTTGGAAGCCGGAGCTTATCAAGTGGTAGCGGAGCTCTAGCCGCTCTTGAGTTGCTCTTCCTGTCCAGTCCAGCTAGTATTCCTCTTCGTGTCTGTCCAATCTACATATGTTCCCCTACTCAACCGAATCTGAAATTTTGTGTCAACAAACTTTAATCCGTGTGTAACATTTTTTGTTCTTTAATCTTCTTGAGATTCGGAGTAAATCTTGGTCTAATAATTCAAAACATAAAAGCGTGTAGGTTTATCCGAGAATGTCAAAACTTGGTGTTCATCTTGAGACTTCTTGTTCAGCCTTTAGGGAAGATGAGCCAAAGGACTTTTGATCATCTCCCAATCCCTTTCCTTTGAATTTCCAAGTGTGTGAGCTGAAAACATTAGTCAATGTCTTCAAAAATCTCCAAAGTCTTCAAAATCTTCAAAAGTCTTCAAAATCTTCACACTAGTCAAACCTATCCTAAAATCTAGGGATACCAAATTGTTTATCTTCCAAGTCCTGGATTTTATTCAAGATATTCAGATCCATTCTTTGAAGAATTCAGAAGATTAATCTTAGAGTAAAAAAAAAAACAATTTTTTTTCAAGTCTTCATTTTCTTCATCCTTCTTCATCCTTCTTCATCCGTCAAAGTCTTTTCCCTTGTTTTCTTGTGTCCAAGTTTTCTTTGCTTCCTTTAAGTCCATTCTCTGATGCAAACATTTCTCGATTTCTCTCTATTTCTTTATTTCTTCTCCGTCTTCTTCTCTATTTCTTGATTTCTTCTCCTTTCAAACACAATTTCGGAGTCACTATTCATAGTGAGAATCAAGTAAAATTTAGCAAGTGTCTTTGTATCTTCTCTCTCTTTTCTTTGTGTCTTCCTTTGTTTCTTTGATTGAAATTTCGTGAATGTTGCTTGAGATTGAAGCTTGAACACTTGTGAAGTTACGAAGCTACCTACAAACACTTGAGAGATTTGTGAGAACAAATTTTACGAGTGATTAAACACAAGAAATGAGTGATTAAACACTAGTGTAAATACGTGAGGGAGCGAACTTTTGATTGTTACTAACGTATGTATACATATATATAGTTTGTTTTCTTTTGCAGGTATAAATATGTCTTACTACTATGAAGACATAGCTGATTTTTATTATCAAGAGCCTCCAACAAATGCCCAAAATGAGCAATTCTCCCACAATGACGGAATGACAATGCAAAATCAAGTGCAACATCAATATCACTTAAGCTATGGCCTTGATTCCTTCATTCATACTAGTCTTAGCCATGGCTCCACTACAAATGAATTTATCCGTCGGCCACCTCAATGTTCCTATGGCCGAATGCCCTCAGATGCAAGAAAGCCTTCCTATATGATCGACCATTCTTATGTGCATACGCCTTCCTATGGCAGTATGCCTTCCTATACACAGGAGTTTACCTACACACATGAGCCTTACTATACGAGCAACTTTTCTTATGCGTACGAGCATTCTTATGATAGCGTGCCTTCCTATGCACAAGTGTCCTCCTATGCACAAGAGTCTCCCTATGACCAAGCACCGCATTATTATCCAATTGTGCAAGGTGAGGGTTCGGTTAAGTCTTCCACCTCAGATCCAATTATTGCCCTACTTACAGCTCAGAGGGAAGCAGATAAAGAAATCCAGCAATGCATGGATCGGATAATGCACCAAATGGAATGCACCAAGCAACTGATGAAAAAGGAGTTGTCTCGTACGAAGAAGGTGGAGAGTTGTTCCGGACAGGAATCCTTAAGAAGCGTCGAGCATGTAGATAAGGGAGAGGTTCCGACTACTACTTGTTCTTCCAATCCACCTCCCATCGATGAGGGTAGCGTTAACTCCTTTGCTTTACCTTCATTGGAGGAGGATTTGGTTCCATCTAGAGAGGAAGTGCATGTTTTACCGCCAATTGATGATGTTGTGGTCCCTTTAGTCGCAGATATCGGTGATTTGAGTGTATGTTCACATGGTGATGATCATGAGACGGATGACAACAATGAGAATGGCATAGGGATGTGTGGATTTACTTCGGGCTGCCATGAGAAAGCTCTTCGTGGCCTTTTGTTGCAAAGGAAATTTCA
Source organism: Viola odorata (assembly GCA_963691705.1). Classification (NCBI taxonomy): domain Eukaryota; kingdom Viridiplantae; phylum Streptophyta; class Magnoliopsida; order Malpighiales; family Violaceae; genus Viola; species Viola odorata. The sequence goes on from OY829541.1 coordinate 29,601,678, forward strand.
AGATCTTGGTAGCCAATTCTCCCTCATTCCGTCAGTTCCACCATGTCACTTTCGGGATCCTTTCCTACCTGAGCATATTGGCCGCTCATCCTCCATCACTATTTTGGCTCCCTTTCTTGGCTACACGGATCCGTTTCCCCGAGGGTTTGAAAGAGACATGGGCCGACTGAGAGCAATGTGCATTATTGTGCTTAAATCTCCGTCTACCCTTTTATCAAGAATCGTTCAACTTGTGTATAGACATGCGCGCTTATACCCCATTTGTATCTCACCTTTGTTTTCAAGTGCTCTTAAGTATAAAGGTGAGATAAAGATGGTGACCTTGGAGCAACGAAGACACGAGTATGTGTACACAAGTTGTGAACAAGATAAGACCCAAATGGCCGAGAAAGGATTTGAAGAAATGGATTCGAGGACGAATCCTTTCGAAGGGAAAGGTGATGATACGATCACACCTATCTCAACACGTTGGTTTACTAAGCAATCGTACACCATGTCGAAGGGCCAAAAATCTAGTGTGAAACCATCAAAAATCCAAAATATATAGAAGGTTACTATTTACGGAGTACTGTAGCAGACGAGGTACTGTAGCAGAACGAAGTTACTGTAGCAACCGTCAACTTGTGTGATTTTTCCTATAAATAGCTTCTTTTCACTTCTTAGAGAGACTTTGATAAATTGAAAAACATGAGCTCTTGAAGCCTTTACTTTCTTTGTATTGCAATTTACATTTCTATGTTAAGTTAATTCAAGCATTTCAATCTTCCAATCTCCAAGTCTATCTTCCAATCCCCATTTCAATCTTCCAATCTCCAAGTCTACCTTCCAATCTCCATTTCAATCTTCCAATCTCCAAGTCTATCTTCCAATCTCCAATTCAAACTCTAATCTCCAATCTCGAATCTAAATTTCAGTCATTTCAATTCAAGTTATTTACATTTTCGCAATCTAAATTTCTGTCATTTACTTTCAAGCACATGGTTGGCATAGCCACCTTCGCTTTACATTCCAGCACTTTAATTATGTACTTCAATTCCAGTATTTACATTCCGCACTTTAATTCCAAGCACATGGTTGGCTGAGCCACCTTTAATTTCTGTTCTTCAATTCTGCCATTTAATTTCAAGTTCTTGGTTGGCTGAGCCACCTTTAAATTCTTGTTCTTCAATTCCGCACTTTAATTCCAAGTACATGGTTGGCTGAGCCACCTTCGCTTTCAAGTTTATATGGTTGGCCGAGCCACCTTTCTTTTCATGTTCTTTTCCGCTGCCTAACTCCTTCTTATATCCATCAATCTTGTGCTCTTCTTGTCTTTTTCTTGTGTTTGCAGCTCTGAGCTAGATCCTCCCAGAAGTTTCAAGCTCGATTTCTTCCATTTGGAAGCCGGAGCTTATCAGCATCCACCACGGGTTCTAGTGACCAGCCCTCTTATTGCTATGAGGCAAGCTATGGCATTGAGCATGAGGTTGAGCCCTATCTACACGACCCTTATTATGGCAGCGCCTATGCCATCGAGACGAGTTATGGTTCTAGCCCTTATGTGATGGACAGCCTAGACCACCATTCACTTGAGCACAGTCATGACCACTTCACCGAGGCTGCCCCTTCCCCACACAGTGCCACCTCTATCTATGTTCCAGATCGTGGCAGCCATTATCGACCTTTTGTGCCACCAAATTTTAGTGCACATCCTCGCCACGCCACACCATATTCTTATGAGCAGCCTCCCCACCTAGTCCATTGGCCCCCGCCTCTTCCTAGTTACGATTCCATTCCTTCCCGGTTGGAGTATGATCATATTGAGCCCTCTCGACAAGCCTATGCGTATGAGTCTTATACGACTAGTGGAGAGATTTCGTATGGGCATGAGTACTACTTCACCAAGGTTGCCCCGTCCCCACACCATGGCACCTCACCTTTCGCCTTGAGGATGGCTCCAATTGTAGCGCGCCTGGAAAGAAGCACTCAGGCCATGACAAACACCATGGCAGCAATGACCCTTATATGTGATAACCTACGAGTTTTCGGGCACCTTGGGCAATGTGAAGAGGTTAGCGTTTGTCCTCCCGATTAGCACTCTATTGATGATATTTTAGATCCCATTGAGGAGGAGGTGTTTACATCCGAATTGCCATCACTTATTGAGGTTGAGTCGACTCCGTTGGAGGAGAAGCTACTAGTTTCGGATGAGTCTACTTCAGATTGCCATGAGGCAGCAGTTCATTGCCTTCCGTTGCAGCGCACATTTCAGTCCTTGGGTAGTGCATTATCCATCATTCCGAGGGTGCCTAGGCATAGATTTGTTGACCCATTTCTCCTTGGTTTTGGGAAGATTGGCCGTGCACTTTTCCTTCCATTTGAGGCGCCTTTAAGGGGCCTCACGGTCCAGCCCCCTACTAGGAGTTCGCACCTGATCCGAGTTACCTCCTTGCCCCGTCGTGGAAAATCCTTGATTGTTCCCCTTCCGCGCCTACACGTCTTCCCCGAGGACGGCCTCCACCTTGGCCTATATTCCCCAAAAGGTGTAGTTTGAGGGTTCCGCGTGTATCCACAAGTTGTGAGCATGCCTTGACCTATTCGGCTGAGCAAGGGATTGAGCCTCTTGATTCGAGGTCGAATCTCCTCCAAGGCGGGGGGGATGATATGAGCTTAAAGGCTCTCACTCTACTTTCGGAACCCCCCCACCCTCCAAAGCTTAGATTCGAGGACGAATCTCTTCAAAGGGGGATGGGATGATACGAGCACGGACGCTCGAGGCGAACCCACTCATGGGCAGGCCGGCCATCTCATGAAGAAGGCCGCGCCGAACCCTACTAAGCCATGAGACCGTGCGGCTAAGGCCTTGCCAAAGCCTTGCGCCCTCCTTGTTTTGCCGAGGCCCATCTTCCAAGCCCATCTTCAGCTACTGCCAAGGCCAAGCCCCTTTGTCCAAGGGTGTAAGGGTATTTACCCATTATGTTAGGATTTTTGTATTTAAAGTGCATTCCTTTTCATTTCAGCACTTGCCTTTGATTTTGATGATATTCTCTTTGGCCAAATCAGTAGAGTAAACTAGTGTAATTTAGGGTTCTTGGTAACCAGGGCTGCTAGAGCTGAATACCATTGTTTATCCATCTCTTCTTGTAATTAAGCTCCTTAAGCTTTGTTCTTAAGGGGTAAATTCTATTAAAGAGAGATCCTTAACTAGTTTGCAGAAAGGTTGCTTGTTCTTATGAACAATAGGGTTTTCTAAGTAGTTGAGTTCCTTATTGTGTTCATCCGTTCCATCTCTACCAAACAACCATCAAGCCGCTGCATATAACTCCTTAAACACCAACTTCAGCCATTAAACTCACCAAGGTGTCCCCTCTCCATCTCCATCCGAGGCACCTATATCCATTGTCAAGACCAACCTCTCACAAGAGGACTAGATTCGGCTCAAGAATAGCAATTCGGCCTCCTTCTATCCAAAACAGAAGTTGAGCTCTTATCAAGATGATATGAGCTTAAAGGCTCCAGCTCATTTCTCTTGTCTTGCCTTCCGTCTAGGCCAAGACTGTTGTCTAGGGCAAACCTTCGGTCTAGGCCAAGACTCCCGTCTAGGCCGAACCTACTGTCTAGGCCAAGACTCCCTTCTGTTTGGCCGAAGCCCATCTTCATTGCTGCCAAGGCCAAGCCCCTTTGTCTAAGGGTGTAAGGGTATTTACCCATTGTTAGGTTTTAGTATTTAAAGTGCAAACATTTCATTTCAGCACTTGCCTTTGATTTTGATGATATTCTCTTTGGCCAAACAGTAGGGTAATCTAGAGTAACTTAGGGTTCTTGGTGACCGGAGCCATTAGGGCTGAATACCATTGTTTATCCTTGCATCTCTTCTTGTAATTAAGCTCTTGAGCTTTGTTCTTAAATCAGAAAAGAGAGATCCTTAACTAGTTTGTAGAAAGGTTGCTTGTTCTTAAGATCAAGAGGGTTTTCTAATTAGTTAAGTTCTTATTATGTTCATCATCTAAACACCTCTAAACATCATCCATTTCTGCTGCAACACATACTCCATTTGAACACTAAATGCACCTTCATCCGTTCATCCATCCAAGCTGCCAACCTCTCACAAGAGGACTAGATCCGGCTCAAGAACAGCAATTCGGCCTCCTTCTCCCCAAAATAGAAGTGAGCTCTTATCACCTTGGCACTCCACGCAGAATCCCTTGAGCTTCTTGCGTCAAACCTTTGAATCTCCAAGGTTAGGTGGCCTTAGCACTCCAAAGAATGGATATGAAAAATGCTTTCAAGTTTTACCTGACAAGCTAATCGAATGCACAAAACTCAATTAGATGCAAGGTTCATCAAGAATGGATGGATAAAGATCCAAAGCAATCTAATTTTAATTATCAAAATAGTCTAACCCAAAAAATAAAGTGGGCGGCTTCTTTTAAGGATGCGCTAAACCCTAATCCCAAAAATGGAAACTAGTTTAGTTCCTAAAAATGACTTAAAATAAAATGGCAACAAACCAACCTTCCAAATAGGTTCCAAAACCCTAAAATAACTTAAATAAAGTCTGTAAATAAAGATAGAGGTGCAGGCGCTGCCGTTTTGGTCAAAGAGCCCAAGTGGCCTTGCTTGCGGGGGCTGCCGGTCACATTTTAAGGAAACAAGGCGCTTTCCTTATTCCCTCTAGCGTTCCCACTGAAAATTGGCAGGAAATTTCCTAACACATAGATGAAGTACTGGGCTGAGTCTTGTGCGAGGAAAAATGCACCTATCTTCAAAAGGTCCGGCAGTGGCATTCATTGTCCAATGCGGTCTTGTGATTTGGGCGTTCTCCCAAACCCTTCAGGCGTTTCTCCTGATTCTTGGCCTGGACTCGTCTCTTGTATTATAAACGATGTTGGCCTGGTCAAAAATGGGAGAGGGGTGCTGATGGACCTAAAGGTCCGAGGTGGCCATGTTTGGCCCATCCGTAGGCGCGGACGTTGTGCGGATGAGGGTCACGAGGCGCGGTTGGTGTGCGCGCAGGATGGCTTCCTCAGAGGCTGTCTCTGCGTTCAGCTCCATATGGATGAGGCTGCTGAGCCTCACCTACAAGGCTCGGGCCCTGGCGCGTGGGCTGCAATGGGAGGCTCGCGGCTACGGTGTCCTCCAAGGCTCGGACCTTGGCTGGCTCCTCTAGGGATCGTATCATCACCAGGGACTAGATCCTTGCTCCATTCATCTCACGACTTCAAGCTCCTTTGTGGAACCGAGATCATATCATGTGGTAGCAGAGCTTTTGGCGTCATCTAGTTTGGTTTTTCCCTAATTTTTCTTCATTTCTACGGTGGAAATTTTCTACCCTAGCTTCGGTTTTCATTTGGGATCATTTGAACCATTTTCAAAAATTGGGGTGTTTATCAAAATTTGTCTTCTTGTGATTTAATCTTGCCTAAACACAATTTCTGAATTGTTTGGTGTTTATTATCATCTTAATCATTTAAATCTTCATCTTCCTTGAGTGAGTGAACATTTTTCTTGTTGGTGTTCAATTTCTCTTCATATAAGCCAAGTGAGATCACTCTCGTTACCATTTCTAACCTCCACTATGTGGGTTTATGGTTCACCCAAAAACCTAACTTTTTCCTAAAGGCTAAGCTAAAACCCTTACACTAGTTTTACTGAGGCTCACTAGAAACCCAACCAAGCTTTTGCCACCAAGGCTCAAGCTCAACCTTGTACAAGTTTTTTTTGTACTATACACAAGCTTATAATCTATCACAAGTCTAATTCAAGGCTAGATTCAATCTGATTACCCTTAACCTAAGAAGAATTATGACTCTTCTCAAACCTTCACAATATTGACACCTAGATCTAACATATGTGGATTAAAAGGAATCTAAACAAGATATATAACAATATCCAACAAATACAAACTAAGCCTCAAGAAGAAAGTAATTACTCAATCAAGTGAAGCAATACTCATTGGAAAAGAGAAAACCTTTGAAAACCTTAGCTGTAATTGAAAGAGTTTTGAAAAGATGAATACAACTTTGGTGTTTGCTTTATTAAGTCTCCAAGGGGTTGGAAACTTGGTATTTATATGTTAGAGAGTGTTTATGGCCATTTGACACAAGCGGATTTCAATGGAATTCAAAATGAGGAAAAAAATAAAATTTTAGAGCGTATGTGCGATGTACCATCTGACGTGGCACGATGCACCATCTCAGACACATATGAGGCATAATGGTTAGTTTTAAGCCTACGGGCGATACACCTCCCTAGGAGGGGGGGTCTACTGCCACAAGGCTTAAAGCTAGCTCTCTCCAAAATTCTAGCAAGGTTGCATTTGCGCCAAGGTGCACTACCCTCCTAGACATCCCAACATGAAAAAAGCTCCAAAATTTGTTTTCTTACATCTTCTGAAAATCTAAAAAATGTACTGTAAAAAATACCCTTTTGTGCAATCTTTTTTAGGCTAATTTGCAACTTAAATTGGACTACAAATTGAGATATATTTACAAATAATAATTCATAGCAATTAACCACTTAAATGAATTTGGAGTAATGCTTCTTTAAATATCCAAGCAATGGGCTTCAAGACCTAAAAATACACTCATAAATATTGCATTAATAAGAATTTAATTTGTTAATTTTAATCATTAAAATTATGATTCATGAACCTATAGTTTAATAAGTTCATGGTCTAATTATGAGTTTGAGAAGATGTTAGGCACCTAAGTTTATCCTTTAATATTGTTGGCTTAAATAGATGTTTGAAAACAAGATAAAAACTAAGGTAAGGAAAGTTGCCTCATATTGAGAATGTCATCTTGCGCTTGAATTTATTAGTCCAATTTTAACCTAATTAATTTGTCAGGTGAGACATGAAAAAATAACAACTAAGGACAATTAAACTAAAATAAAAAAGTTATCGACTTTCTTATTCCAGTTTTAAGAGACTATTGCTGATTTCAAAATTAACCAAATTGCATATCATAAATGAGAAAGTAAAGGGTTAAATCTACAAATTTATTATTAAGAGTGTTTTGCAGAAAATGATAATCATTTCTTCACAAATGCATGAAATTTCTTATTAAGTATAACCTAAACTTGGGAAATTTTGAACAAAATGCAAACAAAAACATCATTGAAAATTTAAATTGGCATTGAAGGTCTGACCATCATCTACCCTCCTAGATTGATAAGTTCTTCTCGATCTGTGTCTGTTCAAACCCGCCGAGAGGCTGCCAAATGGATTTCATAACCGCGAAGAAGGACGGAGCGTGAACCATTTTCTCACTTGCTACCTGACCCAAAATTAGCAGCCTCTCGGCGAGTTTGAATAGACACAGATCTTAAGAAAGGATCCAATTCTTGAAGGTCCAACAAATTAATTGAAAGAAGCAAACCATATGAAAAATGGTTTGGATGGTGGATTCGAACAGGTGCGTGGCGATATCCTAAGAAAGGATCCAGTTCCTGAAGGTCCAACAAATTAATTGAAAGAAGCAAACCATACGAAAAATATTTTGGATGGTGAATTCGAATAGGTGCATGGCGATATCCTAAGAAAGGATCCAGTTCTTGATGATTCACCTTTCTCCTTGATCTGTCTTGAGGCTGCTCGAAAAAATAACGATGAATGGAGAACCCGAGAAAGGTGAAGCTTCCATTGTTATCAGTCGCAATCCTCAAGACAAGGTTCAAGAAAGGTCTAACAAATTAATTAAAAGCAGCAAACCAAAACTGCAGAACTTCAAGGGGAGCAACATCAATTGGAAGTTCTGAACATAAAAATATGATTGAAATATAATGATGAGTATGAGACACTCACATATTGGAATATGATGATGAGTATGATGACACTCACATATTGGTGCGAAACCAAGATGAAGATGGTTACAATGAAGAGAGGCATAATGAACACTCAGAGGGTTATACTGAAGACTCAGAAGGAAGTCACAATGACAGTGAAGGGAGTCATAATAAACACTCAGAAGGTTATAATAAAGACTCAGAGGGAAGTCACAATGACAGTGATGATCCCTTGCAATAATTTAATGTAAAGAATGAATTTATTCATGGTGAAGTGACAAAAGAAGTGTATATGGATCTTTCACCAGGCTGTATAATCTGTGAACATCAACAACAAAAAGTGTGCAGGTTGAAAAACTCATTGTATGGGCTTAAACAGTCCCCCAAGAGCTTGGTTTGGGAGATTTATAAAATCCATGAAGGAATTTAGCTATTGCCAAAGCAATGCATATCATACGTTGTTCCTAAAGAAAAGACAAGACAATATAATTGCACTCATCGTATACGTTGATGACATGGTGGTGACTGAAAATGATCCTAAAGAAAGAAGGGCATTGCAAAACTACCTGTCTACTGAATTTGAAATGAAAGATCTTGGTCCACTAAAGTACTTCCTTGGAATTAAAGTGTCTAGATCCTCCAAAGGAGGTAACCTCATGACATGGAGAAGCAAGAAGCAAAATGTTGTTGCTTGATCCAGTGCAGAAGCCGAATACAGAGGCATGGCCCTTGGATTATGTGAAGCATTGTGGTTGAAATTACTCTTGACAGATCTGGGATTCCCACCTCTAAAATCGATTGAGTTGTATGGTGATAATAAGGCTGCTCGTGACATTGCACACAATCCCGTCCAACATGATCGAACTAAACAAGTAGAAGTATTCTCGAAGATCATTTGCAAGTTGGGCATATGAGATATCTACGCACCAACTTGAGGGGGAGTGTTGAATATTCAAACAACACGTCCATTCCAACCGTTGCGTCTGTTTCAACCGTTGCGTCCATTCCAACCGTTGTGTTCGTTCCAACCTTTGTGTTCGTTCCAACCGTTGTGTCCATTCCAACCGTTGCGTCCATTAATAGAACAGACACAATAGTTCTTATAAATAGATATTGATACCGTTGTTGTAAAATATGGAAATATATATGTAAAAAGCAGAGCATCAATAATGTAGTCTTTGTATCCGGCTCTCAGAGCCCAAATTTACTATTTATTAAATATAGAGTTTCTACTTGGTATCACAAACGTCATTATTATTTTCTACACTTTCATCCTCAGCAACCGTGGAAGAACGCAAGACAAAAGGCACCACATCACCAGCTGTCATCACCGCTTTGCCTTTCCCTCCTCTAGCCGAAGATGAAGCAATGTAGACAAGAAAACCAGTCCTGTAAAAGATGACAAAAACACAGCAACAACTCACACCCGTGGGACTCACTTGTACACACAAGGTAACAACCTAAATAGGAAAACTCAGCCCTAAAAGGAAAGAAATATAGAATGAAGTAGGGATAAAAATGGAAATAGAATAGAGAGAATAGGGAGAATCTTCTCTTAGGAACCATCAAACTGGGGATTACAGACAAGAAAGAAACGGGAAAGGAAAGAGAGGGAGGAAGAAAGGCCATCAAATCTGCCATGACTGGTGCTGCTCTGTTACAGAGTAACGGAGGAGAGCGTTTAACTCCTCATCATATAAGGTAGGGGTGAACATTTGACCAGCTCAACCCGCCCAACCCGTCAACCTGAACCGACCCGACCCGCCAAAAGGTAAAAAACCGTCAACCCGCCCATGTACAGATACATAACCGACCCGCCAATTCAATGGCGGGTCGGTTCGTGGGTCAATTTTGCATATATTGCAAAATAACCGACCCGACCCGTAGTCCCTAACCCTAAGTTAAGTTACATTCTGTTCCCATTTCCCATTTCCCATTTCCCATTTCCCATTTCCCATTTCCCATTTCCAATCCCGATTTCCTTTCTTTCCTTTTCCAATATCCTTATTCCTTACCGCCGCCAACCCTAACCCTAACTCCCTGATTTCCTTCTTCTCTCATCCTCCTCCCTCGCCGGTTTCCTTGCCACCACCACACACACTCAACGTCGGCGGCCGCCCCATTTCCTTCTTCTCTCCTACATCGTAGCACCAACAGCGGCTGTTTTCCTTCAATCCGAGCTCCCTCCTCCTTCATAACTCATCGTCACTTCCACTTCTCATTCGAGGTAAGCAGCAACGTTTATGTTTCCCATTGTTTGCCTATTGTCGATCTTTTCCTCTTATTATTTGCTTCATTTGAAATCTAGCTGTTTGAGCTAGAGTTATCCTTTCAACGATTTTACTTCTGTCCTACTTTCATCTATGAATCTTGTTTGTTTATAGTTTGATGTGCTTTTCTTTATTGGTACGGTCTTTCATGGTTCAGTTGTCTCTGTTTGCATCACGATTTGGTACGCAATAATGGGAGGATTGTTTCTTGGAGCTTATAATTGGATTGGATAGGTTGGCAAGACATTGAGTTGTTTTTAATTATTGCATATGGTTCAATTTCTGGACGTAGGAAATTTGTGGTGTGTTTATTGTTTGAGTTATGGACTTTTGCACTTTAACTTCAAATCCATGATATTTAGGAGTTGTTGCGGTAGCAGAATGCTGTAACAAGAAAGCACACAGGAATTTATTTAATTTTTCTCCAGAAAATAACAGATTTAGCATTTGTTTTCTTCTCTTTTTTCCCCCAAATTTGTGATTTCCATATCTTTGTATAGCTCTTCGATCATTTCTCTCCCTCTTATGTAATATCACCTAGGAGTAGTGAGATTAGGGTGAATTTATTTAAGATTCTTATTAGTTTTTTTGTCGGAAGTATGTATCCAGATTCCCACTGTTTTATGACGAGGACTCTCTATTTTTCACTCTTTATTCCATTGCTGTTTTTATTTAGTTTTGATCATCTAATGTCTCTTTTTTCGCTACTTTAGCTGTAACTAGTTATATGTATCAGTCATGTTAACCTCATTCCCCTGTTGTTTTCATGGAGGGAGTCAACTCTTAATTTCCTGTTTGTTCAATATGTGGCCAGGTTGTAAATATGCCAATAATTTGTGTTTGATATTTATTTATAGTATTTTTACAAGGTTTATTGTACCAGTAATGAAGAATGATGTTCTCAGTCAGAGATGTTGATATGGTTGAGTCTAGTCTAGAAAATAAACTACACATATAACTAAATCTTGATTTTATCGGTTGGGATGAGGTGGTTGATGACTCACAATTTGGTACTTTATGATTCCTGTTTGTTCTTTCCTGCAGTTGTCACCATGTCCTTTTAATGATTTTGACAATTTTTATTGGCCTCTCTTCGATTATAGGGGCTCTGCTTTCAAAGGTGTTGCTCGGAGCAAAAGCATCTTCTTCTAATGAGAAAAGTAGCATCATTGAATCGAAAGAACTCACACATGAAAGGAAGTTAGGAAGGTTCTATGAAGAGCAGCCTATTTATAAATATGTTGCTTTTGATAACTCAACTACTGTTTCAGTTAGGAAGTGTCCTAAGACAGCCAAGAATATTGTTTATCTAGAGAGTGATCTACCTGGAGAAGTTGTTGTTCACTGGGGAGTTTGCAAAGATGAGTCTAAAAACTGAGAATTGCCAGCTGGGCCACATCCACCTGAAACAACTGTATTCAAGAAAAAGGCATTGCAGACTATGCTACAGGTATTGAATTTAGATGATATTCTCTCAAGAGAACTTAAAGCAGTGTACTTAACATCTTGTCTGAGTTCTGGTAATCACTTTTAGCTTTCATGGTTCTTTCTATAATAGTATACTTTGCTGGACTCGAGATGGCTGTCTCAACATAGTTGTTTCTAATTGATTTTTGAATTTGAATGTGGTTTAAGAATGGTTACATCTCTTGGTGTTAATTTCTGACTGCTGGTAAATATGGTTGTTCAATTCATGGATGGATTTGATTTTTGATATTAGCTGCTAGAAAATGGTTGGCTTTTTTTTAGGTTTTTTTTTTTTTTTTGTTAAGCCCGACCCATTAGTTTAGGCTCATAATCAACCCGCCAACCCGCCGACCCGCGGATAACCGATCCGACCCGCCACACCCGCCAACCCGCGGTTATATATGTTTATAACAGACCCGAACCGACCCGCTAACTTTTAGGTGGATCGGTGACGGGTTAGGTCTATAACCGACCCGACCCGACCCGTGTACAACCCTAATATAAGGTTCAATGTTGTTTCTTTATTTTAACTTTGATATTTGCTATTGTAGTGCGCGTGACTACACACGTGCATAAACGTGCCTCTGCACGCATCCTATGTGGAATAATAACACGCATCTGGTTTAATAATATTTTATTCTTCCCATTACACTGTTTTGTCCATGTAAGCAAAAATAACGGGGAGGGATGAAAAATGTCACATTTTGTAGAGTAAAGGGACGTTTTATATACATTAATGCAGCAAAGAGATGAAATTAAATAATTTTCATAAATAGAGGGACAAATAATATCATTAATCCAAACAAAATACATACGACCTGTTTGGTAAAGAAGTATAGACAAATAAGAAAGAGAATGAGTGAGAATGAAGATAAGTGGGAAAGGGAATAGTATACCGATAGATAGATGTGTTTGATATTTCTATTTTAGAAATGACAATAAAAAGAAAAAAAAGCTTTACCTTTATTTGGTATAAGAACTAAGGAAAGACTATATATGTATAAATTCTCTATTATACCTTTTGTTAATTGTTAATATTTTTTTCTTTTTCTTTAATTTGTTCATGATATTAGCAACAAAAAATAAACTCACTATAAAAAATGTGTTAATTACAAACGGAAATTTCTGAAAGTTTATGTCGGTAATTAGCTTATCGTAACCTTTTTTGACCAAAAACATAGACGCAAAATATTTTTGAGGGAGCTTTAACGGAGTTGGCGTCTGATGCGAATCCACGCATCCACGTGCCTTTACCGCCAGCTGGTCCAATGACTCGAGCCAGAGCTCAAAAGCTTCAAGACCGATTGTCATCTCTCATTCACAAGGAGCTGGAGTCTGAGATGACAAGTGAGAAGGCTGCCCTTAGAGAGAAGACGACAAGAGTGGTGAATCTTCTCACCTGCACCTTGACCGATGTTGAGTCTGCCAGAAACGGCATGGAACCGTTTCACGCAAACGGCACTTGACCGTTTCATCCAAAACGGCAACTGTCCGTTTCACTTAACCGTTGCCGATTCAAGCATCTGTCACGCATGCCGATTGCTGTACCCGTTCCGCGTGCACACCTGTCTGCTCCTTGTTGATAACGGGTCCTGTCCGTTTCACCTCTGTTGGAGTTGACGCGCGTTGACTGCTCTTTTAAGCAAGGCTGCGTCTTTCTATTTATGATAGCTTAGTTAATTAATCAGACACTTTAATTAATTAGTTAAGTGTTCTACTTTAGTAAGAGTTTTACTTTATTTATTATTCCTATTTTGGAATTAGGGTTTGTTTGTAACCATTATATAAGGAGCCACTTGGCCTCCTTAGAAACTTGGCTGTTATTTGATAAATTGAGATATTCTCTTCAATCTCCGCCCCTTGTTCAAGTCGGTTGAACCTTGTTCTTCTTGAGTCCGCAATACTTGAGTCGTATACAAGTAAATCTTGGAATTGCATTATTGTGTCGTTTATCTTAGTGTGATTCTCACATTGTTGAGTCTAGTCCTAAGAATCCGATTCCAGACCCTTGACTTGAAATCGATTAGGGCTCTTAGCACAGGTTAGCTAAGTGGTCTAAGCTCGTACTTGTTGAGTTATTTATTTCCGCAGGAAATCCGTCTTTGAACAAAGATCAAAATTGGTGCTACGCATCCTAAGGAGCCAGGATCGTATCAGTTGGTAGCGGAGCCTAAGGCGTTCATAGATTGGTAAGTATCTTCAATTGTTTCAAGTTTTTCTTTGTTGAAATCGGTAATTCTTTCTACTCCATTCCAAAACCGATTTCTTTGCTGTGCTTGGTTAGTTACTTGAATACAATTGGTTGTGTTTCGGTCCAGTTTGTTGTGTTGAAATTCGCTAAATTACTTGCGTTTTCTGCCCACAAGGAGGTCACGAAGTACAAAAGAAAATTCTGTTCAGGATCAGTTGTCGAATTTGTATTTATATATATAGCAACTGAAGTCCGAATTGGGTGAATTTGGTTTCGTTGGAAAGCTGCATCTGTGAGGATTCAGAATAAAAAAGGAATCAAGTGATTTGGACACCTGAAACAAAAGTTACACCCGATTTACTAAGCTGTGATTCGGGAATCTTCAAAAAAAAAAAAAAAAAAAAAAAAAAGAAGAAAATTCCAAAAGAAAAGAAAGGAATTAGATTCTGCAAGTACAAAATTATATAGAAGTATTTGCTCCATAAAAACCTGATTTGTCAAGGAAGTGAATTGAAGTGCGATTGGATATTACAATCATAACTGAAATTGAATTTGTTTGAGTCTTTTCGAGTCAAATAGAGCTTTTCTTTGATTCCTTAATATTGTTTTCTACTCCATTTGTTAATTGATTAATTGATTGATCTTGCAATTAATCGAATACCAAGTATCCCGTTTTGTTTGAAGCTAGTTTTCCTTGAGAGTCTTCTTGGAAGCTTTTCTTTGGATTCTTGAGTCTTACTAACGCTTGAACATTGCAGGAGATTTTGAGAAGAATTGTGAGATTATTAGAGTGATTAAACACGAGAGTAAACACGTGAGGGAGTTCTAGGATTAGTGCAATTTTACGTTTTCTTTTGTGTTGTGATTTCAGGAAAATTATAGATGTCTCAAGAAGGAGTACAACAACCCAATCTGTCGGCTATGCTAGCCACCATAACGGAACAACTCCGAACATTGAATGAACGGCAAGGACCACAAGTTCCACAACCTGATCTGGAAGAAGAACCTGACGGGGGAGAGGGATGGATATATGCTCGGAATGGACCGAGAGGGGAGAGACGAGATCGGCGTGATGGAAGAAGAGAACTGGAAGATGACCGTTTGGATGCTAATCTCAGCAGCATCAAAATGAAAATACCACCGTTTGAGGGTACTGACGACCCTGATGCTGTCTTGACATGGGAACGGAAAGTAGATGCTATTTTCTTATGCCACAATTATTCGGAGGGTAAAAAGGTTCAGTTAGCAGCAGTAGAATTCAGTGGGTATGCTAGTCATTTGGTGGGAGCAGCTCAACCTGAAGAGAGCCGCTGTTTATGCTGGTCCGATTAATGACTGGGGTGAGATGAAACAGGCGATGAGGCAACGGTTTGTCCCTGCCCACTTTCACCGTGAGCTTCATCAACGGCTTCAAACCTTGAAGCAGGGCAGCAAGGGAGTTGGTGCCTACTTTAATGAGATGGAGATTGCTTTAGCTCAAGCAAAGATTACTGAGGAACCTGAGGTAACGATGGCTCGGTTTATTGCTGGTTTGAATTCAGAGATTGCCGACGCCCTGGAGCTGACGCAATACAATACTCTTGAGGAGATGCTTCACATGGCTCAAAAGATTGAGAAGCATCGGAAAGCTAAGAGCTCTTCTAAGTCCACTGGATCGACACCTTGGAAGAGGCCTTCGTGGAATAAGGACGACAGAACGGCTTCTACCGTTTCAAAGAGCCCAGCCAGTGCCGTTATCCCTTCCATAACGGCTACTGCCAAACCTTACACTCCACCTGTAGATCGGCCAGCCACTAAGGAAATTGTTTGTTTCAAATGCAACGGCCGAGGGCACAAGAAATCGGAGTGTCCGAATAAGCGGGTCTTCATCATCAGACCGAATGGAGAGGAAGAATCGGATGATGAACAGGAGGGATCGGAACCTAAGGAAAACGGTCAGACCGATTCGGACAGTGACTGTCAGAGAGGTGAGCAGGTTCGGTTGCTTGTGATCCGACGGAACCTGAGCGTACAGTCCACAGAAGAAGTGTGTGATGAGGAGCAACGGACCAATCTGTTCCATACCCGAGGTGTGATTGATAACAAGGGTTGTTCCATCATTATTGATAACGGAAGCTGCACGAACTGTGCCAGTGCGCTGATGGTTCATAAGCTGGAGTTGCCGACGGTAAAGCATCCGAAACCGTATCGTCTACACTGGATGACAGATGACAACGGTATTGAGGTGACCAAACAGGTACTTGTTAAGTTTCGTATAGGCAAATACCATGATGAGGTTCTCTGTGATGTTGTGCCAATGCAAGCTAGCCATATCCTTCTTGGGCGACCATGGCAGTTTGATCGAGAGGCGAATCATGATGGAAAGAGAAACCTCTACAAGTTGGTTAAGGATGGTCAGAAATTCACCTTGGCACCGTTAACACAAGCTGAAGTGCTTGAGGATCAGCAGTGGCTTGCTAAGTCACATGCCGAATATGAGATTGCAAAATAGCTTGCGAGAGAAAAAGAAGGTTTGAGTGTGAAAAACATAGAGGGAAACACTGAGTGTGTGAGCCTTAAACATTCGCATGAAAACAGCAAGCATGCAGAGGGAGAGTGTAAACATTCGCACGAAAAGAGTAAGCGTGCTGAGAGTGGCATTGAGAGAAAAGGAGAGGTAAATAAAAAGAAATTGAGTGTATATGCCAAGGGAAGCGAAGTGAGGAGAGCACTGATTTCTCATAACAACTGTTTTGACGCAAGCCGTCCCCTTTTGCTAATCCGTTTTCGATCTTATTGTTTGACCTCAGATGAAACGGAACGGTCACGTACCGTTCCGCTTGGTATTTCTTCTCTCTTGCAGGAATTTGGAGACGTCCTACCTGAAGAGATGCCACCTGGCTTACCTCCGATCCGCGGCATCGAACATCGGATCGACTTTGTTCCTGGATCGGCAATACCACATCGGCCAGCGTACCGATCCAATCCAGAGGAGACCAAAGAACTGCAACGGCAAGTGGACGATTTGCTTGCGCGTGGGTACGTTCGGGAGAGTCTGTCTCCATGTGTCGTTCCAGTCATTCTAGTTCCAAAGAAAGATGGATCTTGGCGCATGTATGTTGATTGTCGAGCAGTCAACAAAATCACTGTAAAGTATCGCCATCCTATTCCTCGATTAGATGATATGTTAGATGAATTAAGTGGTAGTATCATATTTTCTAAAATTGATTTAATGAGTGGCTACCACCAAATTCGTATGAAAGAAGGGGATGAATGGAAAACTGCTTTTAAAACTAAGTATGGTTTATATGAATGGATGGTTATGCCGTTTGGCTTAACTAATGCTCCTAGTACCTTTATGAGGTTAATGAACCATGTACTTCGGCACTTAATTGGCAAATTTGTTGTAGTTTATTTTGATGACATTTTAATCTATAGCAAATCAATTGATGAGCATGTTTTACATCTTAGGGAAGTTTTTCTAACACTTCGTGAACATAAATTATATGCTAAACCTAATAAGTGTTCTTTTGCAATGGAACAAGTTGGTTTTCTTGGTTTTATTGTGAGTGCAGATGGCGTTAAAGTGGATGAAGAAAAGATCCGCGCGATTCGGGAATGGCCGACGCCGAAGGCCGTTACCGATGTGAGATCGTTCCATGGATTGGCGAAGAGCTTCTATCGGCATTTTGTAAAGGATTTTAGCACCATTGCTGTTCCATTAAATGATTTAACTAAAAAGAATGTTGCTTTCAGGTGGGAACAACAGCAGGAGGAGGCGTTTGCTACCCTCAAGGAACGGCTCTATGTCGCTCCCGTGCTAGCTTTGCCCGACTTCAACAAAGCGTTTGAGATAGAGTGTGACGCCAGTGGGTTAGGAATCGGTGCCGTTCTGATGCAGGAGAAACGGCCGATTGCCTTTTTCAGTGAGAAACTCAAGGATGCTCAACTCCGATATCCGACCTATGACAAGGAGTTCTATGCTCTTGTCCGAGCATTGGAGAGTTGACAACATTACCTGATGCCGAGAGAGTTCATCATCCACACTGACCATTTGAGTTTGAAGTACCTCAAAGGACAAGGGAAGCTCAATCGGCGACATGCCGTTTGGATGGAATTTATTGAGGCTTTCCCTTATCACATTCAGTACAAGCAAGGTAAAGAGAATGTTGTTGCTGATGCTTTATCACGCAGGTACGCGTTAATTACTTCTCTTAATGCCAAATTGCTTGGATTTTTGCATATTATAGAACTCTATGCTGCCGATTCTGATTTTGGTGATATTTATATGCATGGCGTTTCTATTACTCGTTCTAAATTCTTTAAGCAAGAGGGATATTTATTTAAGGGAAAACAATTGTGTATCCCTCATTGTTCCCTTCGTGAATTACTTGTGCATGAAGCCCATAGTGGTGGTTTGATGGGTCACTTTGGCGTGACTAAAACTTTGGATGTGTTACATGATCACTTTTATTGGCCTCACATGAAGCGTGATGTAGTGCGCATTATTGCTAGATGTTTAATTTGTCGTAAAGCCAAGTCTAAGTGTGCTGGTCATGGAGAATACATGTCGTTACCTGTTCCTTCTCACCCTTGGACCGATCTGTCCATGGATTTTGTTGTAGGGCTGCCTCGGTCTAAGAACGGAAAGGATAGTGTCTTTGTTGTAGTGGACAGATTTTCGAAAATGTCCCATTTTATTGCATGTTCGACTACTTGTGATGCTACTCAGATTGCTGATTTATTCTTTCGTGAAGTAGTCCGTTTGCATGGTATTCCTTTGACTATTGTGAGTGATAGAGATACTAAGTTCCTTAGTCATTTTTGGCGTGTTTTATGGAAAAAGCTTGGTACCCGATTGTTGTATTCCACTTCTTATCACCCACAAACGGATGGTCAAACTGAGGTTGTGAATCATACGCTTGGTTCACTTTTACGCACGTTAGTTCGTAAGCATGTTTCTACTTGGGTTGATCATTTACCGTTTATTGAATTTGCTTACAACCGTGCTGTTCATTCTACTACTCATTACTCACCGTTTGAACTTGTGTATGGATTTAATCCTAGAACTGTTTTGGATTTGACTCCTTTACCTTTGAGTGATGTTGTAAGTTTAGATGGTGCACAGAAGGCTGATTTTGTCAAGCAATTACATGCTAAGGCAAAACAAAAAATTGAGCGAATGAATGAGAAGCTGATGCAGAAACGGAACGAAGCCCGACGGCTTGTGACGTTCCAGGTGGGCGATTGGGTCTGGTTGCATATGCGCAAGGAGCATTTTCCTGACCAACGCCGCGGCAAGCTATCTCCTAGAGGAGACGGACCGTTCCAGATTGTTGAAAAGATCAACAACAATGCCTATAAATTGGCATTGCCGAGTGAGTATGGTGCCGTTAGCTCTACTTTCAATGTTTCTGACTTAGTTTTGTTTGATACAGATGACGAGTATGGACTTGCTGCTGATGCCGATTCAGATTCGAGGGCGAATCCTTCCAAAGGGGGAGGGAATGATGCGAATCCACGCATCCACCGCCAGCTGGTCCAATGACTCGAGCCAGAGCTCAAAAGCTTCAAGACCGATTGTCATCTCTCATTCACAAGGAGCTGGAGTCTGAGATGACAAGTGAGAAGGCTGCCCTTAGAGAGAAGACGACAAGAGTGGTGAATCTTCTCACCTGCACCTTGACCGATGTTGAGTCTGCCAGAAACGGCATGGAACCGTTTCACGCAAACGGCACTTGACCGTTTCATCCAAAACGGCAACTGTCCGTTTCACTTAACCGTTGCCGATTCAAGCATCTGTCGCGCATGCCGATTGCTGTACCCGTTCCGCGTGCACACCTGTCTGCTCCTTGTTGATAACGGGTCCTGTCCGTTTCGCCTCTGTTGGAGTTGACGCGCGTTGACTGCTCTTTTAAGCAAGGCTGCGTCTTTCTATTTATGATAGCTTAGTTAATTAATCAGACACTTTAATTAATTAGTTAAGTGTTCTACTTTAGTAAGAGTTTTACTTTATTTATTATTCCTATTTTGGAATTAGGGTTTGCTTGTAACACATTATATAAGGAGCCACTTGGCCTCCTTAGAAACTTGGCTGTTATTTGATAAATTGAGATATTCTCTTCAATCTCCGCCCCTTGTTCAAGTCGGTTGAACCTTGTTCTTCTTGAGTCCGCAATACTTTAGTCGTATACAAGTAAATCTTGGAATTGCATTATTGTGTCGTTTATCTTAGTGTGATTCTCACATTGTTGAGTCTAGTCCTAAGAATCCGATTCAAGACCCTTGACTTGAAATCGATTAGGGCTCTTAGCACAGGTTAGCTAAGTGGTCTAAGCTCGTACTTGTTGAGTTATTTATTTCCGCAGGAAATCCGTCTTTGAACAAAGATCAAAATTGGTGCTACGCATCCTAAGGAGCCAGGATCGTATCAGCGTCGCAAACATATTCTCTCGAAACGTGTAGGGTGCTAGACAGTTTTCGACAAATGCATCGTCAAAATTTAGCGACGCTATGTAGCATCACAGTATATACTTTTCGACCGAACGTCCGTTGCAATTATATAGAAGTGAGAATATGTTATTTTTTTAAAAATTAATCAAATTCGCAAATTAGAAAATAAAATTATTACGCACGTCACTTTTATACTTCCACCTCTTGTATCTCTTTGTTCCTTGAATGCAACGCGCGTGTCACCTCATTTAAAATAAACCACCACAGCTTTCTGTAAGGCAAAGAAATGCGCCCTTTGCTATCTCAGCTGCCACTTTTTGTTGCTCTTCTTCATTCCTTCTTTTATTAAATGTGTTTCACTTTCCAATTTATTACTCCTTTTGTAACTTTTTTTTATCTATTTGGCTTTTAACGCTTTTTTATTCTTTTTAATGTTAATTAGAAACTGACACACACTGATATTTCGATATGAAAAAATTAAAAATCATATAAAAACTACATCATATATATAAATTATATAAAAATACCATTCATAATAATAATAAAAAGAAGTGAGTTTCAACTATATTTCTAAGAACAATGCAATTGAAACATTAATTTTAAATTAATTTTAGTCTTATAAATACTTTAGCAACTATAATTCACATTAAACGCCTATTTGACATCACTAATTAATTATAATTATAAAACTGGACATGGAAAGTCGTGAGTCGGTGAATCCTAACCTCGCCTATAAAAATATATATTACATTACCATATTGTTATTAATTATAATGTAATTAGTATATATATAAAAAAATTGATCTGTAAATTATTTAATTTAGAGTTTTAACATGTAAATTAGTTAAATATCATTAACTTTAATTTTATATCACATTTCATTTTATTTAATAATTAGTAATTAAAAGAAAATTAATTCTTTTTTCTTTAATTTTTTTAAAATAATTATATTTGCAAGGAGAGTAAGCTAGATATTCTATCATTGATCGGGTGCCGAATCCGTAAAAAATAAAATGTGTACAACTTAACATTGATTGCAAAATAAATTGCGCACAGTGGTAAGAGGATCGCTCTTCAGAAAATACTGGTCCAATCCAAGCTTTCCATGTATGACCAATTATGATAAAACAAATAAATAAAAATGGGGTGTTTTCTAAATCTCCATTAATACTAAACTAATACTAAGAATAAGGTGAAAGTGCAGTAGAGTAGCAATGATGAAAATGAAATGATGTGGACAAAATTAAGATGATAAAGGTTTCTAGTAAAGTGTTACGCTTCGAGCCTAATAGTCGAGCCGCACACAGAGGCCCACGGTCGCGAACAAGAGTTCTTCAATTATCCTAAAAATAAAAGATAAAAATTGTTTTAAAATAAAATATACAAATTATTTTTATCCCTTATAGGATAATTACAAAATGATAATTCTAGATAAAGACGACTTCCAATCACTTTAGTGGTTTTTGGCGTGCTTCATCATCTTTTTTCGCGCATCAAACCCAACAATCAGCCCACTGGTGCAGATGTCCATCATAGGTCAACGGTTAAGGATGCTACTCACTCTTCCCTTGACTAAGGGAAGAGTCTGGGTTGCTCCTAGTTTGGTTCTTCTATCACCACCCGGTTATTTTTGCTTTCTTTTCTAGGTTCTTTCCTTTTCCTCTAATTCATCTTTCTAGTTTGTTCCTAAAAATATGAGAGAAATATGCCCAAATTAGCAGTATCATCATCTCAATTGTCAATAAAAGAGATGACAATTATATACAACATAAGCACACAATCAATCATATAATCATATTCGCAGATGGTTGGTCAATTTCAAGGCATCGACCCCGTCGCGGTGGTGGAGGAGTTGGTTTCCATCCTATGGGCCATCTGGAATTCAAGGAATGATCGAGTTTTCAATTTGGTTATGTCACCTACACAGGAGGTCTTGTTCCATGGTGCACGGTTAATGGGGGAGTACAGAGTGGTTAATGGGAGAAATGTCGAGGAACAAGGTACTACACCACGAGAAACTGCGACCGAATAGAGTCACCCTAGAGAAGATGTTATTTGCCTTAATACGGATGCTGCGGTAGGTCCTACCTGGATAGGTTTGAGAATTATTGCTCGGGACAGAATAGACAGATGCATCTTTTCGGCATATGAGTGTGCCTAGTTTCGGATGGAGGTTTAGCAATTACTCTGAGGTCAAGTGTTTGGTTTAAGTGTTTAATGTGTCTAGTGAAATAAATAAGGAGGGGTATTTATAGTTCCCCTCAAAGTTGGCTTGGTCGGTTAATACTCACATGGTATTTGACTTATGTGATAGGCAAACAATGCCAGCAGGCTTTGCAGGTTTTTTTGTAGCTCGAGGTACAAACATCATGTACATTTAATACTGGTATGAGTCTGTCGGGAAAATGGCTGCAACTCTACCGTAATCCGTTACTCTGCTCGGTATATACAAATTATAATGATAAGATGAACGTTACCTTGTGTTACCGAATCGCCGGTAATTATTTCATAAGTGCTTGATCTCCATACCACTTTTTATCACCTACTAGTGACAACTGGGTCCCACACTTGGGCTGCTATTGTCCCCACTGGACTGGGAGAATACCGAAAATACCCATACAATATGTATTCGGATTGTCATTATTGATTATAACTCTCAAACTTCATAGGCTAGACCTCAAACCGTGATTTCGAACCCAAAACCAAAACCAAAACCCCATATACTCGAACCAATATCACATATGAATAATATTCTTAAGATAAAAAATAAGAAATTGACATAATAAATAGTAGTAAGGACATCAAAAATGTGACATCTAGTTAAAAAGATGGGAAATTAAGGGGAAACAATTTATTTTGGCAAGAAAACTTGGGCAAATCACCTCTAGCTACCTGTAACTGTGTAGAGCTCGAAAAACAGGATTCAACAAAAAAAAATCACCTTAATCGGATACCTGATCACAAAGTTATGGCCAACAAAGTTAATGTTGACCGACAAACTCTATTTGCGATGCAAAATTTCATCGCAAATTATTTACTTATTTTGTATATTACTTTAATTATTATTTATTTTGTATTTAACACATTATATATTTTCAATTAAATAATATTAACACGTTATTAATTTAACTTATTGAAATGTAAATTGAATGAATATATTGTTAAGCTTTGCCTTTTCTCTTTGATAAATAAAAAAGTAGCATATATAATCTTATGTTTTTTCAGTTTGTCGATCTCCAATTATAAGTTCTCGTTGACCACTATTGGATGCATTCCTCCGCTAGCAGGGCTTCGAGTATAATCTAATATAAAACATTTCATATTACCTAATAAAATAATAAATTACAATAATATTATTTATCGTATTGTAATTTGTATATATAAACATATTTATTTGAAAATTAATTAATTTAACATTTTGATATATAAATTTATTAAATATGTTAACATATTATTTAATTTATTTATTTATTTCGTATATTAAATATTAATTTTTTTTGTAATTATTTTATATTGTTTCGTATATTGTTTATTTGTATGAATTATTAATTTTTGAATATAGGATTATTTGCGACGATTGTTCTGTCACAAAACTAAAAGAATTTTGATGGAATGTCTATCAAAAAAGTTCGCGATGGAATTTTTGTTGCAAACATGAAATAATTTCGATGGAAACTCCGTCGAAAACGTTTGCGATAGAGTTTTCGTCGCAAATAAAAAACATTTTGATGGAAATTCCGTCAAAATAATTTCCGACTGAGATTTCCGTCACAAATGATACTCACGCACATTTCATGCTAAAAATTCATACTGTTCGACGACCTCACGCCAATTACTTCGGCTGAAAACAATTTCGACGGAACTTTGCATCAAAAAACATTTAATATTTCATTTTTGGCTTTCCGTTGGAAAAGTGTCAAATTTGTGACGAAAATATTCCGTCTATAATCAATAGCTTTTTTTTGTAGTTTCTCAATTAGAAAAATAGTCATATTTTGTCAAAGTCGAAGATTAGAGAAGAAGAAAAGTTAGCGCAAGACATGGATGTAGGGTTTTTATTATATAGCTTAGGGGTGTACACAGGTCTGTTCTGTCTAGTTTTTGAGCTGGAACCGGACCGAATCAAAATTTAACGGTTCTACCCTCGAACCGAACCGAACCGTTACTATGTGTTCGGTCTGGTTTTATTTTTTTCAGTTCAGTTTGAGACGGTTTCGATTCTGACCCATTTTTTATTTTTTTATCTAGGGGACGTGACACGCTAAGATTTTGCCACATTATCCATGATCCTTCAGCCTTTGAAAATAAAAGGCAAAGGTGCAGGCAATGGATTTCGAACCCGTTTGCATTAGAAAAGGGGGGCAAATAACTTGCCAGTTGCCACTACACTACCACAAATGGTGTGATCAAAGTGTGAAAGTTTTATCTATATATTTATATACAACATCTATTGATAAAATGACACCGTTTAGTTGTTAAACACATAGTTTTGATTTTTTTTTTAAATAATGCTTTGATTTACCAATTTATAAATAATATCCTAATATTATAAAGATATTTTAGTATGGTAAATTTTTAAATTTTATAATACAAAATATATAAAAATTTAAAGTTACTAAATATTAATAAATAATAAGTATTAATATATTGAAATGTAATGAATATGTTTAACAAATATCTAGTTAAGAAGTATCGTGCTTCATATCGAGCCTAACATATACATAGGAAGAATTTTCAAGTATAATCAGGCTTCATATGAAGATAAAATTAGATCACTTACATTTAGAGCTTCAAAAATATCTTTTTATTTTTTGATAAAAAGAATAACTTTCATTACTAAGGATTGAGAAAACAATCAAGACGCTCAGGACACAAACCATCCCAGCAATCAGTCAAGCCTAATGTAAAAGCTCTCCTAGCAAGAGCATGAGCATCTACATTAGCAGTTCTTTGAACATGCACAAAATTACATAAACTAAAATCAGCAGCAAGACGAATAATATCAGCAACAATGACCCCCAAACTGGAAAATGAATGGGAGCCAGCGAGTATAGCTTGAATCAGAACAAGACAATCAGACTGGATGCGGAGATGGCTAAGGTTTCGCTCTTTGGCTATCTGGAGAACCCTGCGAACAACTAAGCCTTCTGCTACAGCGACATCAAGGTGGAAATGAGCACACTCATGGCCTGAAAAGATACAGTTTCCGTAAGAGTCCCGGGCAATGAATCCCAATCCAACTTGAGCAGGACCAACCGCTGCGTCTGAACTAAGACAAATGATCCCCTCCCTGGGGGGAATCCAGGCTGAGGCAGAAACTTGATCGGAAACCCAGGCCCGTCAGACAAACGCTCATTAATCCTCCTATAATCTCCCAGCAAGCGAGCACCACGAAAAAGGACACCCCGAGGAGAAGGCTCAACTTGGTTGAAAAGAAGGTCATTTCTGGCATACCAAATAGACCAGAGAATCGATAGCACCTCTTCTAGAATAGAGGTTGTAGCAGAAGTCCCCACAACCCCCAACCAGTCATGGAGAGTCGAAACAGGGCAAAGTTGCAGTTTGAAAGGATATGGCTACACCTCCATATGTCCATAGTGAACGCACAGTGCAGAAAGAGATGATCAATAGATTCGGGAGCCTGATGGCAGGACGGACACGAATCATCTCCAATAATACCTCTAGTCAACAGCTTGATCCGAGTCGGGAGACCCTCATGCACCAAACGCCAAATAAATACCTTAAACTTGGGTGGGATATGAAGTTTCCACAACCCAGTCCACCAGAAGTCGACCCTAGTAGATCTATTTGAAAGGATAAAGTGGTAACAACTCTTCACCAAAAACTTCCCCGAGGATGACCACCGCCAAACCAATCTATCAGGAGGGCGGAATAAACTAACAGGCATGCCCAAAATGGCATTATACTCAGTCGGGCCAAAAATCTCACGAACTAGAGAGTCGTTCCAACAGCCCTATCATGATCCATCAACTCGCTTACTGTCGCATCCGACTGAAGCCGAGACACCGGTGCTTGGATGAGTCCAGTGGGGGAGGTCGGTGATAAGGTTCCTATATGGAAAACCTTCCAATGGATGGATCGTTGCTCAGCAACAAGGATTTGAATGCGGAAAACTAACTCGTCGGAAACTCCAACCCTCCTAAGTGCAATACCTAGGCAACCTAGACGAAATCCTTCAAGGATCTTCAATAGAACTCTGACCCTCCTAGGTGCAATACCTAGACAACCCAGACAAAACTAAGGAATGGAGTGATAGACTTCGTGCTTTACTTGTAACTAAATGCGGCTTATCAAACCGGATGTAGGACAAGGATCTTGAGAGATCAAAAGAAGAAGACTCTTCTGTGTTTTTAATAAACTGAACTGAACTGATTTATTAAGCCAAACGGCTACCTTTAAATAGGCAAAAACAAATACAAGTTTAACTAAGACTAGAACTTCTATTTTAACTAGAACTCCTAAGTAACTTCGAAATAGAACTTCTACTAGTCTAATAACTGTAAAACCTAATTAATAAATACAAAGAAAGCCTTCTAGAACATCCTAGAACCATTTGGATCATCAGGCCAAGGTTTGGGACGAATTCTCCAAGTCGCGGTCTGCTCGCGTTCACACTGCGCGCCAAAATGTCTCACCGGGCTATCTTTTGATTGACTCGTCCAATTGGGCTGAAACTTGTCCCATTCGAAAGATAACACCTGAAAATAGTGGACAAGGACCTCTCTCCCCGGTCTAGGCCTGAATGGTCTGAATAATTGTCGTTGGTGTTGACAGACGCGTTTTGAAGTCCTCATCCGCGTAGGATTGCCGTCAGTGAAAATGTCTCGATCCATAACAAATAAAAGGCTCGTTCGTTTGACCTGAAAATTGGACACAATAAAGAAGACATCCTGAGGTTTCCGAAGTGATATAGATCACACGATTCTGACTTCTGATGATCTAGATATGATCCGACGAAGTTGTCTGTCACGTTTACTCTTAGGACACTTGTGCATGCAAAAGTAGCAACGGGCCATCTTGCAAGCTGCTCGTCCAAATGTCCTCAAACTTGGCAGAGGCTCTCCTAAGATCCCAATCGGTCTTGTATTTATCTTGTAACCCAATTTGGAACCTTTCTTCCATGAATTGGCTCGTGTAGATGTGCAACCTTGCACTATGCGCCTCCAAGCCACCTTCCATGTCATCCTTCGCCTAAGGAATTTATCCAGCAACGTTCCTTACCTAGTTTCCATGTCTAGAGGTTTTTGTAACCTCCCTTGGCACTTTGGAACATCTTGGGCTCGATGCTTTGGGTTGATTGGCTTTGGTCGCAAGGCGTGTGCGCGTTGTGCGTGCGCTAGGGCTAGTCTCGGGGCTAGGATCGTATCATCCCCTCCCTCTTCAAAATGATTCGCCCTCGAATCTACAGACCTACACCACAATACCTTAAGTTAGTAATATCAAAGTAAGCACGCA
Organism: Viola odorata; assembly: GCA_963691705.1. NCBI lineage: Eukaryota > Viridiplantae > Streptophyta > Magnoliopsida > Malpighiales > Violaceae > Viola > Viola odorata. Next base: position 29,629,281 of record OY829541.1, read on the forward strand.
ACGAACCATACCAACCTCTCAATTTCAACTTGGCGGCTATGTCTTTGAATATGACAATGCATCGAATAAGACCATCGCCCCAAGCAATCTTCTTCACTTGAACTTGGATTGGAACACATCCTTGGTGTAAGCACTGCCACTTCCAAGTTCCTAAATTGAAGGATTCGCTCATCCTTCCTTGATATCTCAAAATTGCCATCTTGACATGCAAACGCATACGGTAGCGCTTGGTTTGTCCATGGGTTGTCTGGATCATCTCAATTTCCTTGCTGCCATCTATACTAAATAGTAAACTCAAGAGCAGCAACATTAAATTGAATAATGTCATTCCAATCATACCACAACAACTCATCAAACAACTCTCAAACACGTCATATTCATTAACATTTCGCAAAAGGTCATGTGACCTAAATAAGCGATTGCGCTTGAATAGAATTCCCTAAAGTCCAGTTGACTTACCCACAAATTTAACATTAAATTCACACATGGCAGAATGATTATGGAATGTAAATACATGTGAAAATTCAATCAATTTCGTGTTAAGGAAAACATGATGCACATCTCTCGGCCTAGTCCAAATGTCAAAACGTCTGTGCTTTCTCAAGTAGTTTTTAAATACATATGACTTGGCCTTCGGCTCTTGCATATAACCATCATTCATTAAAATAGTTTTAAGACCAGAATCGTAAGAATTAATGAGGTTAACATGCTCACACAAATCAGACTTAAGGATGGAAAGATATACCATACCGTTGCGGCTAGGGTTAGCCAAACTAGGCACCATGGATGATACACACTCCTTAAGTTCTCTTGGCACTTTTGAATGAGACTTCTCTTCTGCCAACAACCTGCTCTTTATCTACAAATTAGGAGAAACAATAATAGAAGAGAAAACAAACGAGTTAAGGTTAGAAAAATCTAGATGCAATGGCCAAAAATTTAGTTTTTGGTGGCTTGCGCCAAAACAGATTTTTCGCTCACAAAATGCTTCTCTCTTGTTCTCTCTTGGCGTAAACACTCATCTCTCCTTTCTCAAAGACGCCACTCTCTGCATGCTCTTTATTTTCATGCAAGTGTTTTGAACTCTCACTCTTTTCCCATGCTCACTCTTTTCATGGGGGTTGTTTTGCTCTTTTTCTTTAAGGCTTCCAATTCTTTTAAGCCTTTCTCTTTTCTTTCTTTTTGAAAGTCGGAACATGACTTAACAAGATACTCTTGATCTTTATGGACTTCCGAAGGTGACAAAGGCTTCAATATGCGTTCTCGGCCGTTCTTGACAACCGAAAAATGATTGCTCTTGCCCTTGTGAACTGCTTTCATATCGCGCTTCATCATCTCACTATACGTCTCGGTTTTAGCTATCAAACCAACCGGATCTTTCCTCCTTTCAACCTCTCCTCTAGGCTGCCTCGGTGGAGGTCTCCTTGGCCTAGGTATAGTCCGAGCCACCCTTGTATCAAGCCGGCCATTAGGGTTGGATCCCTCTCCTGACGACATGCCATAGACGTATGGTGAACTCCTTGGTTTGAGAACTTGGGTATACCGAGTATGGGCCTGCCTTGTAGCATTGGCAGCCGCTTCCCTCTCCTTGGCGATCCACTCCTCCATTTCATCAAACCTCTCGGTTAACTTGCGCATCATGGATAGCATTTCAGCTTGCGCTTGTGACTCCGTGCTCTTAGGCGAACTATCTGCCATTTGAAATCACAATAACAACAAAGAACAAGCGTAAAATTGCTCTATCTAAAGCACTCCCTCACGTGTTTAAACCCTCGTGTTTAGTCACTCTAATGCTCTCACAAATCACTCAACGAAAATTCTTCTTCAATCAATCCAAGATACAGACTCAAAGAATGTCAAAAGAAAAACTTCCAATAATTTGCAAGGATAACTCAAGCGTAGAAAGAATATAGATGGGATATAATTGAAGATTACTTTGTCAACTAATCAATCTATTATAGCACAGAATAGATAGGTCATGTATCACAAGAGCTCAAAGAAAGACAAGATATTTGAACTAGTTCGGATTTGTTTTAGAACTAGGTTACTAAGTGTCCGATTTGTTTCTTTGATAACTTTTGATTTACAACTCCGTTTTCTATGATTCTTGTTGCGTTGGAACACTCTTTTCTTGCTGATTTTGATTCTGTATAGATCGCAAGGTTCCTGATTTTTCAATGCACTGAAAATTTTGAATTTCGCTTCTGTTCTGTTTTGTGCGAATTAGGGTTCTTTCTTTTTTTTTTTTTTTTTTGTAAATAGAAATTGCAAATACTTGAAACAAAATAAACTGACACTTTGTGGATCTTTCTTTTCTGTTTTTATGACTCAAGAAGATAGCAAATCAAAGGGCTTGATTTGTTACCTAAACAAACTCAACTAGATACTAGTTTCGACTCACTAACACAAACGGGAAAACAAAACAAGATTGGTATAGATTTCGCTAAGGAAATCAAGGAAACCAATCTCAACAAACGAAAACAATAATAAAAGGGATAGTTACCTATTCGGTGAGCAGCCTTTGCTCCGCGGCCAGCTGATAAGGTTCCTATATGGAAAACCTTCCAATGGATGGATCGTTGCTCAGCGACAAGGATTTGAATGCGGAAAACTAACTCGTCGGAAACTCCAACCCTCCTAAGTGCAATACCTAGGCAACCTAGACGAAATCCTTCAAGGATCTTCAATAGAACTCTGACCCTCCTAGGTGCAATACCTAGACAACCCAGACGAAACTAAGGAATGGAGTGATAGACTTCGTGCTTTACTTGTAACTAAATGCGGCTTATCAAACCGGATGTAGGACAAGGATCTTGAGAGATCAAAAGAAGAAGACTCTTCTGTGTTTTTAATAAACTGAACTGAACTGATTCATTAAGCCAAACGGCTGCCTTTAAATAGGCAAAAACAAATACAAGTTTAACTAAGACTATAACTCCTATTTTAACTAGAACTCCTAAGTAACTTCAAAATAGAACTTCTACTAGTCTAATAACTGTAAAAACTAATTAATAAATACAAAGAAAGCCTTCTAGAACATCCTAGAACCATTTGGATCATCAGGCCAAGGTTTGGGCCGAATTCTCCAAGTCGCGGTCTGCTCGCGTTCACACTGCGCGCCAAAATGTCTCACCGGGCTATCTTTTGATTGACTCGTCCGCTTGGGCTGAAACTTATCCCATTCGAAAGATAACACCTGAAAATAGTGGACAAGGTCCTCTCTCCCCGGTCCAGGCCTGACTGGTCTGAATAATTGTCGTTGGTGTTGACAGACGCGTTTTGAAGTCCTCATCCGCGTAGGATTGCCGTCAGTGAAAATGTCTCGATCAATAACAAATAAACGGCTCGTCCGTTTGATCTGAAAATTGGACACAATAAATAAGACATCCTGAGATTTCAGAATTGATATAGATCGCACGATTCTGACTTCGGATGATCTAGATATGGTCCGACGAAGTTGTCTGTCACGTTTGCGCTTAGGACACTTGTGCATGCAAAAGTAGCAACGAGCCATCTTGCAAGCTGCTCGTCCAAATGTCCTCAAACTTGGCAGAGGCTCTCCTAAGATCCCAATCAGTCTTGTATTTATCTTGGAACCCAATTTGGAACCTTTCTTCCATGAATTGGCTCGTGTAGATGTGCAACCTTGCACTATGCACCTCCAAGCCACCTTCCATGTCATCCTTCGCCTAAGGACTTGATCCAGCAACGTTCCTTGCCTAGTTTCCATGTCTAGAGGTTGTTGGAACCTCCCTTGGCACTTTGGAACATCTTGGGCTCGACGCTTTGGGTTGATTGGCTCTGGTCGCAAGGCATGTGCGCGTTGTGCGTGCGCTAGGGCTAGTCTTGGGGCTAGGATCATATCATTCGGGGCCCACAAAACTTTCCAAATACGGATATGTTCACCATCCCCTACCTGCCAAAGGCAACCTCTTGCAAGAGCGTCACGACCAGCCAAGAAACTCCTCCAAATGAAGCTGGGACGGGATCCTAGCGCGGCATCAAGGAAGTAACCCGTAGGGAAATATTTGGCTTTTAACGCTCTGGCGAGAAGAGAGGTAGGATGCTGAATAATGCGCCACCCTTGTTTAGCCAGAAGCGCAAGATTAAACTCTCGCAACTTGCGAAAACCCAATCCACCCTCCCGTTTAGGCTTGCAGAGCACATCCCATGAGATCCAGCTGGTCTTACGTTTACCTTCACTTCCCCCCCACCAAAATTGTCTCATGGCACGATCCAAATCCTCACAAACCCCGAGGGGCATCTCAAAACAACTCATTAAGTAGGTGGGGATAGCCTGCGCAATAGACTTGATCAGAACTTCCTTCCCAGCTTGAGATAACGTCTTCTCTTTCCAACCGCTCAATCGTTTACATAAGCGATCACGAATCGAGCTGAAGGCAGCCTTTTTTGAACGGCCAAAGCCTACCGGAAGGCCAAGGTATTTAGAATGATGGGGCACCACTCTGATACCGAGACGACGTTGAATGGTGGACCTCAAAGCTCCACACACATTCCTATTAAACACTATCTCCGATTTCTCCAAATTGATCATTTGGCCCAAAGCATCACCATAGGTAGATAGAATTCCCGCAATAACATCCGCTTCACTGGGAGAGGCTCTAGCAAAAATAAGGTTGTCATCTGCATAGAAAAGATGACTAACACAGTGATGCGTTCCTTATAGGCTAGAACGCTCTCCTTAGATCGTTGTCCGACGACGTGGATTTCAATGCGGAATTTAACTCGAAGAAAACAGTGAAACTCCAAGACTGGGTGCTCTTGGCACTTCACGCCGAATCCCTTGAGGTTCTTGGGTCAAACCGATGAATCTCCAAGACTGGGTGCTCTTGGCACTTCACGCCGAATCCCTTGAGGTTCTTGGGTCAAACCGATGAATCTCCAAGACTGGGTGCTCTTGACAATTCAAAGACAAAAGACTCAATAGATAGTGCTTTCAGGTTTTACTTGACAAACTAATCGAATGCACAAAACTCAATTAGATGCAAGGTTTATTAAGAACAAGTGGATAAAGATCCAAAGCAATCTGCTTTCAATTATCAAAATAGTCTAACTGAAAAATAACAAGGGCGGCTCCTTTTTAAAGAAGCGCTAAACCCTAATTCCAAAAATGGAAACTAGTTTAGTTTCTAAATAATGACTTAAACGAAAATGGAAACAAGCCACCCTTCCAAATAAGTTCCAAAACCCAAAAATAATATAAATAAAGTCTGATAATAAGGATAGAGGTGCAGGCGCCGCCGTTTAGGTCAAAAGGGCCAAGTGGCTTTGCTTGCGGGTCCGCCGAATCACGTTTTAAGGAAACAAGGAGTTTTCCTTATTCCCTCGAGCGTTCCCACTGAAATTTGGAGGGAAACTTCCTAACACATGGATGAAGTGCTGGGATGAATATTGTATGAGGAAATATGCTCCAATCTTCAAAAGGCTCGGCAGTGGCTTTCACTGTCCAATGCGGGCTTGTGATTTGGGCCTGTCCCAAATCCTTCGGGTGTTTCTCCTGATTTTTGGTATGGACTCCTCTCTTGTATTATAAATGATCATGGCCTGGTCAAAAATGGGAGAAAGGCGTTGGTGGACCTAAAGGTCCAAGGTGGCCATGTGTAGCCCATCCGTAGGCGCGAACGCTGTGCAGATTAGGGTTACAAGGCGCGGCTGGGGCGCGCACAGGTTGGCTTCCTCCGAGGCTGTCTCTGCCTTCAGTTCCATGTGGATTAGGCTACTGAGCCTCACTTGTAGGGCTCGGGCCCTGGCACGAGTGATCGGGCCCGTGGGCGGCAATGGGAGGCTCGCGACTGCATCCTCCAAGGCTCGGGCCTTGGCGCGGGTGGTTGTGCTTGTGGGTGCGTCACTAGGGTTGGCTCCAGCTGGGATCGTATCACATAGGCCCCCCTGGCTTGCCGAAATACCATGAAGCAGGCGAGACTGATTTGCCTCCTATAGCATTGTCGAAAGACCTTCAGTGCAAAGAATAAAAAGATAGAGGGATAGGGGATCTCCCTGCCGAAGACCTCTCAGAGGTTTGAAAGTCGAACCAGGGTTACCTTCCAACAGGATAGAGTACGAGACCGTGGAACACAACGCATAACGAGGTCTACCCACCCGATGTGAAACCAAGCTTGAGCAAAATTTGACGCAGATATTGCCACTCCACTCTGTCGTAAGCTTTACTGATATCAAGCTTAAGGCTCATCAATCCACGACCCGTCCGCCTAGTCTGCATAGTATGAAAAATCTCTTGGGCAACACAGGCATTATCAGTAATAAGGCCATTAGGGACAAAAGCACTTTGATTTTCGGAGATGATATTAGGGAGAAAAAGTTTCAGTCTATTCGCTATGACCTTAGTGATTATTTTGAAAATAACATTGCAGAGGCTAATAGGTCTAAAATGAGAACAAACTACCGGATTATCAACCTTAGGAATCAAAGTAATAAAGGTATGATTCAAGTGAGTAGGGTCGGCAGAATTGTTAAGAACATGAAGCACAGCAGAGGAAATAGAGTCTCCAACAAGATCCCAAAATTTTGAAAGAAAAGAGGTTTCATTTGTTTCAACGCTCGATGTACCTCCTCCTTAGAGTAGAGGGCCATCATTTGATCATTCATAGCCGACGACACGACCGGGAGAATAGAATGCAGAGCATTTGTCATCTCCACAAGGCTAGTAGATGTAAACATCTTCTTGAAATATTCTGTGAAAATGGACTCCACTGCTCCAATGTCTTCGTGCCACACCCCAAGCTCATTTGTGATCCCCTCAATGCGATTCTTCTTGAGCCAATGACTAGCATGCCTGTGGAAAAAACTTGTATTCTTATCCCTAGCTTCCAACCACAAGGCGCGAGATCGTTGCTGCCATATAATTTCCTCCCTGTGAATAAGTTCTGCCAGTTCCCTCGACGCCCATTGAATCTCAACTTGGTTCTGATCCGACATAGGCAGCTGTTGTAACTGACCTAATCTATCCCTACCCAATTTGATTTTCCTCGGCAAGGACCCAAAGGACACTCTACTCCACTTAGTAAGGGACTCCTCACAGTGACGCAATCTATCCATAATAAAGGAATGACCCCCCATGAACCATCGGATTGCCAAGCTGCTTCCACTACATCCAGACAACTCTCATCCCTTAGCCAAGCAGCTTCAAAACGATACAACCTGCCTCTTCGTCGCTCAGATTTCTTACGTCTAAGCTGAAGAAGCAACAGACAATGATCCGATCCAAAGCGAGGGAGATGGTACAAACAACTGTCAGGAAAGAGATCCTTCCAATCCTGTGTCGCAACCCCTCTATCAATCCTTTCCAGAATTAGACCAAAACCCCGTTGATCATTACACCATGTAAAAGGTGCTCCCTTAAAACCCAAATCCTGTAAACCACAGTCGTCCAAGGCTTGATGGAAATCTAACATGGCCGATAAATGTCTATCACGACCACCATGCTTCTTAGCCGCCCAAAGGATTTCGTTGTAGTCCCCCACACAAACCCAAGGTAGTTGATTGTTACCCTGAAGAGAGCGAAGTAAGTCCCAAGTTTTATGCTTATCTACACTTGAAGGCCAACCATACAAACCATAAAACCGCCAATAGACTAAAGGATCATTTATTTCATTTATTTTGACATCAATACAATGCAAACTTAAAAAAAGAACAGAAACATGAAGTGAATCGTTCCACAAGAGGGCTAAACCACCCCTCCTAGAGGGACCAACACAATCCACCCCGATGACATGGTTGAAACCCCAACCTTTATTCAAAGTCCTAACCTCTGACACTGACAACTTCGTTTCACATAAGAAAACCAAGGAGGGAGCTTCAAGCTTCAAGAGCTTAGATAGAATCGAAACTGTTGATTGGTTCCCAAGCCCTCGACAGTTCCAGAACAAAGCGATCATATCTATAGGCAGGACTACTCAGCAGAGTCCGCCTCTAGTCCATAAGGGGAAACAGGTCCCCGAAGTTTCTTTGGTGTAACAGAACTCCCATACTCCACAGCCACATCAGTCAGTCTATCTAGAGTCCTCTTCCTATCTGCTCGCTGCGGAATCGCACATTTCTTCTTCCTTGACTGATACATATTGGATCCTAAGTTAAGATATGAATAAATCCTTTTCCTATCTTTCTCTGAAATCTCACCATCTATCATCCCAAAGTTTCTCATGACCACTATCTTCTCCTCAGCAGTCGGAGCATTACGAAGCACATCATTCTTGTCAACTGTGCTCTTTAAAGTTGCCAACTGCTCTTTAGTCTCTGCAGGCCCTTTAGAGAGGCCATCCAAATTCTGAACCTGTACAGCTGGAGAAGAAAAATCATATTCAAGGCTGTAACTAGTGTCCAGGGTCGGCTGAAAATCCGAGAGAGGAGAGGGCGAAGAGGAATAAGGGACCAACTTGTTGTTGGAAAGAGGAGAAAAAGGCCCAAGGCATGAAAGAGGCCTTGGATCAGCCAAGGAGAGAGGCGGCCCAACCAAGGAGGGCGCTGGATAGGAGCGCGGGCCTGGAGGAGGGAGGCGCGGCCTAGCAGCAGCAGCCTTCGACCCAGCAGCAATGAGCAACCCAACTTGTTGAGAGGCTGCCTCCAAGTCCGGCACCAACTTTGGGCTATGTGGGGACAAAGCCGGCCCATAAGGCTTAGCCAGCCCACTCTTATTAATTCCAACAACCTCACCAGCAGCCAAATAATTATGACCAGCCTCCTTCACTCCTGCCATGTCATTAATTAGAAGACCATGCTTCTGAACTTCCACAGCAACCGATTCAGCCAATTTTTTAACAGCCAAATTATTCCCATTAAAAACATCATTAACCCTTCCATAATTCCCTGCAATAATTAGGGATTTAATGCTGCTTATCAACTGGTTCAGCCAATTTTTTAACAGCCAAATTATTCCCATTAAAAACATCATTAACCCTCCCATAATTCCCTGCAATAATTAGGGATTTAATGTTGCTTATCAACTGGTCAATAAACAGCTAAATCATCACCCCCATTAACATCTTGCATTTCAGCCTCTTTAATGTCATTAACACCTTGCAGTAACGTCTCATTATTGAGCCGATCAGCTCTAGCAACCAAGGGAGATTCCTCTGAATCAGAAAAGCCACCTGCCGAACAAATCCGATGATCGGAAAAATTAAGCCGCTTAGGACGCAACGGGGAAGAAATACGATCCAACGGACTTGAATCACCCCGATTCTTCCGACCAGAGCTGCCACGACTATCAAACTGATAGTGAACCAAATGCTCCGAAGAGACCCGTAAATTCACATCAAAAGGCAAAACAACAAAATCACTAGCCCCCGCCGAATTCCAACCAAAACAATTCTTATGAATATAACCAACTAGACCACAAAAATAGCAGTAAATTGGAAGCTTCTCATACTGAAAAGACAGTAGGATGGCTGAACCAATATCAACCTTAAATTCCAAGGAACTAACTAGAGGAGAATCAATACGTAACCTAGCCCGAAATTTCACAAAATTCCAACAGCCCCGCAAATCCGAATCACTCACAGACACAAAACCAGCCCCCATCATTGACGCAATACCCTTAATATTATCCTCATTATGCAAATTGAAAGGGAGATCAAATACACGGATCCAAAAACATACCTCATTCAGATTGACCTTCGAAAATTGAACACCACCATTCACTATTTGTAACACCACCAGTTTGTTATCGAACAGCCACGGGGAACCATCCATCACTTTCGAATGATCCCGAGTGATACGAGCACGGATGCTCTAGGAACACGGGTTTATGAGTTAGCCGCGCACACCATGAACATTGTCGCGCCAACCCTAGCAAACCGTGACAACCTCCGGCTAACCCGCGCCACCCATCTAGCCCACGTCCTCCTTGAAGAAAGGCCTCGGCCTTGGCCAAACAACGAGGTGCGCTCAAGGCCAAGCAAGGAGCGGGCAGCCCATGAGCAGCACACGCAAGGCCTTGCCTCCAAGCCTTGCGCTCACCAAGAGGCCGGCCACAAAGCCCACCTTCCAAGCCCAGCAGCCCACCCCTTTGTGCAAGGGTAATTTAGGTGTTTTAATGTAATAAGTTTCAGCTATAAATAGTAGGGTATAGCCTCTTTTATGGCTGGTCTTTGTGTTTGAGTGAATCTTTCTAAGGCCAAATAGTTTAAGTTAATTTAGGGTTTATTTTAGGTCTAGTCTAGGGTTCCTAAAACCAGCAGCTACTCTCTTCTTGTTCATCAAGCCGGGTTGCTCACTCTAGTTAGTGAGAGGGTCGGATTTTGTCAAGAGATCCTTGTAAGTTTCATAGAAGGGTTGCTTTGCCTTGTTGCAAAGAGGGTCTTCTCTATTTGCAAGTTATATACATGTACTCCTTCAATACATCTCTACTCATCACTCCATTATTCTGCTGCACTAAAATCTCCATTAAAACACCTACAAATACCTCCATCCGAACATCCAAGCAAGCTGCCAACCTCTCATAAGGGAACTAGATCCGGCTCCTTCATCAAATTCGGTCTCCTTCTCCCAAAACAGAAGCTGAACCATATCACCGAGTGGACGAGAACTTAAACAAGAAAAGATTCCTCTCAATTTGCGTCTACTCAAATTTGGCAAAAGGCTGCCAAATAGACTTCATGACAGCAAAAAAAGAAGGAACATGAACGGGCTTCTCAGTCACCACCCGCCCCAAAACCAGCAGCTCAACCTCAGCCGACGACGATGAGCGTAGGACAAAAGGGACCACATCCCCAGCAGCCACCACCGCCTCTTTTCCTTTCCCAGCCCGAGACAAAGAAGAAGCCATAGCGTCCATAATCATAGAATATTTCAAGACGTGTAAGAGATAGCAACCAGAAGGTAGGAAAACAACAAAAAAGGAATTACTTGTAGACACAAGACAATAGCCTAAAGAGGAAATAATATCCTTGAAAGGAAAGAAAAGGAAATTGTGGCAGGAATGAAGATGGGGGTGAGAAGACGGGATCAGGGAAGATTTGCTCCTAGGCACCATAATTTGGGGAATCGAAATCCCACAAAAATAGAGAGTCAATCTCAGACAATCAATAGGATCCCGACATCTAAGGGATCCACAAAGAAAAGAGCACAGATTAGGAAAGAAAAAATTAGGAAACGCCATGGTGAGGGATCACCGGCGTCGTCGCCGTATAATCAGAGCGTTTCCTTCTTTTACCCTCATATTAAGGTCCTTGAGGATGGTTTAGGTTTCTAAAATATCTTTGAACACATGTATTGCGTAACACATTAATACAATTTAAATTTAAATCCTAAACCTCTAAACAATTAACTCAAGTAAATAGTGATATTGACATATAGATACCATAAATCTAAATCATAAATATCCATTAACCATTATGCAAATTCATTATTTTAGTTGTCATGTAATTAGTACTTACATTTTTTATGACAATTGACATCATTCTTTCTTACAACAATATAATTCTCTTTTTATTAAGTAAAATACTGAACAATAAATATATATCCACGATATACCTTAATAATTATGTATTAGAGTAAGGATTAATGGTAATATTACTAGTATATGTCGTATCATTAATAATTAATGGTCTTAGTTTATACATATAGTTAACTTATGACATGGCTATTACAATTTACAGTAATATAGTTTTTTCCTCATAATAATTCTTATACAACTTCGTTAATAAAATTTTATATTTAAAATAAAAAATAAAGGGAAAAATGAGGACTTTTAGTTAAGTTTAAAAGGAAAAAAGGAAAATTAATTAAAATTTCTATTTTTTGGTTCGTACTAGTTACTACGGAGAAAATAATTTTTTCTTGTAATAATTCTTATATAACTAACTTCCTTAATAAAATTTTCTATTTAAAATAACAAATAAAAGGAAAAAAATGAGGACTTTTAATTAAGTTTAAAAGAAAAAAAGGAAAAAAATTGAGGAATTTTAATTAAGTTTAGAAGGAAAAAGGAAAGACGAGGAGTTAAGTTTAGAAGGAAAAAAGAAAGTGGGAGTCAAGGGGATTTGAATCTCTCCCTTTTAAGATGATAGGTGATGAGTTAACTATTAAACCAAATTTAAACTTTGATATTATAATGCAAAAGGGCCTTTGATGTTTCAAAAACCTAATTTACCCTTTTGTGCTAAAATGATAATAAATGACAATTGTTTAATTAAAAGAAAAAGATATATTCAAGATATATTGATATATTCATTATTTTAATATAAATGGGTTAATTAGATTGATAAAAAAACGTCTCTCGTTAGGGGTCATGTGCATTACTTATTACCTAATAATACGATATGTATACTGTATGACTGTGTGAGTGAAAATAATTAATGGAAGTCAAAGAAGAAAACATTTCAATGGCGGAAGGAAATAAAAGAAAAAATAACATGGCAGTCTTGCACTCTTGCTTCCTTCCTTGTTCCAGACAAAGAATAATAGCTCACCTCATGCGTGCTTTGTCTAATAGTTATGGGCTTATTTTTTTCCTTAAGGCCGAAAGGAAAATTTTAGCTAAAATCTTTCCCACAAAACCAGTTGGGCTTTATAAGTTTAAATTGAATAAACTAAGCTAGTTTTGGCCCATTTTTTATCGTTCCAACTAAAGGTGTTCACGGGTCGGGTCGGATCGGTTATAGGCCCAACCCGCTACCGACCCGTCCCAAATTTAGCGGGTCGGTTCGGGTCGATTATAAGCACATATAACCGCGGATTGGCGGGTGTAGCGGGTCAGATCGGTTATCCGCAAGTTGGCGGTTATATTTCTTGGCCTAAAATAATGGGCAGGGTTTAACAAAAAAAAAACCTAAAAAATAATAACCATTAACAAAGGAACATAGCCAATAAACCCTAAAACACAAAACAAAAATATCTTCTCCACCTAGCCATCAACGTCGTCGACCACCCAAATCAAAATCAAAACCAAATACAATCCGTACCAAATAAACATAAATCAAACCCGTACATAAATCAAACTTGTTTCAGGGAATCAGGAGAATAAATGCAAAACACAAATCAACAGAAAAAAAGATGAAAAAAATGAGAAAATTAGAAAACAAGAAAGATGAGACTGAGAGATTGATCATTCTGCACGTCGTCGGTCCGATTTTGGCGGGTGGCTTGGTGGCGGTGAGGTGGTTCGGCGGTGGTTGGTGGTTTGACTGATGGTCATGTGGTTGTGGTTGGATAGTTCGGCAGTGGTGATGGTGGAGGAGGCCGAAAGGGTGAAGAGATTGTGGCGGTGAGGTGGTTCGGCGGCGGTGAGGTGGTTCGGCGGTGGTGAGGTGGTTCGGAGGTGGTGATGGTGATGGTGGTTTAGAGAGGGAGAGCGAGGAAGAAGAGAGAAAAAAAGAAAAAAAAGAGCGGCTAAAGAATGAAAGAAAGGAGAAAGAGATGCTTATATACTTAGGGTTAGGGTTAGGGTCGGGTCGGGTCTGTTTTTTTGCGATTTTTTAAAAGTTAACCTGCGAACCGACCCAGTACTAAATTGGCGGATCGGTTATGTATCTATATATGGGCAATTATATAGTTTTTTTAGTTTTTGTCGGGTCGGGTCGGTTCAAGTTGGTGGGTTAGGCGGGTTGGACGGATCAAATGTTCACCCCTAGTTCCAAATGCATAAACGATCTACTAAATAAGACTAATTTATTAGTTTAATCGTTTGATTGATTGAGTTAGTCTGGTTTTTATAACTATAATTTTACCATTTAAGTGCTCGTAAGCTATCCTTTTCGTGTAGTGGAAACAGCTCAATCAAATCCAGGATTTTTAATGTTTGGTGATGAAGCAAGTCATCTTAGTCATCTTGAATACATGACTATGATGCAATGCTTTTCTTATCAAACGACAAATGATTCTTTTCTGGGCCCCTCACAAATAAATTTTCAATGGAATTTTTCATGCCATCCCTTATAACTTCAAGTATAAGAAAGAATTTTTGAAATTTGGACACATTATTTCCTTATGTTGTGGGTTAAATAAAGGTGAGAAAAAGAATTAAAGGAATATACGTGGGACTAGAGGACACGTTTAGTGGGCCTTGAGGACACGCTTAATGGGCCCCTCAATACTAATTAGCTGGACAAGCCTACGCAACCATTTAGAGTTTATTTTGTGCAAGCAAATTCACAATAAATGTCACATTTAATATGAAAGTAATCGCATAATCCTTCGTATAATTCATGTTTGTTCTTGATGTGTATTTTTTATTTAGATAAAAAAAAATGGTTTAGTTGGAAATTTTTATGCCATTGATTTCAACTGCTAATAACTTTAACATGATATTTTTACAAATTCAAATATCTAAGTCAGTGCTCTAACAAGAAACCAAAACTACCACTTTCTATTTAGAGAAATACTTTTAAAGATTATATATATATCATGTTTTAAAAATTTACATATCAAATTCTACATTTAAATTCTCAAAATTTAGTAAGGAGAAAAACTACAAAGATATGCCCAATATCAATGCAGTTAGGAAGTCAATTTTAGTAAAAAAAAAGAAGTAAAAGTAGTAATAGAATTAGTCCTGTACCTCTATTTTTTATCCTTTTTTTTTCGTTGTCAATGTCCCAAAAACAACATAATGGTCGTTTGTTACTAGTGTTAGTGCCTTCGTAACATGACATTAAATATTGCCCATTATGCTATGTAGTGCCGATTTATAACGAATTTTGACCTTTTATTATTATTGTTGATGTGAATCTCATGTTTGGATTTCGTTTCTAATTTTGCACCATTTTTTTAGTCATTTGTTACAATTGACCTAATGAAAGTTCATTAACTTTTTATATGCCTATAATTTTTTTAATGGGTCTAATTTATAAGTTTTGATATTTTTTCGTTTATGGATGTGAAGATCATGATCTAGCTAAGGTACCTAAGGTTTCCATAGTTATTCGAATCTATCCTCATTTTCATCCTTAACACCTCCAACATACTCACAAAATTTAAATATCTACTCTTATTACTATCGAGAGCAACAAATGATAGAAGATTATTCGCTTGCTTTCCTTACTCATCTTTTCACATACCACTGAGATCCGGCTATTCTAATTTTCCTTTAAACATGACTAGTCATGTTAGAGAAATCTGAACCGTTCAATAAAATTGGGCGGATGAGATTAAAAATTTAAGTCATTAATGAGTTGACCAATCAATAAAATTCAACAAAATTACTTGAATTTTTAATCTCATCCGTCCAATTTTATTGAACGGTTCAGATTCTGGTCATGTTTAAGAAAAAATTAGAGGAGCTCAATCCATAGCACTGACACAACAACATAGGTACCGAACTTAAAGGAAAGAAGATGATTGCTAATAATTATTATTCTTATTATGATCATTCTAGACATTAATTTATTTTGAAGTGAATGATATATTTTTATATGAGTTCATTGGTATGTATAGTGAGACTATTAACACTCCTCTATCAACACTCCTAATATTAATTTACTTTTTTCTATCATTTTCTTATTACAAAAATTGCTAATAAAACAAGGAGTAAGGATAAGAGATGCTTGAAGATAAATAAATAAGCATAATACTTTTATCAATTAGTAAAATAAGAGGAGTGTGTAAACTTAGCTATAAATATTTTTATTCTTTATTAAGTTGAAGTTTGCATGTTTTTGTTACTTATTGACAAATTTTAGTAATTTATATATTCATTTAATGAAAAATATTAAAATTCAAAAATTACAATTTTTTTTTAGCATTTACGGATCAATTGTTACTCCAATAGATGTGATAGTTATGCTATACTGTTATTTATTGGAAATTCAAGATCATTATGCTTTCCATACGTTATTTAAAACCTTGCTTCTTAGCCTCGATCTCTGTTGTACCCAAAAAAAAATTACATGTCATTTTATATTGAGATGGAAATACTTTTTTATATATAAAAAATAGGTCCATGGAAAATTAAGAGAAAATGGAAGGTGATAACATATCAATACGGTACCCAGGTTCAATAAGGACAAAGTGGGGACTTCCCTCGTAAAAAACCGCGGCCACTGTAGTCAAGGATGATAGATAGCGCTCAAGACTGATAGTCATATATCAAGAAGGATTGACGCTATACCATTTATATTGGGGTAGATAAAATGGTAATTATATTGAAAATATATTAATTAATGTTACTTATCTATCATCAAGAGGCTAATGGTATAAGTTGCGATATCATTTATTTTCAAATATCCTACCTAATCAGACATCTACCAATTTTCATTAAAATTACCAACAATATCTATCGGTGAGTATTGAATGAATCTACACATATCTTCAAAATTAGTTAAAATTCTATAAAGTTTTTAATCTTAGATTAGGGTAAGACTATAAATACTCAATATTTTTATAACTTGAGTATTGAATACACAACATTTCCTAGAGCAACCACATTCCTTTACATTACCAACAATGCTCTGATAGCCCAGGAGATCTTCTATGGGATGAATAGAAAACGCTCTGGTCCAGGATGGATGAGCGTCAAGCTAGATATGAGCAAGGCCTATGACAGAGTGGAGTAGAACTTTTTGGAGGCAATCATGACCCGTATGAATTTCTCGTCTCGATGGACAACTTTGGTGATGCAATGTGTCTCAACAGTTTCCTACGCCATCCTCCTAAATGGGGCCCCGGGACCTAATTTCTATCCAGAAAAGGGCCTCCGACAGGGGGATCCATTGTCCCCATATCTATTTGTGCTTTGTGCTGAAGGCCTTTCAATGATGCTTCAGGCTACAACCTCGACTAACAAGATACATGGATACAAGCTCTGTCCGGGTAGTCCACAGGTCAGTCATTTGTTCTATGCGGATGACAACCTCATTTTTGCAAAAGCGGAGGAAAGTGAGGCAGCAGACATTAGCTCCATTCTGAAGGAATATGAGGAAGCCTCTGACCAGAAGATAAATCTAGAAAAATCAGAAGTGTGCTTCAGCAAGAACGTAGATCGAGACGCCAGAATTCGGGTGAAAGCAAGATTAGGAATGGTGGAGACGGAATCCCATGCCAGGTACTTGGGGCTTCCAGTGTCTTTTGGTCAAGCTAAGAAAGGGATATTCGCATCGATACGGGATAGAATTTGCAAGAGACTAGTGGGGTGGAAAGAGAAAAAGTTATCCCAGGTAGGGCAGGAAGTTCTAATTAAATCGGTCATCCAGTCCATTCCGACATATATGATGAGTTGTTTTGAGATCCTAATCTCCATCTGTGAGGACATAGAAAAGGCGATAAGAAGATTCTGGTGAGGGGGGGAGGGGAATTTTGAGGAGAGTAAGATGTACTGGGTGTCTTGGGAAAATCTTTGTAGATCAAAGGAAGTGGGAGGGTTAGGGAATTTAATCTTGCGCTTCTAGCCAAACAAGGGTGGCGGCTGCATAAATAACCAAACTCTCTACTCTCATAAATCTGGAAAGCGCAGTACTTTCCCCACTCAGATTTCCTAGAAGCAGGGATGGGCTCTCGCCCTAGTTACGTCTGGTGTAGCACTCTGGCAGGAAGAGCAGTGCTCCATAAAGGATGCTTTTGGAGGGTAGGGAATGGCGAACGAATATTGATTTGGAAAGTTCCGTGGCTTTTGACGATTGCGAACGGGATGATCACAATGCCAGTTATGGGCCTCGACGAGGAGGTAAGAGTGGCCGAGCTTATTGATAGGGAACGGAGGTGCTGAAAGACTGACCTAGTGGAGAAACTCTTTCTACCATAGGAAGTATCAGCAATATTAAGCCTACTGCTTAGTCGGAGTGAGGCGAATGATACTCTTGTGTGGAAAGGTACTACAAATGGGAAGTATTCAATCCGAAGTGGATACCATTGTCTAACATCACACGAGTGCCCGGACTCCAGGAGAGGTTGGTGGAAATTCTTGTGGGGTCTATCTATCCCTCCAAAGTTTAAAAGCTTCATGTGGAGGCTGGGTAGTGGCTCTCTCCCAACTAGAGTAAACCTAGTGAGAAGGGGTATATCGGTGGACCCAGTGTGCCCCTGTTGCAATGAGGAAGTTGAATCGACTCCATATCTATTGTTGTCTTACCCGTTTGCAAGGGAGGTGTGGGGAAAGTTTACTTTCTGGGATAGGGTTCCGGAGCTGCAAGGAGACAATTGGGTGGCTTAGCTAGCAGGGCTAAAGACATCATTGGAGGAATTAGATATAGAGAAGCTCATCTCCATCCTTTGGTCTCTGTAGACATCGAGGAACAACAAGATCTTCCGTCAATGCGATGAATCAATCCAAGAGGTTGTTATTAGAGGCGGAAAATTGTTGTCTGATTTCAAGGAGGCATGGTGTCCGCAACACAGGCCCGCTGCCCCAACTCCCCAACCTGTCTCTCCGAAATGGCAGCCTCCTAATACAGGAGTGGTAAAAGTAAATACGGATGCAGCGATAGGGGTTACGAGAATTGGCTTGGGATTTATAGCTCAAGATGCTAGGGGTGAAACGGTATTTTTAGGAGTAATTTATCTTCCTCATAGAACTGAGGTGCAAATCGCGGAGGCACTGGTGCTAAGGGACGCTATAACGCAAACTCGCCAAATGGGGTGTGACAGGATTATAGTTGAGTCTGACTGCTTGCAGAACATCCTAGCCCTGACCAATGGAAATTTCCCATTAAGTTATGCGGGATTGGTGCTGGAGGAGGTGGCACGCCTAGCTTCTACTTTCCATAGCTGCTCCTTTACGCATACAAGACGGTCCACGAATATCCCAGCGTATGAGCTAGGCCAAATGACTTTGATTTTCATTTTAGGAAATGTATGGATAAGGGAATGCTCCGAGGCGATCGCGCTCTTTGTACTTGCAGATATGAATTAATCCAAATATATTTACCCTCCAAACAAAAAAAAACCACATTCCTTTAAATTTTACTCGATAGCTTCAACCTAAAATTTGTTTTCAAAGCTTACATGAAAATCACTTATTGATCATTTATTATATTTTGATAGTAAGTAAACATAAAAGTGTTTTCACCAAGACCAAACCTCCAGTGATTTTCAGATACAAATCATACTAAAGTGACCGAAACTCCAAGTACTCAACATGACTCGGACTAGTACAGCAAAAGTACTTACCCTCGAATCACCTTATTTCCCTTTTGTTCCCTTTTATTTCCACCACCTGCCTCCATCTACCAACTACCAAAAATATACACACTATAGAAATTGCGTGATGTGTCGTTTCACACACATTTACATTAGTGCTTTAAATAGAATGGTATGGTATTTTGGGCTCCCAAGAAACTTCCATGTCAATCAATGTCCCCCCAAAAGCAAAGTACTAGAGCCGAAGGAAGAATCATCAATACAACGCATCGTCATCATCATCCATCCTTTTCTTTTTACCAAAACCAATGAAAAATGAGGTAACTTCTCAAAATTCAACTCAACTCCTTTTATAATTTGTTCTAATCCAATTAATCACTGTTCATCTCCAACTTTAGCCCTATAAATTAAATAAATAGAAAAGCACATAGTGTACCAACCCCAACCCTATATCCATCATCCATAATCAAATTGTTTGTACCATAAATTACCAAAGGAAAAGAAAAGGGAAAAAAATGAGGCCTCCCTCAAGCAACAGCTCTACTATGGATGCCGGATTACGGGACCGGACATCTCCGATCCCTTACCTCTACGCAAGCTTTGCGCTTATGCTAGGCCTTATCACCGTGGCATTGCTAATTCTTGCTTGCTCCTTCGGAAAATCACCAACCAATTCACCGGAAGCTCAAGATCAAGAAAAATCTGTGAAGCAATCACTAGATGAGCTGCAATTGGAGATGGAGCCTAAGATTGTAGTCGTCATGGCTGGTGATCGCATCCCATCTTATTTGGCCCAACCGATGTCTCATAATTGCACGTACCAAGCTCAACAACGACAACAAGAAGAAGTTTGAGCTAGCTCTCTCAATAATTATATCTTCTTCTTTCAATTGGAAATTATATATATTAATAATTTCTAATTCCTTTATTTTTATCCTTAACAAATATGGTTCCATTCCCACGTATTTATAGTAAGAACAAGTTTAATTAGTTTTTTTCCCTCTAATTTTAGGATGGATGAAGCTTTAGTTTAATCTTCTCTTTGGTCTGGTTAAGGCAGATTTAGGGGCATACGGCAGAGATTCACAATTTTGGTTACTTTTTTTTGTCATAACTTTAGAGTTATAACTTTGATTGCGGGAAGTCTTTTTTTTATGAAAAATTGCATAATTTATATTTTCTCCGATAAAATAATAAATTATCATAAAAAAATGGATCGCGTGCTTGTAGGCTTATTTATATATACTTTTTATATAATTAAGGTTCTATATTGTAACTTTTTACTAGCTGGGTTTTGTAATTCTTGTTTGATCACATCATCGTACCACAACTTTAAATTATAACCAACTCCTAATATTTTGACACATCTAATATGCGTAGCCTTAAACTATATACTGAAGATTAGCCAATTGTGAGATGTTAGGAAAATCTCCTAAAGAAGATGAGTTTAAATCTTTATAAACACATATTCCTAATTAATCGTATGAATTATAGATTTATAAATGAACCAAAGAAATATTATTTATATATTAATTGAGTCAAATTTTCGACTCTGGAGTGAAATAATTTTCTAAATAGTATCATACCCTCTGTAATCAACCATCAATTTGAGAATTTTTGTGCAATTTTCAATTGCACCAGAGTTTTAGTAGGTTAATTCGTTTCTTATTTTTGATAGGTGGAGGTAGGTCGAAAATGCTCATTGGCGCTTAGTTGGTTTCTTGATGATCTTATTTTTCAAGAATCGGAGGAGTTCACCAACAGTAATTTTCTACGTTATTGATGGATTGATATGGTCAGTCTAGAACTACCCAGCAACAGAAATGATGATGGGAATTAATGCAGGCATTTCAAGTTTGGTGAATTCATTATTGATTATCTTTTAATAAGTCGATTTATATTTTTATCTTTCAAGAGATTCTCTCATCTTTAAACACTGGAACCAACCCTTAACTTACTTCTTCCTTAATTAAATAAAGAAAACCCTATACTTAAGCTTTAATTAGTAAATGAAAATTTGTTGGAATTCCAATAATTGAAAATAGCAGGTTGTGTACCAATGAAACGAGAAAAGATATATGTACTCCTGAAAACAATTGAGCCTTCAGCCTCGCTTACGATAAAAATTAGGTAGTTCACTGTAACTATTACTCGATATATCTTCACAGATAAAAAATCGATAAATATTATTTTTTAGCTAATATAATAAAAATTATCATTTTCATATTATGTTATATAGTTTTTAGTTTATTAAAATATAATTGTTAAGTAAAATATAATACAATTTTTCTACGTATAGGGATATCAAATACTCCCTCCGGACCGCAATAATCGTCATTTTTCTACGGAATGTTACTGTACACTTTATTTGACTTTTTAGTGTTTACTTTACTGAATGTTACTATTTCAGGAAGTCAATTAATATGGTCCAGAGGGAGTAATAGATGACTAACCCCAATGTATCTAATATTTTCTCACCTAAAATTAGGGAAAGAAAGAGCGGCAGCGGCACGGAGACGTAATGAGAGTGGCGGATCTGTTATTTTAGGGAGGCCCACTTCCAGCGTATACTTCAGTTCGACGCGGGGCGGGAGAGACCCTAACGTGATAATTACTTAATCAGGTCATTTTTAAATGAAAATCATTTTTTACACTTTTCTTTTAGTTTATATTTTGATAGTAATAATAATTTATTCGAAATGATCATATCTTATTATTTTCACTAATTATCAATCTTTAATAATTAAAAATAGATTAGTGAAGTTAAAAAAAAATCACATAAAAGGACTAAAAGGACAAATCACTATAAAATGCTAATTTTCAAATGTGGTAAGCAATTTTTCTTGCGTGAATTTTAAAAATGGATCTTTTACTATAGAAAAAAATTCGTTACACAACTATGAATCAACAGTTTATATGATTCAAAATTATTTTATTCAAAAAATATATAGAACATGCATGACCTCATACTGATTGAATAAATATGAGAAGTAATTTGATTTATTCTCAGAACCAATTAAAAAAAACTTAGACAAGTATAAATACTGAATTAATACTTAAGCTCACTTAAGATTGCTAATGATGATGTGGCAAGGTGGAAAAAAATAAGGAGGGTTTGGCATGAGGTAATTTAAAATTTCCTTATCAAAGGTAATCCTAAATTCTTAACAATGCCTTGTTTGGAATGCATATAGCCAGAGGATCGTAGGAATTTAGAATTGCCTAACAAAACTTTTTCCATCAACAAGTTAAGATGCAAGGGAAAAAGATTACCTAAAAAATAGGTGATATTTTAGGATTCCCTTAAAAATGAAAATTGAATTATATTATTTATGACAAAATTATCTCTACAAGTAGTCATTATATATGTGATATTGATAAATAATAATATAAAAATATAATTATTATGTAATAATATATTTTTACATAATAATACACCATCATTTTTTAATATATTATAAATTAATACTATAAAATATTATAATATATTATACTACAATATGATATAATAAAGCATTTCATTATATTAAAATTTCATATGTTATTATATTATGACAATAATTTGTGATTATAGAATACATATATTTTAAAATTATATACTACATAATATTACTGTATATGTATACTAAAAAATATATACTATATTATATAATGACATAATATGTTTATTAAACATCATTAATTTATAAAATATTTATTTTTATACATTATATAATAATAGTAATTATAATAATGTATAATAATATAATAGTATATAAATATTGAAATATATATTACTATATAATAATATATTAATAATATAATTTATGGGGTACGTACTTTTGGTAAAAAGAAAAAAAGAAATACGATACTCCTACATCTTCAAACAAAAGATTTCACTCCACAAATCATGCACAGTGAAACCAAATAAAGTAATTTTTTATGTCTAGCATTTCCTAAACAAAATATTTTTTTGATAAAATATAAGGTAAAATAATTAGGGTATAAAAATATGAATTTTTTTTTGAAGTGGGAGTTGGAGAACCACACATAAATCAAAAGTAAGATGACTTAATTAGTCTACCGGAGTCGGTCACAGGTCTTCAGAAGTCAATAATGGTCATCAAATGAGTCATCATTATCAAATAGATCTTATTTTTATACTTTTTTCTTGTAATATTATTAGCCAACTATCTTTGACAAAGGGGGTAAAAGAAGGAAGAGCATTCCGAGCTCCAAACCGGATTAGGTGAGACAGCGTGGTCACTCGAAAATTGATAATTTTGTTCTGTTATTATTTTATTATTTGGGGACATAACTTTAGAAAGTGAAAAAATAAAAGTGTGGAAGGATGGACAAAAATATTAGGTGAAAATGTAACGTGGCTAATAAAAAAATATCGAGTTCGAATATTAAAAATAGAGCAAATTATATTTGGAGTTTTCTCTCTTTGAAAGGTCGACAGAACTCGAATGAGATTAGTTTCAGTTGAGAGAATATTCGAATAATATAAAAAATAAAAAAATATTAATTTTGCCACTAATTTTGTTCTATTATTAATTTCTCATTTTCCACATCAATTTGTAACATAACGTGTATATTCCGCTAGTAATTACGTGTATATTAGCAGTAGCACTCTTACTAGGAGTCTACATCTAGAGAAGACCAAAAATAATTTGTTAATTAGGATTTATTTTATTGTTATCGTATTTAGTAGGACAAGGATAGTAATAAAACTCCATAAACTCCATTTTTTTTCTTTTTTCAATTTTTTTTTTATTTTTCTCTTTGATGACGGGTTTCAATTCTTTTTCTCAATCAACCTCTGTTCCTCGATGCTTTAATGCAGGAATTTTTTACGAAGGATATATGACTAGCTATGAAGGATATTATGGTCGGCCACAGTGGAGATATGAGTCGTATTATGATCCATACACATTTACTCATTATCCCACTAGGTGGAACCAACAAAGTTTCAATTATGGAGTGCAACTTGTGCCTGATTATCAATGTTTCTAGTCTCCAGAACTTAGACAAGAACTTACTATTTTTGAAGATTTTATGAAAACTTTTATTCAATTTATGCAGGAAACAGAGGGGAGTATAGAAAATTTAGTGGACCAAATAGGTCGCCTCCTCAACATTACATTTTTATTTGATACTAATATCCTTCATAGCTGCCATCCTTCTTTGGGACTAGGATCACTGGAACGGCGTATGGGGAAAGGCTTTCCCTCACGTATCCTCGCTCAAGTAGCTCGTCCACTTGCCGCTGAAGTTCTTTGGTCTCTTCGGGGTTGGTACGGTAGGCTAGACGGTGCGGAATTGCTGAACCTGGTGCGAAATCGATTTGGTGTTCAATGCCTCGAATTGGAGGTAATCCGGGGGGCATCTCCTCGGGTAGAACATCCCTAAACTCCTGCAAAAGAGAGGACAGAACACTAGGAACCGAATGTGAAGAATTAGCGTTAGAAGTGTTCAAACAGAAAGAACGAAATCTGAGTAAAAGAAGAGGGCGGCTTGCACCAAAACTATTTTTTTGAACAATCAGTGCTCTCCTCACTTCGCTCCCCTTGGCATATACACTCAATTTCTTTTTACTTGCCTCTCCTTTTCTCTCTATGCCACTCTCAACACGCTTACTCTTTTCGTGCGAATGTTTACACTCACCCTCTGCATGCTTACTCTTTTCATGCGAATATTTTTCTTCCTCGCACTCACCCTCTACATGCTCACTCTTTTCATGCGAATGTTGAAAGCTCACACACTCATTTTTACTCTCTTTATTTTTCACGCTCAAGCCTTCTTTTTCTCTCTCAAGCTGTTTTGTAATCTCATATTCAGCATGTGACTTAGCAAGCCATTGCTGATCCTCACAAACCTCAGCTTGTGTTAAGGGGGCCAAGGTGAATTTTCTGCCGTCCTTCACTAACTTGTAGAGATTGCTCTTTCCCTCATGATTTATGATACGATCCTGGTTCCTTAGGATGCGTAGCACCAAATTTGATCGTTGTTCAAAGACGGATTTCCCTGCGAAATAAGATAACTCACTTACACAATCTAAGTCTGCTGAACGCTAAGCAACAGCCACCCTAGATCCGAGCAAGAGAGGATCCTTGATGTTACTGGACTTGCACAATTTAAGTCTGCTGAACGCTAAGCAACAGCCACCCTAAATCCGAAGAAGAAGACAGACAACAAGTAGAATGCAATTCCAAGATTTACTTGTATACGACTCAAGTATTGCGGACTCAAGAAGAACAAGGTTCAACCAACTTGAACAAGGGGCAGAAATTTGAAGAGAATATCTCAATTTATCAAAATAACAGCCACCGAAATAAGGAGGCCAAGCGGCTCCTTATATAGAGTTTTACAAGCAACCCTAATTCCAAAGAGGAATATTAAATAAAGTAAAACACTTAACTAATTAATAAAAGTGTCTAATTAATTAATTAAGCTAAAATAAATAGAAGGTCGCAGCCTTGCTAAAAACAGTACAATCAACGCGCGTCAACTCCAGGATAGGCGAAACGGGCAGGAGCCGTTATCAACAACGAGTGTACGCGGAACGGATATAGCAAATGGCATGCGCGACAGATGATAGAATCGGCAACGGCTAAGTGAAACGGACAAGTGCCGTTTTGACCCAAACGGTAAGTGCCGTTTGTTGCGAAACGGACAGATACCGTTTTGATGAAAACGGTCAAGTGCCGTTTGCGTGAATCGGCTCCATGCCGTTTTTATCAAACAGAACATCGGTCAAGCCGAAGGTGAGAAGATTCACCACTCTTATTGTCTTCTTTCTCAGTGTAGCTTTCTCACTTGTCATCTCAGATTCCAGCTCCTTGTGAATGAGAGATGACAATCGGTCTTGAAGCTTTTGAGCTCTGGCTCGAGTCATTGGACCAGCTGGCGGTAAAGGCACCTGGATGCGTGGATTCGCATCATTCCCTCCCCCTTCGGAAGGATTCGCCCTCGAATCCGAAGGGGCATCACCAGAAAGGCCATACTCGTCATCTGTATCAAACAGGACTAAGTCAGAAACATTGAAAGTAGAGCTAACGGCACCATACTCACTCGACAATGCCAGTTTGTAGGCATTGTTGTTGATCTTCTCAACAATCTGGAACGGTCCGTCTCCTCTAGGAGATAGCTTGCTGCGGCGTTGGTCAGGAAAACGCTCCTTGCGCATATGCAACCAGACCCAATCGCCCACCCGAAACGTCACTAGCCGTCGGCCATCGTTCCGTTTCTGCATCAGCTTCTCATTCATTCGCTCAATGTTCTGTTTTGCCTTAGCATGTAATTGCTTGACAAAATCAGCCTTTTGTGCACCATCTAAACTTACAACATCACTCAACGGTAAAGGAGTTAAATCCAAAACAGTTCTAGGATTAAATCCATACACAAGTTCAAACGGTGAGTAATGAGTAGTAGAATGAACAGCACGGTTGTAAGCAAATTCAATAAATGGTAGATGATCAACCCAAGTAGAAACATGCTTACGAACTAGCGTGCGTAAAAGTGAACCAAGCGTACGATTCACAACCTCAATTTGACCATTCGTTTGTGGGTGATAAGAAGTGGAATATAACAATCGGGTACCAAGCTTTTTCCATAAAACACGCCAAAAATGACTAAGGAACTTAGTATCTCTATCACTCACAATAGTCAAAGGAACACCATGCAAACGGACTACTTCACGAAAGAATAAATCAGCAATCTGAGTAGCATCACAAGTAGTCGAACAGGCAATAAAATGGGACATTTTTGAAAATCTGTCCACCACAACAAAGATACTATCCTTTCCATTCTTAGACCGAGGCAGCCCGACAACAAAATCCATGGATAGATCGGTCCAAGGATGAGAAGGAACAGGTAACGGCATGTATTCTCCATGACCAGCAGATTTAGATTTGGCTCTACGACAAATTAAACATCTGGCAATAATGCGCACTACATCACGCTTCATGTGAGGCCAATAAAAATGATCATGTAACACATCCAAAGTTTTAGTCACGCCAAAGTGACGCATCAAACCACCGCTATGGGCTTCATGCACAAGTAATTCACGAAGAGAGCAATGAGGAATACACAATTGTTTGCCCCGAAACAAATAACCCTCATGCTTATAAAATTTAGAACCAGAAATAGAAACGCCATGCATATAAATATCACCAAAATCAGAATCGGCAGCATAGAGTTCTATAATGTGCGAAAATCCAAGCAACTTGGCATTAAGAGAAGTAATTAACGCGTACCTTCGTGATAAAGCATCAGCAACAACATTCTCTTTACCTTGCTTGTATTGAATGTGATAAGGGAAAGCCTCAACAAATTCCATCCAGACGGCATGTCTCCGATTCAGCTTCCCTTGTCCCTTGAGGTACTTCAAGCTCAGATGGTCAGTGTGGATGATGAACTCCCTCGGCATCAGGTAATGTTGCCAAGTCTCCAACGCTCGGACAAGAGCATCGAACTCCTTGTCATAGGTCGGATACCTGAGTTGAGCATCCTTGAGCTTTTCACTGAAAAAGGCAATCGGTCGTTTCTCTTGCATCAGAACGGCACCGATTCCCAACCCGCTGGCGTCACACTCTATCTCAAACGCCTTGTTGAAGTCGGGTAATGCGAGCACGGGAGCGGCACAGAGCCGTTCCTTGAGTGTAACAAATGCTTTCTCCTACGGTTGTTCCCACCTGAAAACAACATGTTTCTTTGTTAATTCATTCAATGGAACAACAATGGTGCTAAAATCCTTGACAAAACGCCGATAGAAGCTCGCCAATCCATGGAACGATCTCACATCGGTAACGGCCTTCGGCGTCGGCCATTCCCGAATCGCGCGGATCTTCTCTTCATCTACTTTAACACCATCTGCACTCACAATAAAACCAAGAAAACCAACTTGTTCCATTGCGAATGAACACTTACTAGGTTTAGCATATAGTTTCTGTTCACGAAGTGTTAGAAAAACTTCTCGAAGATGTAAAACATGCTCATCAAAAGATTTGCTATAGATTAAAATATCATCAAAATAAACTACAACAAATTTGCCAATTAAGTGCCGAAGTACATGGTTCATTAACCTCATAAAGGTGCTAGGAGCATTAGTTAAGCCAAACGGCATAACCATCCATTCATATAAACCATACTTAGTTTTAAAAGCAGTTTTCCATTCATCCCCTTCTTTCATACGAATTTGGTGGTAGCCACTCATTAAATCAATTTTCGAAAATAACTTACTACCACTTAATTCATCTAGCATATCATCTAATCGAGGAATAGGATGACGATACTTTACAGTGATTTTGTTGACTGCTCGACAATCAACACACATGCGCCAAGAGCCATCCTTCTTTGGAACTAGAATGACTGGAACGGCACATGGAGACAGACTCTCCCGAACGTATCCACGCGCAAGCAAATCGTCCACTTGCCGTTGCAGTTCCTTGGTCTCCTCTGGATTGGATCCGTAGGCTGGCCGATGTGGAATTGCCGATCCAGGAACAAAGTCGATCTGATGTTCTATGCCTCGAATCGGAGGTAAGCCAGGCGACATCTCTTCGGGTAGGACGTCTCCATATTCCTGCAAGAGAGAAGAAAGATGAATCGGAACGGTATGTAGCCGTTCCGTTCCATCGGAGGTCAAACAACAAGAGCGAAAACAGATTAGAAGGAGAGGACGGCTTGCGTCAAAACAGGTGTTATGCGAAATCATTGCTCTCCTCACTTCGCTCCCTTTGGCATATACACTCAATTTCTTTTGATTTGCCTCTCCTTTTCTCTCAATGCCACTCTCAGCACGCTTACTCTTTTCGTGCGAATGTTTACCCTCTCCCTCTGCATGCTTACTGTGTTCATACGAATGTTGAAGGCTCACACACTTATTGTTTCTCTCTTTATGTGGCACACGCAAACCTTCTTTTTCTCTCTCAATCTGTTTTGTAATTTCATATTCAGCAAAAGACTTAGCAAGCCATTGCTGATCTTCACATACTTCTGCTGGTGACAACGGTGCTAAGGTGAATTTTCGGCCATCTTTTACCAACTTATAGAAATTCCGTTTGCCCTCATGGGTCGCATCTCTGTCAAACTGCCATGGTCTGCCAAGAATAATATGACTTGCTTGCATTGGGACCACATCACAAAGCACTTCATCCTGGTATTTGCCGATACGGAAATTGACAAGTACCTGCCGATTTACCTTGACACCGACTCCATCTGTCATCCAATGGAGCTGATATGGCTTCGGATGTTTGATCGTTGGTAAGTCCAGTTTATCTACCATCATCCAACTCGCGCAATTGGTGCAGCTGCCGTTGTCAATGATGATGGAACAACCCTTCTTTTCGATTACCCCACGGGTATGGAACAAATTTGTCCGTTGTTCCTCGTCACACACTTCCTCTGTGACTTGCACACTGAGATTCCGACGGACAACAAGCAGATGAACCTGCTCACCGTTCTGACAGTCACCATCCGAATCGGCACAACCATTTCCCTCAGGTTCCGATTCCCCCTTATCATCATCGGATTCTTCCTCTCCATTCGGCCTGATGATGAAGACTCTTTTATTTAGGCATTCTGATTTCTTATGCCCTTGGCCGTTGCACTTAAAACAGACAATTTCCTTAGTAGCTGGCCGATCCACTGGTGGAGTATAAGGTTTGTGAGTAGCCGTTTTGGGAGGAAGAACGGCACTAGCAGATCCCTTCGAAACGGCAGGGACCGTTTTGTCGTCCTTAGTCCAAGACGTCGTCTTCCAAGGCGTCGACCCAGTAGACTTATAGGAACTCCTATCTTTCCTATGTTTCTCAATCTTTTGGGCCATATGAAGCATCTCCTCAAGAGTATTGTATTGCATCAGCTCTAGGGCGTCGGCAATCTCTGCATTCAAACCAGCACTGAACCGAGCCATTGTTACCTCAGGTTCCTCAGTAATCTTTGCTTGAGCTAAAGAAATCTCCATCTCATTAAAGTAGGCACCAACTCCCTTGCTGCCCTGCTTCAAGGTCTGAAGCCGTTGATGAAGCTCCCGGTGAAAGTGCATCGGCACAAACCGTTGCCTCATCGCCTGTTTCATCTCGGCCCAAGTAGCAATCGGACCAGCAAGAACAGCTGCTCTCTTCAGATTGAACTGCTCCCACCAATGACTGGCATATCCACTGAATTCAACTGCTGCCAGCTGAACCTTTTTAATCTCTGAATAATTGTGACATAGGACGATAGCATCTACCTTCCGTTCCCAAGTCAGGAAAGCATCAGGGTCGTCAGTACCCTCAAACGGAGGTATTTTCATTTTGATGCTGCTGAGATTAGCATCCAATCGGTCCTCTTCCCGTTCTCGTCTACCATCCCGATCATCCCTTCTTCCCCCTCTCGGTCCGTCCCGAGCATATATCCAACCTTCTCCCCCGTCAGGTTCTTCCACCAGATCAGGTTGCGGGACTTGTGGCCCACGTCTAGCAAGTCGCCTGGGAGGAACGTTGGCCAGCTCACGTCGCCGATTCACATCACGTGGTCGACGGGCGTTGTCATCTGCTTCGGACCGATCGGATATATGGCCGTCACGCTGATCCTCCGCTGCTCTAGGGTTCGGGTTTATGGTAGCTAAAACTGATACGATCCTGGTTCCTTAGGATGCGTAGCACCAAATTTGATCGTTGTTCAAAGACAGATTTCCCTGCGGAATAAGATAACTCACTTACACAATCTAAGTCTGCTGAACGCTAAGCAACAGCCACCCTAGATCCGAGCAAGAGAGGATCCTTGATGTTACTGGACTTGCACAATTTAAGTCTGCTGAACGCTAAGCAACAGCCACCCTAAATCCGAACAAGAAGACAGACAACAAGTAGAATGCAATTCCAAGATTTACTTGTATACGACTCAAGTATTGCGGACTCAAGAAGAACAAGGTTCAACCAACTTGAACAAGGGGCAGAAATTTGAAGAGAATATCTCAATTTATCAAAATAACAGCCACCGAAATAAGGCGGCCAAGCGGGCTCCTTATATAGAGTTTTACAAGCAACCCTAATTCCAAAGAGGAATATTAAATAAAGTAAAACACTTAACTAATTAATAAAAGTGTCTAATTAATTAATTAAGCTAAAATAAATAGAAGGTCGCAGCCTTGCTAAAAACAGTACAGTCAACGCGCGTCAACTCCAGGATAGGCGAAACGGGCAGAAGCCGTTATCAACAACGAGTGTACGCGGAATGGATATAGCAAATGGCATGCGCAACAGATGATAGAATCGGCAACGGCTAAGTGAAACGGACAAGTGCCGTTTTGACCCAAACGGTAAGTGCCGTTTGTTGCGAAACGGACAGATACCGTTTTGATGAAAACGGTCAAGTGCCGTTTGCGTGAATCGGCTCCATGCCGTTTCTATCAGACAGAACATCGGTCAAGCCGAAGGTGAGAAGATTCACCACTCTTGTTGTCTTCTCTCTCAGTGTAGCTTTCTCACTTATCATCTCAGATTCTAGCTCCTTGTGAATGAGAGATGACAATCGGTCTTGAAGCTTTTGAGCTCTGGCTCGAGTCATTGGACCAGCTGGCGGTAAACGCACCTGGATGGGTGGATTCGCATCAATTTGCCTCTCTATCAAACTGCCACGACCTTCCAAGGAGGATATGGCTCGCTTGCATGGGCACGACATCACGGAGCATCTCGTCTCTGTACTTGCCAATACTGAATTTAACAAGTACCTGTTTGGTCACCTTGATACCATTGCCGTCCGTCATCCAGTGTAGGAGGTACGATTTTGGATGCTTCACGGTCTGTAATCCCAGCTTGTGAACCATTAACGAGCTAGCACAGTTTGTGCAGCTTCCGTTGTCAATAATGATTGAGCAGCCCTTGTGATACGATCCTAGCCCCGAGACTAGCCCTAGCGCGCGCACACGCCTTGCGACCAAGGCCAATCAACCCAAAACGTCAAGCCCAAGACGTTCCAAAGCATCAAGGGAGGTTACAACAACCTCTAGACATGGAAACTAGGCAAGGAACGTTGCTGGATCAAGTCCTTAGGCGAAGGACGACCTGGAAGGTGGCTTGGAGGCGCATAGTGCAAGGTTGCATTTTTCACGAGCCAATTCATGGAAGAAAGATTCCAAATCAGGTTGCAAGATAAATACAAGACCGATTGGGATCTTAGGAGATCCTCTGCCAAGTTTGAGGACATTTGGACGAGCAGTTTGCAAGATGGCCCGTTGCTACTTTTGCATGCACAAGTGCCCTAAGCGCAAACGTGACGGACAACTTCGTCGGACCATATCTCGATCATCAGAGGTCAGAATCGTGCGATCTATATCAATTATGAAACCTCAGGATGTCTTCTTCGTTGTGTACAATTTTCAGATCAAACGGCCCAGCCGTTTGTTTGTTATCGATCGAACCATTTTCGCTGACAGTAGTCCTATGCGGATGAGGACTTCAAACTGCGTCCGTCAACGCCAACGACCATTATTTGGACCAGTCAGGCCCGGACCAGGAAGAGGAGCACCCTCCTACTATTTTTGTGTCTTAGCTATCGAATGGGACAAGTTTCAGCCCGTTTGGACTAACCGTTTGAAAGATAGACCTATGAGACATTTTACTACGCAGTGTGAACGCGAGCAGACCGCAGCTTGGAGAATTCGGCCCAAACCTTGGCCTGATGATGCGAATGCTTCTAGGATGTTCTAGAAAGCTTTATTTGTATTTATTAATTAGTTTTTACAGTTATTAGACTAGTAGAAGTTCTATTTCGAAGTTACTTAGGAGTTCTAGTTAAAATAGGAGTTCTAGTCTTAGTTAAACTTGTATTTGTTTTTGCCTATTTAAAGGCAGCCATTTGGCTTAATAAATCAGTTCAGTTCAGTTTATTAAAAACATAGAAGAGTCTTCTTCTTTTGATCTTCAAGATCCTTGTTCTATATCCGGTTTGATAAGCCGCATCTAGCCTCAAGTAAAACACGAAGTTATCACTCCATTCCTTAGTTTCGTCTGGGTTGTCTAGGTATTGCACCTAGGAGGGTCAGAGTTCTATTGAAGATCCTTGAAGGATTTCGTCCAGGTTGCCTAGGTATTGCACTTAGGAGGGTTGGAGTTTCCGACGAGTTAGTTTTCCGCATTCAAATCCTTGTCGCTGAGCAACGATCCAACAATTGGAAGGTTTCCGAATTAGGAACCACATCAGCTGGTAGCGGAGCAAAGGCTGCTCACCGAATAGGTATCTATCCTTTTAATTATTGTTTTCGTTTGTTGAGATTGGTTTGCTTGATTTCCTTAGCCAAATATATACAAATCTTGTTTGTTTTCCCGTTTGTGTTAGGAGTCGAAACTAGTAACTAGTTGCGTCTTGTTTAGGTAACAAATCAAGCCCTTTGATTTGCTATCTTGTTTGAGTCAGAAAACAGAAAATAAAGTCCCACAAAGTGTCAGTTTATTTTGTTTCGAGTATTTGCAATTCCTATTTACAAAAAAAGAAAAAGAACAAAACAAAACAAAAGAATTCATTCGCACAAAAACAGAACAGAAAGCGAATTCTAAATTTTCAGTGTGTTAACAAAAGAGGAACCTTGCGATCAAAACAGAATCAAAATCAGCAAGAAAAGAGTGTTCCAACGCAACAAGAATCATAGAAAACGGAGTTGTAAATCAAAAGTTATCAAAGAAACAAATCGGACACCTAAAACCCTAGTTCTAAAACAAATCCGAACTAGTTCAAATATCTTGTCTTTCTTTGAGCTCTTGTGATACATGACCTATCTATTATGTGCTGTAATTGCTTGATTAATTGACAAAGTAATCTTCAATTATATCACATCTTTATTCTTTCTACGCTTGAGTTGTCCTTGCGAATTATTGGAAGCTTTTCCTTGACATTCTTTGAGTCTGCGGATCTTGGATTGATTGAAGAAGAATTTTCGTTGAGTGATTTGTGAGCGCATTAGAGTGATTAAACACGAGGTTTTAAACACGTGAGGGAGTGCTTTAGATAGGACAATTTTACGCTTGTTCTTTGTTGTTATTGTGATTTCAGATGGCAGATAGTTCGCCTAAGAGCACGGAGTCACAAGCGCGAGCTGAAATGCTATCCATGATGCGTAAGTTAACCGAGAGGTTTGACGAAATGGAGGAGTGGATTGCCAAGGAGAGGGAAGCGGCTGCCAATGCTACAAGGCAGGCCCATACTCGGTACACCCAAGTTCTCAAACCAAGGAGTTCACCATACGTCTATGGCATGCCGTCCGGAGAGGGATCCAACCCTAATGGCCGGCCTGATACAAGGGTGACTCAGACTATACCTAGGCCAAGGAGACCTCTACCGAGGCAGCCTAGAGGAGAGATTGAAAGGAGGAAAGATCCGGTTGGTTTGATAGCTAAAACCGAGACGTACAGTGAGATGATGAAGCGCGATATGAAAGCAGTTCACAAGGGCAAGAGCAATCATTTTTCGGTTGTCAAGGACAGCCGAGAACACATATTGAAGCCTTTGTCACCTTCGGAAGTCCATAAAGATCAAGAGTATCTTGTTAAGTCATGTTCGGACTTTCAAAAAGAAAGAAAAGAGAAAGGCTTAAAAGAATTGGAAGCCTTAAAAGAAAAAGAGCAAAACAGCCCCCATGAAAAGATTGAGCATGGGACAAGAGATGAAAAGAGTGAGAGTTCAAAACACTTGCATGAAAATAAAGAGCATGTAGAGAGTGGCGAATTTGAAAAAGGAGAGGTGAGTGTTTACGCCAAGAGAGGACAGGAGAGAAAAGCATTTTGTGAGCAAAAAATCTGTTTTGGCGCAAGCCACCAAAAACTGAATTTTTGGCCATTGCGCTTAGATTTTCCTAACCTTAACTCGTTTGTTTTCCCTTCTATTTTTGTTTCTCCTAATTTGCAGATAAAGAGAAGGATGTTGGCAGAAGAGAAGTCTCATTCCAAAGTGCCAAGAGAACTTAAGGAGTGTGAATCATCCATGGTACCTAGTTCGGCTAACCCTAACTGCAACGGTATGGTATATCTTTCCATCCTTAAGTCTGATTTGTGTGAGCATGTTAACCTCATTAATTCTTATGATTCTGGTCTTAAAACTACTTTAATGAATGATGGTTATATGCAAGAGCCGAAGGCCTATTCATATGTATTTGAAAACTACTTGAGAAAGCATAAACGTTTTGACATTTGGACTAGGTCGAGAGATGTGCATCATGTTTTCCCTAACACCAAATTGATTGAATTTTCACATGTATTTACATTCCATAATCATTCTGCCATGTATGAATTTAATGTTAAATTTGTGAGTAAGTCAACTGGACTTGAGGGAATTCTATTCAAGCGCAATCGCTTATTTAGGTCACATGACATTTTGTGAAATTTTAATAAATATGATGCGTTTGAGAGTCGTTTAATGAGTTGTTGTGGTATGATTGGAATGACATTATTCAATTTAATGTTGCTGCTCTTGAGTTTATTATTTAGTATAGATGGCAGCAAGGAAATTGAGATGATGCGGACAGCCCATGGACAAACCAAGCGCTACCATATGCGTTTGCATGTCAAGATGGCAATTTTGAGATGTCAAGGAAGGATGAGCGAATCCTTCAAGTTAGGAACTTGGAGTTGGCAGCGCTTACACCAAGGATGGGTTCCAATCCAAGTTCAAGTGAAGAAGATCGCTTGGGGCAATGGTCTTATTCGATGCATTGTCATATTCAAAGACATAGCCGCCAAGTTGAAATTGAGAGGTTGGTATGGTTCGTTGTTTGCTTACTTTGATATTACTAACTTAAGGTATTGTGGTGCAGGTCTAGATGTAGATTTGAGGGCGAATCTTTTTGAAGAGGGAGGGGATGATACGATCCTAGCCCCGAGACTAGCCCTAGCGCGCGCACACGCCTTGCGACCAAGGCCAATCAACCCAAAACGTCAAGCCCAAGACGTTCCAAAGCATCAAGGGAGGTTACAAAAACCTCTAGACATGGAAACTAGGCAAGGAACGTTGCTGGATCAAGTCCTTAGGCGAAGGACGACATGGAAGGTGGCTTGGAGGCGCATAGTGAAAGGTTGCCCTTTTTCACGAGCCAATTCATGGAAGAAAGATTCCAAATCAGGTTGCAAGATAAATACAAGACCGATTGGGATCTTAGGAGATCCTCTGCCAAGTTTGAGGACATTTGGACGAGCAGTTTGCAAGATGGCCCGTTGCTACTTTTGCATGCACAAGTGCCCTAAGCGCAAACGTGACGGACAACTTCGTCGGACCATATCTCGATCATCAGAGGTCAGAATTGTGCGATCTATATCAATTATGAAACCTCAGGATGTCTTCTTCGTTTTGTACAATTTTCAGATCAAACAGCCTAGCCTTTTGTTTGTTATCGATCGAAACATTTTCGCTGACAGTAGTCCTACGCGGATGAGGACTTCAAACTGCGTCCGTCAACGCCAACGACCATTATTTGGACCAGTCAGACCCGGACCAGGAAGAGGAGCACCCTCCTAATATTTTTGTGTCTTAGCTATCGAATGGGACAAGTTTCAGCCCGTTTGGACTAACCGTTTGAAAGATAGACCTATGAGACATTTTACTACGCAGTGTGAACGCGAGCAGACCGCAGCTTGGAGAATTCGGCCCAAACCTTGGCCTGATGATGCGAATGCTTCTAGGATGTTCTAGAAAGCTTTATTTGTATTTATTAATTAGTTTTTACAGTTATTAGACTAGTAGAAGTTCTATTTCGAAGTTACTTAGGAGTTCTAGTTAAAATAGGAGTTCTAGTCTTAGTTAAACTTGTATTTGTTTTTGCCTATTTAAAGGCAGCCATTTGGCTTAATAAATCAGTTCAGTTCAGTTTATTAAAAACACGGAAGAGTCTTCTTCTTTTGATCTTCAAGATCCTTGTTCTATATCCGGTTTGATAAGCCGCATCTAGCCTCAAGTAAAACACGAAGTTATCACTCCATTCCTTAGTTTCGTCTGGGTTGTCTAGGTATTGCACCTAGGAGGGTCAGAGTTCTATTGAAGATCCTTGAAGGATTTCGTCCAGGTTGCCTAGGTATTGCACTTAGGAGGGTTGGAGTTTCCGACGAGTTAGTTTTCCGCATTCAAATCCTTGTCGCTGAGCAACGATCCAACAATTGGAAGGTTTCCGAATTAGGAACCACATCAGCTGATGATGTGAATGCTTCTAGGATCGTTGCTCCGCTACCAGTTGATGTGGTTCCTAATTCGGAAACCTTCCAATTGTTGGATCGTTGCTCAGCGACAAGGATTTGAATGCGGAAAACTAACTCGTCGGAAACTCCAACCCTCCTAAGTGCAATACCTAGGCATCCTGGACGAAATCCTTCAAGGATCTTCAATAGAACTCTGACCCTCCTAGGTGCAATACCTAGACAACCCAGACGAAACTAAGGAATGGAGTGATAACTTCGTGTTTTACTTGAGGCTAGATGCGGCTTATCAAACCGGATATAGAACAAGGATCTTGAAGATCAAAAGAAGAAGACTCTTCTGTGTTTTTAATAAACTGAACTGAACTGATTTGTTAAGCCAAATGGCTGCCTTTAAATAGGCAAAAACAAATACAAGTTTAACTAAGACTAGAACTCCTATTTTAACTAGAACTCCTAAGTAACTTCGAAATAGAACTTCTACTAGTCTAATAACTGTAAAAACTAATTAATAAATACAAATAAAGCTTTCTAGAACATCCTAGAAGCATTCGCATCATCAGGCCAAGGTTTGGGCCGAATTCTCCAAGCTGCGGTCTGCTCGCGTTCACACTGCGTAGTAAAATGTCTCATAGGTCTATCTTTCAAACGGTTAGTCCAAACGGGCTGAAACTTGTCCCATTCGATAGCTAAGACACAAAAATATTAGGAGGGTGCTCCTCTTCCTGGTCCGGGTCTGACTGGTCCAAATAATGGTCGTTGGCGTTGACGGACGCAGTTTGAAGTCCTCATCCGCGTAGGACTACTGTCAGCGAAAATGTTTCGATCGATAACAAACAAACGGCTGGGCCGTTTGATCTGAAAATTGTACACAACGAAGAAGACATCCTGGGGTTTCATAATTGATATAGATCACACGATTCTGACCTCTGATGATCGAGATATGGTCCGACGAAGTTGTCCATCACGTTTGCGCTTAGGGCACTTGTGCATGCAAAAGTAGCAACGGGCCATCTTGCAAACTGCCTGTCCAAATGTCCTCAAACTTGGCAGAGGATCTCCTAAGATCCCAATCGGTCTTGTATTTATCTTGCAACCTGATTTGGAATCTTTCTTCCATGAATTGGCTTGTGAAAAAGGGCAACCTTGCACTATGCGCCTCCAAGCCACCTTCCATGTCGTCCTTCGCCTAAGGACTTGATCCAGCAACGTTCCTTGCCTAGTTTCCATGTCTAGAGGTTGTTGTAACCTCCCTTGATGCTTTGGAACATCTTGGGCTTGACGTTTTGGGTTGATTGGCCTTGGTCGCAAGGCGTGTGCGCGCGCTAGGGCTAGTCTCGGGGCTAGGATCGTATCACCTTGTTATCAATCACGCCACGGGTATGGAATAAATTATCCCGCTGCTCCTCGTCAAACACTTCATCCTTTGCTTGTGTACTTAGATTCCGCCGCACAACCATCAAATTCGGAATTCGTTCACCCCGCTGATATTCATCATCCGAATCGGCACTACTTTCTCCCTCGGGTTCGGACCCCTCATGATCATCATCCGACTCCTAGTCTCCATTCGCCCTTATTATGAAAACTCGCTTGTTAGGGCAATCCGCCTTCTTATGCCCTCGCCCATTACACTTAAAACAAATGATATCTTTAGTGGCTTGCCGATCAGTAGGTGGGGTATAAGACTTGTTACCAGCTGATTTAGTAGGGGTCACGGCACTAGAGGAGCCCTTTGAGGCGTATGGTAATGCCTTTGGTGTAGCCGCGACACCCTTATCATCTTTGTTCCAAGAAGGCTTCTTCCAAGAGGACGAACTAGTAGACTTATAGGAACTCTTAGCCTTCCTATACTTCTCAAGTTTTTGAGCCATGTGAAGCATCTCCTCGAGAGTATTGTATTGTGTCAGCTCCAATGCATCTGCAATCTCGCTATTCAACCCGGCAATAAACCGAGCCATTGTCACCTCAGGTTCCTCAGTGATCCGTGCTTGAGCTAAAGCGATCTCCATTTCATTAAAATAGGCCCCAACTCCCTTGCTGCCTTGCTTCAAGGTTTGGAGCCGTTGATGAAGCTCACGGTGAAAATGGGCAGGCATGAACCGCTACCTCATTACTTGTTTCATCTCAACCCAATTATCAATCGGACCCCCATACATGGCTGTTCGCTTTAGGTTAAGTTGCTCCCACCAATGACTGGCATACCCACTGAATTCTACGGCTGCTAGTTGGACTTTCTTACCCTCTGATATGGCCCAAGCTCTGATTTGGAGGAGTTAGGCCAAAGGAATCCTTGAAGGAGTCGGATCTAGTCTCTTTAGGAGGTTGGCGTTCGGATAATCGGATGGATGAACGGATTATTTGAGATGGTGATGGGGTTGATAGCAGCGGACATAAATGGAGGAAAAGGATAGTGTATTGATGATAACAAAAAGGAACTATTGTTCTTGACAAACCCCCTCACCTCTTGGATGAGTAACCTTGCCGAAAAGAACAAAGGATCTCTTAAACAAATACAACCCTCTCACCTCTTGGATGAGCAACCTGATTTGTTTAGATAGTTGGTGCTGGTTTTAAGAACCCTAATGCTTAAGCTAAAAGTTTGGTCCTTGAAGAAGATAACACAAAAACAAAGACAAGTGCTGAAATGAAATGTTTGCACTTTAAATACTAAAACCTAACAATGGGTAAATACCCTTACACCCTTAGACAAAGGGGCTTGGCCTTGGCAGGAATGAAGATGGGCTTGGAGGATGGGCTTCGGCCAAATAGAAGGGAGTCTTGGCCTAGACAGTAGGTTCGGCCTAGACGGGAGTCTTGGCCTAGACCGAAGGTTTGCCCTAGACAGCAGTCTTGGCCTAGACGGAAGGCAAGACAAGAGAAGCGAGCTGGAGCCTTTAAGCTCATATCATCCCATCCCCCTTTAGGGAGATTCGCCCTCGAATCTATACGCTCCATTCCTTGCTCGGCCAGCCGAGTCTTAGCTTGTTCACGGCTGGTGGACACACGTGGAAATGTCTTGATAATTCCTTCGGAAAAGATAGGCCAAGCGGGAGGCCTTTTGCTGGTTATGTACGGGTTCGTGCTCATATCAGGAGACTTCTTGGAAGGCCATGGAGCTGCTCTTAGGCTCGTATCATCCCCTCCCCGTTTGCGAGGCTTCGTCCTCGAAGCCATTTCTTCAAGCTCCTCGACTCTCATACCTACAAAGTTAATCACACTTGGAAATAAAGGTGAGAACTCAAAATGAGCGATGGAAGAGGTGTGGCCAACAAGCTCGACTCCAAGGAGAAAAGGATCCGAATAGCTAATGGAGGGAACCGCCGGCAAGATAGAGAACTCGCTGCCTAGATGTGCAAAGTGGCGCTGCAATTCAAGACAATGAAGGGCTCTCTCATGGCAGCCCGTATACAACCTACTAAGCCCTAAGTCATTCCCCTTGGTGTCACCCACCACAAGATCATCATCACATGAAGTTACACATGGGACATCAACCTCGTCAAGTGACGGCACAAGATCTATCTCTTCCACAAGTGGGGCCGAACTCTCCTCACTCGAATGTGGATCGCAATAGGCCATACTAGACTCAACGATGGGAGGAAGTGGAGGTGTGTCAACCCTCGGTTGCAAGGAGCTATATGCCTCTGAAATGGCAGCATTGGGTTGCTCTTGTTGTGCCCATCGGCCTTGCAATTCAGCCGAGTCTTCCAATTGCGCCTTAAGTATGGCAACGATGGTGCCTAATGCTTGTTAGGAAACCAAGGTGGAAGGATGCTCTTGCGGATAGGAAATATCATGTGCATATGAAGGAACACGGGCATAGGAAGGCTCGCGAACATAGGCAGCAAGGGAATTAGTCCCGTCGGAGTAGTTCTCTCTCTCATTATCACGATGCCGAAGATGAGGTGGCACATAAGAATGTTGAGGAGGCTGCCGGACAGACACGCTAGAAGTGGAGCCATGGCCACAGCTATGGTAGGATGCGGAACCTAGGCCATGGCTTGGAGAGGTGGCAGCCGAGCTCTCTCTCTCATTATCACGATGCCGAAGATGAGGTGGCACATAAGAATGTTGAGGAGGCTGCCGGACAGACACGCTAGAAGTGGAGCCATGGCCACGGCTATGGTAGGATGCGGAACCTAGGCCATGGCTTGGAGAAGAGGCAGCCGTGGTGTAGAAGTCCTCACCCCAATAGGACCTAACATCCTCATAATAATAAGACATAGGCAAAGGTACCTACAAAAAGAAACAAAAGAAAACAGAATTGCTATATACCAAAGGATTAGTCACTCCCTCGCGTGTTTCAGTCGTGTTTAAACTCTCGAAAAAATTTGGTCTCACTAAAATCTCTCAACTCGTCTTCAAACTGAACTGAT
Source organism: Viola odorata (assembly GCA_963691705.1). Lineage (NCBI taxonomy): Eukaryota > Viridiplantae > Streptophyta > Magnoliopsida > Malpighiales > Violaceae > Viola > Viola odorata. The sequence continues at coordinate 29,670,844 of OY829541.1, forward strand.
TCTTGTGTAACAATCAACCAGCAAGCTCAAGTTCAATCAGGAAGACCCAAACAAGAACGCTAGAAACAACAAGACAATTTGCTGGAAATTTTCTGGCAGGTTTCTTAGAATTCGGCTATTGCCCTTTAAAAATAGCAAACGGTGGAATTAATTCACCAAATTAAATGTGAACACTCCTAAGATAAAGCTATACAAGTTCCATGAAGGGAAGAAGAGAAAATTCCGTTTGGAAAACACTGTAAACAGACCAACAACGCAAGAATGACACCTCTCGGATGGAAACTGCGCGCCGATTTGTTTTGGACAAAATGAAGATGATGTGCTTAGAATCTATGGGAGACTCAAGAATGAAAAATGTTAAGCACAGAATGAAGTTTGTTTCCACAAATTTTTAGACTTTTCTGAGTGGGGGAACTTATCTAACAGTGACAGACACGAAAGATTGGATGACAAGGAGTACAAAATAGTTTCACGAAAAGTGTATGACAACAAGTGAAGGGTGTATGACAATGATCACAAGTGTGAATGTATGACAACCAAGTCTAATGTGTATGACCAGTAGTGTTTGCAATGTGTATGACAATGAGTTACCAAGTGTATGACAAGTAAAGCAAAAATAAGTGTGCTGCCCTAATTTTGATTGATAGGTGTGGCAGCCACAAACACAAATTTACTCAAGCTTTGTGTGACAACAAGATCAAAACTCAAGATAAAATTAATTTCTCAAGAAAACCAAAGTTTTTTCAAATGGAGTAAGATTGATTCCTATGGTAGAAAACAATGTTTAAACCATAGAAAACAATAATCAAGGTGTTTGAACCGTAGGATGGAGGAAAACAAGAAATTTCAGTTTAGGGGAACGGTCATGAATTTTGCTCAAGAACAGAAAAATTTTCAGCCGATTGAACGGTGAAGATGGTGAAGTTTACCAACCTAGAGGTAGTCTTGAGCTCCGCTACCACTTGATATGGCCCAAGCTCTGATTTGGAGGAGTTAGGCCAAAGGAATCCTTGAAGGAGTCGGATCTAGTCTCTTTAGGAGGTTGGCGTTCGGATAATCGGATGGATGAACGGATTATTTGAGATGGTGATGGGGTTGATAGCAGCGGACATAAATGGAGGAAAAGGATAGTGTATTGATGATAACAAAAAGGAACTATTGTTCTTGACAAACCCCCTCACCTCTTGGATGAGTAACCTTGCCGAAAAGAACAAAGGATCTCTTAAACAAATACAACCCTCTCACCTCTTGGATGAGCAACCTGATTTGTTTAGATAGTTGGTGCTGGTTTTAAGAACCCTAATGCTTAAGCTAAAAGTTTGGTCCTTGAAGAAGATAACACAAAAACAAAGACAAGTGCTGAAATGAAATGTTTGCACTTTAAATACTAAAACCTAACAATGGGTAAATACCCTTACACCCTTAGACAAAGGGGCTTGGCCTTGGCAGGAATGAAGATGGGCTTGGAGGATGGGCTTCGGCCAAACAGAAGGGAGTCTTGGCCTAGACAGTAGGTTCGGCCTAGACGGGAGTCTTGGCCTAGACTGAAGGTTTGCCCTAGACAGCAGTCTTGGCCTAGACGGAAGGCATGACAAGAGAAGCGAGCTGGAGCCTTTAAGCTCATATCACCCTCCGAATAATTATGACATAAGAAAATGGATTCGACCTTCCGTTCCCATGTCAAAAAGGTATCAGGGTCATCAGTACCTTCGAAAGGGGGTATTTTCATTTTGATGCTGTTAATATTAGCATCTATTCGGTCATCCTCCCTATCTCTTCTTCCTGCCCGTGCATCTCGTCTCTCCCTTCGCTGACCATCCCTAGCGTTTATCCATCTCTCTCCCCCATCGGGCTCATCATTCCGATCAGCACGTAGAGGCAGTGGTGCACGCCTAGCAAGTCGCCTTGGATGAACTTGGGCAAGTTCACGTTGAGGGTTCACAGGGGCGTCCGGTGGAACTTGGGGCTGTCTACGCGCATTGTCATCCTCATCGGACATGTCTGAGATATGACCGTCGCTTGGCTCAACCACTGCCCTAGGGTTAGGGTTTATGGTGGCCAAAGCTTCCATCCGAGCCATCCTAACATCGGCAGTCAGTTGCCTTTCATTCATCGTCCTGAGTTGTTCCGTGATGGTCGCTAACAAGGCCGACACATCTAGTTGTTGGACCCCTTCTTAAGACATCTGAAGTTTTCCTGAAATTCACAACACGAAAGGAAAGCGTAAAATTGCACTAATCCTAGCACTCCCTCATGTGTTTACTCTCGTGTTTAATCGCTCTAATAATCTCACCAATAAATCAACCAATTGCCTGCAATTGTTCAAGTGTTAATGAGACTCAAGAGTTCAAGAAAAGCTGCCAAGAAAACTCTCAAAGAAACCAGCTTCAAAACAAATGGTGATACTTGGTATTTGAATAATTGCAAGTACAACCAATTACAGTTAAACCTCGATAAATGAATGTCCGATAAACGAATAACCTCGCTAAATGAATAATTTTCTCCGGTCCCGACTTGGGCAAATGGGCTAAATGAATAACCTCGCTAAATGCATTAACGAATAATTTTTTTTGAATTCTTAAAGACCCCATGTAAATATAAATGAATAATCATTAAAATTCATAAGATATATATATAGTATTTGATATTGTAGTTTGGCTTGTATCCAAATCAAACTTTTCCTTCACCCATGCTTGCATATCCTTTTGCGTAAGACTTGGTTGTTCCTTCTTATGCTCACATATGGCCCTCCTTATCTGGTCGGTCAAAGTTGATTTTGTTGTTGGTTTTGACTGGTGATCGGAAGCCATCAGACTGAATATTAAGAAAGATATAGTAGAATGAATTATTTACCAAACCAAGACTCTAGAAAAATATATATAGTAGTTTGTAGGCAGGTTAGGTACATTGTCTTAGTCTCTAAGTATTCCATACATAGAATATTATTATTAGTACATGTTGCATGTATTTAGACTCTAAGTATTCCATACATAGAATCTTATAAGTACATGATGCATGTACATAGTCTATATACGTATTTGTACATTAAATGTAAAATAAATAATCATACGAAAAAATAAAAATGTAAAAATACTATCTAAATGAATAAAAATTCATTTATCGATAAATGAATAATATATTCATTTATCGATAAGTAAATAAACTCACTAAACGAATATTTTTTGCTGGTCCCAAGAGCATTCATTTATCGAGGTTTAACTGTAAACAAATAACAAGTGGAATAGAAGGCAATATCAAGGAATCAAAGAAGAGCTCAATTTGACTCGAAAGGACTCAAATAAAAGCAATTTCCAATTCTGATTTCAAAACACAATTGTCAATTGTCCTTAAACTCCAATTCGTCTCAATGATAAATCTGATTTTTGTAGCAAGTATTCTCCGAATCTCAATTTGCTCTCTGCTCTTGCTATTCCTCAAATGCTGATATCCTTTTTTTTTTTTTTGTATTTGATCTAATGCAACCTTCTCTTGATTCTTTTGAAGTTGCTGTTTTTATTTATTTATTTTTTTGTAACAGCAAAAACACAGTTTAGTAAAACAGGTGTAGTTTTTGGCTCCGGTACCCGAATCACTTGTTTCTTTTTGATTCGGAACCCTAACAAGTGCAGCTTTTCAACGAGACCTTTCTCACCAAAAACGGACTTCAATAGCTATGTATATAAATACAATTTCGACTTGACAGAAAAATTGCACATATACGAACCAAGCACAGCAACGAAATCGGTTTTGAAAGGAGTAGAAGAAACTACCGATTTCAGTAATGAAAACTCGAAAACAATTAAGATACTTACTAGTCTTTTAATGCCTTAAGCTCCGCTACCAACTGATACGATCCTAGTTGCTTAGTATGCGTAGCACCAATCCTGATCGTTGTTCAAAGATGGATTTTGATGCGGAAGTAATGAACTCGACAAGTACGAGCTTAGACCACTTAGCTAACCTGTCCTAAGAGCCCTAATCGATTTCAAGTCAAGGATCTTGAATCGGATTCTTAGGACAAGACTCAACGATGTGAGAATCACACTAAGAGAAACGACACAATAACGCAATTCCAAGATTTACTTGTATACGACTCAAGTATTGCAGACTCAAGAAGAACAAGGTTCAACACGTTGAACAAGGGGCAATATTGAAGAAACAAAGTTCTGTAATTATCAAATAAAAGCCGCTAAAATAAGGAGGCCAGCCGCTCCTTATATAATGTTTACAAGCAAAACCTAATTGGAACCAAAATAGCAGTTATAAAATAAGGTAACTAACTTAATTAATCAATCAACTAAATTGTCTAATTAATTAATTAAGGAAAGCAAATAAAAGGCAAGTTTATTGTCTCCAAAATCAGACAAGGGAACACTAGCTCACTTTAGGATCAGCCGCCGCTTCTCGAACACAAAACCCTAGCGCGCGCGGACAATGAATCCTTGCGCCGCTAGGACTCGCGCCTCCCGCACCCCAAACTAGGGTTTGACCTATCTCCTAAACGCCTCGGGCGTTCTTGCTGATTTTTGGACACACACTCCCCGACATGATGTAGTATATGTCGCACTCAAAAGATGGGCAGAATCACTCCATCTACGCGTCTTTCTGATGCTGGGCAGAATCACCGTCACACACGGTGAAGGTGAGGAGATTCACCATGCGTGGTGTCTTCTCTCGTAGTGCAAAGTCCTCACTTGTCATCTCACACTCCAACTCCTTGTGAATGAGAGATGACAATTTATCTTGAAGCTTTCTAGCTCGCGCACGCGTCATAGGACCAGCCGGTGGTAAGGGCACATCGATGCGTGTGTTCGCATCATTCCCTCCCTCTTCAAAAGGATTCGTCCTCGAATCCGAATCAGCAACACCATCAAGTCCATACTCGTCACCTACATCAAACAAGGCTAAGTCAGAGACGTTGAAAGTAGAGCTAATGGAACCATACTCACTAGGCAACGCCAGCTTGTAAGCATTGTTGTTGATCTTCTCAGTAATCTGAAATGGTCCATCGCCTCTTGGAGAGAGTTTGCCCCGACGTTGGGCTGGAAAACGCTCCTTGCGCATGTGCAGCCACACCCAATCTCTGATATTGAACGACACCAGCTTCCTCCCTTCGTTTCGCTTATGCGCCAGCTTCTTATTCATGCGCTCAATGTTCTGTTTCGCCTTGGCATGTAATTGCTTCACGAAATCAGCCTTCTGTGCGCCATCTAAACTTACCACATCACTCAAAGGTAGAGGGGTTAAATCCAATACAGTCCTAGGATTAAATCCATAAACAAGCTCAAAAGGTGAGTAATGAGTAGTGGAATGAACAACACGGTTGTAAGCAAATTCAATGAATGGCAAATGATCAACCCAAGTCGAAACATGCTTACGAACTAAGGTGCGTAAAAGTGAACCAAGTGTACGGTTAACCACTTTGTAACAAGGTTGCTCAAGCAAGTTCTTGAGAGGGTTTGTTGGGTATTGAAGTTATATACTCATTGTTCATCTAAACACTCTCCTTTTCATCCATTAATCCGCTGCACAATCCGCACTCCTTCTAGCGACGTTATCTTCTCCATTATTCCATCTATTGCCGCTGCCCTTAAACTCCATACAAATCCGGATCCATCCATCCACCCAAACACCAATTATCCATATGTTTACCACCTCCAAAAGGAGACTAGATCCTTACTGCCTTCATCTCACGGTTTCATCTCCGAATAGAAGTTGAGCTCTTATCACCAAGGAAAGTCAACCAGATCAACGGTTGACAATTAAATGTGCATGGTGCACATGAACAGCGTGGATGTGATGGGGCAACGGAGCAAGCCACCGAGCTGCTTGCTCCCGTCACTTCCTGTCCCTTCAAACCGTCACCTCAGCCACCTAGCTCCGCCACCTTGCAGCCCTAGCTCCGCCATCCACGTGATCTCAAGCCTATAAAAAGGCCCCTCCCTCCCTTCACCATTAAAATGGACTAATTCAAACTCAAGCATCTAGCTTCTTCTCCCTCTTGATTGATAGCTCATGTAGAGCATCGGTTGCCAAAGTTCAAGCTTTTCAGTAAGCATTTTTCAAGCCTTTTCCTTCGTTTTTTCATGCATTTTCTTTCTTTAATTCATTTAGTATCATTTTGATCAAATAAATTGCTTATTTTTATGCCAATAATTCATATGCATGCTGTAGATTAAATACATGCTTTTAATTTGTTAAATCGTTAGATAAATCTTGCGAATTAATTAGTTTTCAGTAATTATTGTTTTTGTCATTTTTTCAAAATTAAACTCAGTACGATTTAAACCAAGAGTCGAGGTTTGTAACGGTCGGGAAGCCGACGAGGAGACGAGCATCTCGGTATGAAGGTTTTTTGTTTCGGCCACGGGTGGCCGGAGCTTGGCCGGCGACAGTGGCGCCGGCGACCAAGGCTTAGAGATGATGAATAGTGCCATAATGGGCTTGGCCCACGCGGAAGAAGGAAGAAAGGTATTCTTTTTTATTTTCTTGGGCCAGGAACTATTCCTGGCCCATTTCTTTTATTTTTCAAAATTGGGCCTAACCTATTTTCATTTTTCCGGGATCTCGGATCGCATTTCGTAAAAATATTCGTATGTTTCGTATGACTATTTTTTTCGTACTATCACTTTAAAATTTTGTACTTATCAACTGTTTAAATTCTTCGCACTTTAATTCTTTTCAATTTACTTTCCGCAATTTAAATTTAGTTATTTAATTTACCGCCTATATGGTCAGTCGTATTTTTAATTTTGAAAATCGTCAACTGTTTAATTTTCTGCAATATCAACTGTTTAATTTTCTGCAATATCACCTGTTTAATTTTCTACAATATCACCTATTTAATTCATGCAAATTATCAACTGCTTTAATTTTCTGCAAATCATCAACTGTTTAATTTTCTGCAATATCACCTGTTTAATTCTCGCAAATTATCAACAACTTTAATTTTTTGCAAATCGTCAATTGTTTAATTTTCTGTAAATCATCATTTTATTTTCTGCAAATCATCAACTGTTTAATTTTCTGCAAACCATCATTTAATTTTCTGCAAATGTCAACTGCTTAATTTTCTACAAATATCAAATCTTTAATTTTCGTCAAAACATCATTTAAATTTTCGTATGCAACTGTCATCATTTAATTTCTTGCAAATCAACTGTCATCATTTAAATTCTGCATGCATCAAATCAGCATTTAAATTCTCATATGCATTAAATCATCATTTAATTTTTCTGCACACATCGAATCATCATTTAAATTTCTCGCACTTATCAACTGTCATCATATAAATTTCTCGCATGCAAAACATCATTTAAATTTTCCTATACTCATCAAATCATCATTTAAATTTTTGTATGTGTCAAATCACTATTTAAATTTTCGTATGCGTCAAACCATCATTTAAATTTTTCGATAAATGTCAACTGTTATTTAAATTCTCGCATTCATAAATTGCTTATTTATTTTTCGAGCTATCACTAACACTCTCACTTTGTAGCTTTAAAATTTAAAGCTTCGCTCGAAAGTACGCCTTTCGTTCCCTTTTATTTATTCAATGTTTTTTCGTAAATATTAATCGTACGCATGATATATAGAATTGCTAGAATTAAAATCAACCATGAACAACTTGTTTAAAGACTCGCTTAAAATGCCATGTTCGTTTGATTTTTAATTTCCGCTTATATTGACTGCATGTATTTGGTGGCTTCGATCCCACATCAGTTTATCATTTCAAAACTTCTCATTTAAATTTGTACTCTGTTAAGCTATCCCTGATAGAATCACGTAGTAATTAATTTAATCATGCATAGTCCGATGATGAAATAGAGGGCGCTCATTCGGTCTTACGGAAAATTCAGTCTCATCACGCTACGGTCAGGAATAATCGATCGGTCTTGAAAATGGTAACCCCGTCCGAAAAGATTTTTAAAACAGTAACCCCATCCAACGATTAATTATTCCTGAACGGTCCCGATCATGGAAAAGACCAAAGTGACGATTCCTCTAAGGACCCCCTTTTCAAAATGCATTTTATCAAACACCTTTTAAACACCTCTCTCATCAACCGGTAACCGTTTTCGGATGTGACTCGGGTGCCTAACACCTTCCCGAGTTCATAATATGACCCCGAACCTTTGTCTTGGGTTTAGACCCTTTTTTTGTGCCTTTAGTTTTTTATTTATTTTATTTTTTATGCCATGACGATTAAGGTTCCCTAAACCTAGCGAAAAAATTAGGGTGGCGACTTCATTGCCTGTTGCGAGGCGTCCCTTTTACGTCGAGCATCGTAAGGTCTCAGATTCGTTGTATACTCGCGAATAATCTCTTTTCCTAAGAATATTTCCGGGGCGCGACAGATAGCGATAATGAGTATGGGAGAGACAAGATGGTGGCCAACCGAGGCTTTCCCAACATCCTTACCACAGGTCCTGATGCGATCTCGGATGCATCAGCGTTAGACTCCCTGTCGCGAGGACCAATCACCCAAAACATTTCCTATGATGAGGCATAGGACTCTATCGGGAGGGGTTTATCGGGAGCTGAGGGCCACTTAACGGGAGGTCTACAGGTTATCGGGAGCCTATCGGGAAGCATAGGCCAGCTCAGCGCCAACTCCAAGTCCTTCAGAGTAAATAACGGGAATCTATCGGGATGCTAAGGACATATACCGGAACACTTGGCGGAGGCCTACACAGACATTAAGTCCTTCATGCAAGCGGATGGGAAGACTACCAGTTAGCGGGAGCCTATTTACCGGAAGCCTATCAGGTATGCTAGTTGCCTAGAGGAAACCATGCCATCTGATATGAGCACGGGAGCTAGTGGATACTTCACTCGGAGCAAGGGGTTGGTGACCATTCTCTTGAAGAGTCTTAGAGCCGAGGAGAGAAGCTTAGAGATGAAGGATCAATGGGTGACTTACGTGCACGCCAATGCCTTCACCATCGAACGCGTACGGCGAGAAGACCAAGACAGGGCTCTAGAGGCATACCGCCCCAGCCCTAGTGGCATGCCGCTAGCCTCGGCATTGCCATAAATAAATTGACAGCGAGCCTAGCAGTATATCGCCAAGCACCAGGCACCCTACCGCTAGAACCATTTTGTGGATTTCGCCAACCTTTTGAGCGGCCCCTTTCAGAGCTTCAAGGCCCATTTGTTAAGGGCATTGAGGTATTTTCCCCCTTGTAATTAGCTTAGGTATTTAAAGTGTAGAAGGGTTCATTTCTACAGTTGTCTTTGTTTTTGTGAATCTTCAACCTAGACCAAACTCTCTAGTTAGCTTTTAGGGTTCTTCAAACCAGTACCTTTTCTATTCAATTCGGGTTGCTCATCCAAGAGGTGAGAGGGTCGAATTAGTAGATAGATCCTAGTATTCTTTTTGTCAAGGTTACTCAAGCAAGACTTGAGGGGGTTTGTCAAGAGTATTAGTTCTGATTTTGTTATCATCAATACATTTTCCCTTTCCTCCATTGTTAACCGCTGTAAGAATCTCCATTTATCCGTCTAAATATCCACACCCAATCTGTCTATTCAAGCTTGCCGTCCTCCTAAAATGGACTAGATCCGGCACCAACAACATCCTTCGGCAAACTCCTCCAAAACGGAGCTAGGGCCTTATCAAGTGGTAGCGGAGCTCCAATCTGTCCTCTAGGCCGGTAAACTTCCCTTCCTTCACCGTTTCTACGGCTGAATTTTTTTCTCCTCTTACAAAATTCATGGTCGTTTCTCTAAATTGAAAAACTCCATTTTCTCACCATTTCATCGGTTCAAAACTATTGTCTCTCCATTTCCACGGCTGAAATATTGTTTCCTACTGTCGGCTTCTTTTATTTTTCAATTGGGAACTTTTCCGATTTAGGACAAAATATTTGTCTTTTAGTGATTTGATCTTGCATAAACACAATTACTGAATTATTTGGTGTTCATTGTGCTCTTTGTGACTGAAATCTTCATCTTCATTGAGTGTGATTGTTTGCTGTGATTGGAGCTTCCTATGATGAGCCATAAGAGCCATGTGGGCTTGCTTGTTTTCTAGCTAGTTAGTATATTTTTGTGCTCACCTCCTAGCCAGCCACATCACTCACATTGTGAGCCACTCCATATTGCTTCACCTAGCCGGGCCCTAGGGCAGCACATTTAACTTTCCAATTGCTTGACACACACTTTGGGAACTCGTCACTCACATTGCAAAAACTACTTGTCATACACATTTGCATTACGTGTCATACATTCACACTTTTTGGATTTTAGTGAAAATATTTTTAGCTTGAAGAACTACTTGTCTTCCACTTCTTTTATCAAAATACATGTCATACATTGCTTGAAACTCTCTTGCACTTACAAAAAATAAAAAAATAAAAAATAAAAATAGAAAAAGAAAAGAAACGGATTAAAAGAGTAAAGTAAATCCCTAAATTCAAAAATAAAAAATAAAAAAAAGAAAGAAAAAAGAAAAAAGCAAGAGGCAAAGTCTATGTGTGCATTTGAAGTGATTTAATTCAAGCTAAAGTGTGCATTTTGCAAGTGTTTTATTTTGACGCAAAGTTTCAATTTTTAGACTTTTCTTCTTTTCCCTCAATTTCTTCTAGCGTTTGTGATATGGCCCAAGCTCTGTTTGGAAGGAGTTTGGCCGAAGGAAACCTTGATGGAGCAGAATCTAGCCTCTTTGGGAGATTGGCGTGTAGATGATGGATATTACTTTGGTTTCAAGATGGATGAACGGATAATTTGAAGGGGAGATGGTTTAGATTGCAGCGGACATAGATGGAGGAAAAGGAAAGTGTATTGATGATAACAAAAGGTAACTATTGTTCTTGACAAACCCCCTCACCTCTTGGATGAGTAACCTTGCCGAAAAGAACAAAGGATCTCTAAACAAATACAACCCTTTCACCTCTTGGATGAACAACCTGATTTGTCTAGATAGATAGGTGCTGGTTTGAAGAACCCTAAGGTTTTAAGAACCCTAAATGCTGAATGATAAAAGTTGGTCCTTGAAGAAGATAACACAAAAACAAAGACAAGTGTAGAAATGAACCATTCTACACTTTAAATACTTAAGTTGCTTACAAGGGGAAAGTACCCCATTACCCTTGGACAAAGGGTCTTGCTGCCGGCCTAAGGAACCCTTGAAGATGGGTTGGAAAAGCTTGCCTTGACGTTCACCTTGGCTAAGACTTAGCCGAACGCCTTCATGGTTTGCTAGGGTTGGGCGCGCTGTTCCTCACGGTATGTCCGAGCGAAGCATGAACGCATGTAGTCCATCTCTCCCTTGCTGCCAAGTCGCGCTCTTCAGTTCTAAGGCTCTTCAATAGGGTGGCTGCTAAGGCTTTGCTCCGAGTGAAGTATCTGTGAGCATTGGTGCTCATATCATCCCCTCCCCGTTTGAAGGGATTCGACCTCGAATCCACGGGCTTCTCCTGTTCAACGCCCTCGGTATCACCTTCAAAGTAAGGAGACAAATCATTAATGTTAAAACTTGAGCTAACAGACCCATATGAAGGAGGTAAATCCAAACGATAAGCATTATCGCTGAATTTCTCCACAATTAGAAAGGGGTCGTCTCCCCGTTGGCTAAGTTTCCCTTTCCGTTGAGTTGGGAAACGGTCTTTCCTCAAATGCGGACACCCAGTCGCCAACCTCAAATGACCTGATGTGGCGCCCGAGTTGCGTTTGGCCAGTAGCTTGGCGTTCAATGCCTCCATGCGCTCCTTTGCTTTCCCATGTAATTGCTGCACGACGGCTGCTTTTTCCTCTCCATCTGTGCTTATCAAATCAGTCAAAGGAAGAGGGAGCAAGTCTATGGGGGTGAGTGGGTTAAATCCATAGACAAGCTCAAAAGGAGAGAAGCGAGTGGAAGAATGCATGGCACGATTGTATGCAAATTCAATAAAAGGAATGCAATCGTCCCATGACTTAGAGTATTGCTGAATCATCACACGTAGCATTGTGCCTAACGTCCTATTAACTACTTCAGTTTGGCCATCCGTTTGGGGATGACAAGATGTAGAAAACAGCAACTTCGTGCCCAATTTACCCCACAACACACGCCAAAAGTGACTAAGGAATTTGCTATCCCTATCACTAACAATTGTGCGAGGCATTCCATGTAATCGGACAACCTCACGAAAGAATAGTGTGGCAATATGTGATGCATCATTCGTAGTGTGACATGGTATAAAATGAGCCATTTTTGAAAAGCGATCAACTACTACAAAGAGTGAATCCTTGCCTCGTTTGGAACGAGGCAAACCAACTACGAAATCCATAGATAAATCACACCAAGGATGAGATGGAACAGGCAGAGGCATATAAAGACCATGATTAAGGCATTTAGATTTAGCACGTTTACAAGTAAGGCAAGCTGCCACAAAATTAGTAACGTGTTTCTTCATGTGTGGCCAAAAGAAATGCTCTTTAAGTGTGCTAATTGTCTTTTCTACCCCAAAGTGGCCCATGAGGCCACCACCATGTGCTTCTTTAACAAGCAATTCACGTGTGCTACATGTAGGAATACATAATCGACCCTTGCGAAACAGAAATGAGTCATGTAACACATAGATGTCATGCGCACCATTAACACAAGCTATAAATGCATCTTTAAAGTCCGCATCATCAGCATACAAAGAGGTGATATGCATAAAGCCTAAAAGGCGTGAATGAAGCGATGTAAGGAGGGCATACCGTCGGGACAACGCATCTGCCACGATGTTGTCCTTACCCTTCAAGTATTTGATGTGGTATGGGAACCTCTCGATAAACTCCATCCAAGCTGCATGGCGTTTGTTGAGCTTTCCTTGTCCCTTCAAGTACTTGAGGCTTAGGTGGTCCGTATGTACTACAAATTCTTTTGGAAGTAAGTAGTGTTCCCACACATTGAGGGCACGCACAAGGGCATATAACTCCCGGTCATATGTACAATAATTCAGCTGCGCACCCTTCAACTTTTCACTAAAGAAAGCCACTGGTTTCTTCTCTTGGACTAAAACAGCTGCAATGCCGATGCCGCTTGCGTCGCACTCTACTTCGAACGTTTTATCGAAGTTGGGTAGGATGAGGACTGGGCTGGAGGACAACTTATCCTTGAGAGTGTTGAAAGCTAACTCATGCTCTTTACCCCAACTGAAAGGAACATTCTTCTTGGTGAGAGCATTAAGGGGGGCTGCAATAGAGGAGAAGTCCTTTACAAAGCGGCGCTAGAAACCAGCCAGGCCATGAAAGGACCGGACGTCTCCCACACTGGTTGGGGTGGGCCATTCAGCAATGGCCTTGATCTTCTCATTGTCCACTTTTAGGCCTTGAGTACCTACAATGAAACCAAGGAAGTGGACTTCCTCTAAACAGAATTCGCATTTGGATAACTTCGCGAAGAGTTTATGCTTGCGAAGGGTGAGAAAAATCTGTTTTAAATGCTCCAAGTGAAGTTGTGGTGTTGTGCTGTAAACCAGTATGTCATCAAAATAAACCACTACAAATTTCCCTATAAAAGGTCGAAGCACATGGTTCATTAAGCGCATAAAGGTGCTAGGAGCATTAGTGAGCCCAAATGGCATAACTAGCCATTCATAAAGGCCAAACTTGGTTTTAAAGGCTGTTTTCCATTCATCTCCTTTATACATCCGAATTTGGTGATAACCACTCACTAAGTCAATTTTGGAGAACACTTTAGCACTACTTAACTCATCCAGCATGTCATCCAAACGAGGTATGGGATGTGAATACTTTACCGTGATTTTATTCACCGAACGGCAGTCCATGCACATGCGCCAACTTCCATCCTTTTTTGGCATGAGGACTACCGGGACAGCACAAGGAGAAAGGCTCTCCCTAATGTAGCCGTTAGTAAGAAGTGCCTCAACTTGAGCTTGCAATTCTTGTGTTTCCTTTGGATTACAACGATACGCTGGGCGGTTTGGTAGTGTAGATCCCGGCAAGAAGTCAATACGGTGCTTTATTCCACGCACAGGGGGGAGTCCCTTGGGGATTTCATCCGGAAACACATCCTTGAAATCTAGCAAAAGAGTAGACAAACAACTAGGAAAAGAGGGGTTAGGGTTAGGAACCACAAGGGCTTGTTGTTTAAATCTTATAAGTATGCAAGGCTTGCGCATGATTAACGCATGCCTTACATCTCTTCCCTTAGCCATTAGACACACCTTGCTGTCCACTTTTACACCCATTGGGATCTCACCCGCTTGCTTACTGTTTTCAAGCGATGTATTGCCACTCAACCCTCTCTCATAGCTCACTGTTTTCTCTCCACTCAAGGCATGCTCATTTTTTTCATGCCCGCTGTTTTGCGCTCTCTCACCCTTTACTTTCTTCACTCCACTCCATTCCGCTTGCTTGCCAAGTGAAGATGTTATCTCAAACGTGGCAGCAGCCTTTTCCAACTTCAATTGATCCTCGTAAACTTGATTAGGAGGAAGGGGCGGTAGGAGGAACTTGCTGCCATTGTGTTCTAACTTGTATGTGTTGGACCACCCGTCATGAATGGCCTTCTTATCGAATTGCCACGGTCTTCCGAGTAGGAGGTGGCTAGAGTGCATTGGTGCCACATCACATAGGCGTTCGTCCACATACTTGCCGATTTGGAGGGGAACTAGAACTTGGCTCTTGACTCGAACTGAGTTTCCATCGTTGAACCAATTCAACACATAGGGCCTCGGGTGTTTGGAGGTGGTGAGACCTAAGGAATGCACTAGGAGAGTGCTGGCCACATCCGCACAACTCCCGTTGTCCACAATAATTGAAATCACCATGCCATTTGAAATTCCGCGGGTGTGAAACAAGTTCTCCCTTTGTTCCATCTTGTCACTGTTCGTTGCTGCCATGCTCAAACTACGGCGAACAACTAAACAATTTGGGACTTCTAACATGTCATACTCATCTTGATCCATAGGTGCATCCTCGTGATCAGTCCCTTCATGGTCGAGATTAGGTGATGCATCGTCATCGTCCTCACTTTCTGCTGCCCCACCCTCGCGGATCAGCACCACCCGTCGATTGGGGCATTCGGCCCTCATATGGCCTTTCCCTCCACACTTGAAACACTCAATGTTTCGGGCCGGAGTTCTAGGTGTAGAGGTAGTGTGTGGTGTTTGTTTCTGGTTGGTGTATGGCTTGGATGGGGTGTGTGTTTTGGGGTTGTCCGTGGCAGGTTTAGTGGACTGCCATGGCTTTTGTGTGGTGGAGGGCGAAGTGTAAGAGGGTTTAGGCTTAGAACGTACTTGTTTCTCAATTTTCAAGGCCAAATGAAACATGTCTTCTAAGGTGTCATAGTGATGGAACTCAAGCTGATAGGAAATTTCCTTATGTAGACCCGCTATAAACCGTGCCATGGTTGCCTCTTCGCTTTCATTTGTGTTTGCCCGCATCAAACATGTCAACATTTCATGATAATATTCACTCACGGTACGTGGCCCTTGATACAACCGTTGGAGGCGCTGGTGTAATTCGCGGATATAATGTGGAGGCACAAAACGACGCCTCATTTCAGCTCGCAATTCTTCCCAAGATGCAATGGGTGGTGTGCCCGCAATTCGTTTGAGCAAACAAATGCGATCCCACCATTGTATTGCCAAATCCGTGAATCCCACAATGGCCAACTTAACTTTCTTTGTCTCGGAGTAATTGTAGCAAGCAAACAGTCGGTCCACTTTGTTTTCCCACTCATTGAAGGCATCCGGATCATCTTTACCTTCGAAGGGGGGAATGGAAAGTTTGATACTCGAGAGGTTGCTATCCACTCTCTCCTCGTTGTTTTGGTTACCCCGCTGCTCAAATGCTTCATCATACTCGAATCGCCGAGCATTGTGTGCGTGCTCATAGGGCGGCGGAGAGGGGGGCCTAGGTCTGTCCACGTGAGGTGGAACATGGACATTTACTAGGTGTAAAGGGGTATCTAGGTGATTGATGTTTGGCTGCTGTCTTGTAGGATTTGGTGGTGGGACGGGTGTGTTGTTGTTTGGGGGTGGTGGTGGTGTTTGTGTTGGTGGCTGCCTTACATCTTGGTGGTTGGTGTGTGTGAAGGTAGCTTGGATGTGTGGTGATGGCGGCTGCCTTGTGTCATGGAAGTGGGTATGCGCGTGTCCTAGTGGGAACGCATAGTAATCGATGCTTGTAGGGTCAGTGGGCCGTGTATTTTGGTAGTATTGCGTTGGTGCCGGGAGATTTTGGGGTTGGTAATTGGGAGGTGGGTACTGCTGTGTAGGCGTGGGCTGTGTGGGGGGTGGTTGTGAGGGAGTAGGGTTTGCTCTTTGCACCGATAAGGCAGCGATGGCAGCCAAGATGTTCTCGGTGTCTTGGGCTTGCTTTGCTCTAAAGTGTTGCAAATCAGCAACATGCTGTCTAGTTTCTTGCATTTGAACCGCGAGAGAGGCCATTGCTGGCTTTAGAGTAGAGGAGTCCCTCGAACTAGCATTCGAGTGTGTGTCTCGGTGAGACATAGTGGACGGTACCTGCAAAAAGACACAAACACAATTGGAAATAATAATGGTTAGTCCCTCCCTTACGTGTATCGCTCGTGTTTCGCACTACACTCTAATACGCTCACAATCTCACCCACTCAATCTTCACTCAAGAACCAAACAAAACAAACAGTAATTAGGGTAGTGGATGGTGCACGGATTGGGAGGCTGAATGGTTGGCTTGTCTTTTCTTTTCCTTGTTAAAAAACAAAAAAAAAAGGTAAGGTAAGTGCTGAATGTGTAAGGATGTGCTAGAGAATATTCAGTTTTTTGTGTAGTGGGATTTGGGTGGTACACGGATGGGAAGGGCTGGAATGTGACAAGAGAAAGTGCTGGAATGTGACAAGAGGGAGTGCAGCTGGTTGTGTAAGGGAATATTCAGGTTTTTTAGTAGTGGGATGTGGGTGTTGCAGCTGGTTGTGTAAGGGAATATTCAGCTTGTTTAATAGGAAGAAAACAAGGTAAGTGCTGCCATGTATGACAGAAATACTCACACATGTGCTGGGATTATAAAACAAGAGAATGTGTAAGGATATGCTAGAGAATATTCAGCTTTTGTGTAGTGGGATTTGGGTGGTACACGGATGGGAAGGGCTGGAATGTGACAAGAGGGAGTGCAGCTGGTTGTGTAAGGGAATATTCAGGTTTTTTAGTAGTGGGATGTGTGTGTTGCAGCTGGTTGTGTAAGGGAATATTCAGCTTGTTTAATAGGAAGAAAACAAGGTAAGTGCTGCCATGTATGACAGAAAGCTGAAGTGGAAGAATAGAATAACTTGGGGACAAGAATGACAGTGTAAGGAATCTTGTCTGTTTGTCTGAGAGGATTAAAAACTGAAGGGAAACACACTTCAGCTTGTTGACATCAATTGGAGAAGATCAAATGGCTTCTCTTATCATCTTCCTTGCCGAAAATCAGAAACAATTTGGTTGGAGAAACAATTGATTTTCCACGGTTAGAAATGATGTTTCAACCTTGAGATGAATGGTAAATGTGTTTGAACCATAGAAAATGGGGGAAAACCCGAAATATCTAGCAAGCCCCTTTGTTTTTTTTTTTTTTTTTTTTTGACTATTAGGGGCTGAAGATGAAGATGTTTACCAACCTAGAGGCAGCCTTGAGCTCCGCTACCACTTGATATGGCCCAAGCTCTGTTTGGAAGGAGTTTGGCCGAAGGAAACCTTGATGGAGCAGAATCTAGCCTCTTTGGGAGATTGGCGTGTAGATGATGGATATTACTTTGGTTTCAAGATGGATGAACGGATAATTTGAAGGGGAGATGGTTTAGATTGCAGCGGACATAGATGGAGGAAAAGGAAAGTGTATTGATGATAACAAAAGGTAACTATTGTTCTTGACAAACCCCCTCACCTCTTGGATGAGTAACCTTGCCGAAAAGAACAAAGGATCTCTAAACAAATACAACCCTTTCACCTCTTGGATGAACAACCTGATTTGTCTAGATAGATAGGTGCTGGTTTGAAGAACCCTAAGGTTTTAAGAACCCTAAATGCTGAATGATAAAAGTTGGTCCTTGAAGAAGATAACACAAAAACAAAGACAAGTGTAGAAATGAACCATTCTACACTTTAAATACTTAAGTTGTTTACAAGGGGAAAGTACCCCATTACCCTTGGACAAAGGGTCTTGCTGCCGGCCTAAGGAACCCTTGAAGATGGGTTGGAAAAGCTTGCCTTGACGTTCACCTTGGCTAAGACTTAGCCGAACGCCTTCATGGTTTGCTAGGGTTGGGCGCGCTGTTCCTCACGGTATGTCCGAGCGAAGCATGAACGCATGTAGTCCATCTCTCCCTTGCTGCCAAGTCGCGCTCTTCAGTTCTAAGGCTCTTCAATAGGGTGGCTGCTAAGGCTTTGCTCCGAGTGAAGTATCTGTGAGCATTGGTGCTCATATCAGTTTGTCCTTTTGAGCTAGCCTTTCTTTTGTGTCCTTGAGTTGTCTTCCATTGTTTCCTACATCACATATGTACTCCAAGTCTCATTAGTGTTCAAAACAAGCTCTCTTTTTCTTGAACACTAATTCGGCTT
Source organism: Viola odorata (assembly GCA_963691705.1). Taxonomy (NCBI): domain Eukaryota; kingdom Viridiplantae; phylum Streptophyta; class Magnoliopsida; order Malpighiales; family Violaceae; genus Viola; species Viola odorata. Next base: position 29,689,359 of record OY829541.1, read on the forward strand.
TCCTCACCTTTCTTTCTACCCTTGTTTTCTTTGCTCTCCATGTGCTTGCATTAAGTCGTAGAGTCATTGCTAGCTTAATTGTTTAGTTTAGATTGAAGATTGAGTGGGTGAGATTGTGAGAACATTAGAGTTTAGTGTGAAACACGAAGGACACAGGCGAGGGAGGGACTAACCTTTTTATCAATATCAATTGTGTTTGTGTCTTTTTGCAAGTACCTTTCTCTATGTCTAACCAAGACATACCCTTGAGTGATAGTTCGGAGGACTCCTCTCCTTCTAAATCCAGCCATAGCATCTCTCACGGTCCAAATGGGCGAGACTAGGCAGAATGTGGCTGATTTGCAACACCACGCAGCGAAACAAGAGCAAGCCACAAAGGACATCTTGACTGCCATTGTGATACAAGCTTGGTTCCGGTTTGGAGCCCTTTTCACGGATCTAGTCCTCTTTGGGAGGTTGAATCGTCGATTAGATGGAGTTGATGGAGAGGAAAACGTCGCAAGGAGATTGCGGAATAGGTGCAGCGGATAAATGGATGAAGATGAAGGTGTTTTGATGAACAATAAGTATATAACTTCAATACCCAACAAACCCTCTCAAGAACTTGCTTGAGCAACCTTGTTACAAAGTAAAGAAGATGAAGTGCTGGTTTTAAGAACCCTAAATTACCTAAGCTACACTAAGCTACACTAGGGTTTGGTCTTAGAGAAATAACATTCAAATCAAAGACAACTAACAAATAAGGCTAAGTCCTCTATTTATAGGAAAGCTAAAATAAAGAGGAAAATACATAAATAACCCTTGGACAAAGGGCCTTGATAACTCTTCAAGAGGTGTCCAAAATGGTCCAAGATAGGCTTGACAATCGGTCATGGACAAGTCGAGGCCTTGACGCTCACATCAGTCGAGGCAGGCTCGGGGCCTCTAGGGGAGGCAGCCTGGATCGTATCATCCCATCCGCTTTTGAAGGGATTCGACCTCGAATCTGTAGGCTCAAACGGATGGAAGGCCAAACGGTTATAGGAGCATGTCGGGGGGCCATGACCAAGGCTTGGGTAGGGAGCGGAACCAAGGTCATAGCTGCGACGGGGTGGGAGGCTTCGACCATGGTGTGTGGAGGGCGCAGGTGTGGTGTAGAAGGCTCGATCTCGGTCCCCATGCCGAGAGAGCTCATGAAGATCAAACCCAACCCGAGAAAAGGAGGTGGCATAAGAACGAGAAGACTCAAGACACAAAAGGGGACTCAAAGGAGACACAAAGAGAAACAAAGGAAGCAAAAGCGACTCAAGGGAAACAAAAGAAAGAAGAAAACCGAATGTTTGATCAATCACAAATGAAAACCGAAACTCAAATCAAATGCACACTTCGCAACTAACTACTACACTTCTAATGCAATCATACAACTTAACCTCTTGCTTTTGACTTACTTGAATTCTTTTAAGGACTTAATAAATTCTTTTCTTTTCTTTTAGTCCTTCTCTTTTTCTTTTTCTTTTTTTTTTCTCCTTTTTTTTTTCTTTTTTTGTTTTGTAAGTGCAAGAGAGCCCAAGCATGTATGACAAGTCTTTTAAAAGAAAATAAGTGTATGACAAGTAGTTTTAGACTTTTTAAAAATTTTCACTAGATGCCAAAAATGTATGAGGTGGCACTAGTGATGAGGTGGCAAAATTATGTGAGGTGGCAAGTGTGAGGTGATAAAATATCTAGAAGAATATTCTATGTATATCCTATATGAAATACTACGCTGAAAATGAAGATGAGGTGGATTAATATAAGCCTAGTATATTATAGGACACCTCCACATAACAACAAAATGGGACCACATCCTACACATGGCACACAAGACACTTGTCTTTCAAATGGATGAACAAATGAAAGCACCAATCACATAATTTGGTTGAATTAAATAAATGGAACAAAATCAATTAATCAAACACCAATTTTCGGAATTAATGGGTCAGCAAAGATCAAAACTCAAAAGCCTCAAGAACACAAGATGAACATGAAGAACACCAAGCACCACTTTCGCTCTATGACTCTTAAACAGCCCAAATGTGGCCCAAAAATTACGAAAATAGACAGGAAGACTCCTAAGACACCGATCTACAACTTTGTAGAAGAAAGAAAATCAAGATTCCAAGTGGAAGACACACAAAACAGACGCACAAGACAGAACTGTTTTTCTCGCGCGATTTCTGCACACCTTTCTTCCAAGGTCAAAAAGTATGAGAAATACACCGATTTAACAGTCGACTCAAAAACAAAGTTTTCTCTACACAGATAGAAGATTAAGCACCGAAATTTTCAGACTTTTATGATGGAGAAAACGCACAGAAAATCAAAAGGAAAACAGACACAAAACTGACTCCTGGACAGAAAAATTCTGACCAGCACAAACGAATAAAAGAGATGAAGGGGGAGCGATTTTAATGGGGGAAATGGTGAGATAACCAACCTAGAGGGCAGCTGGAGCTCCGCTACCAAATGATACAAGCTCGGTTCTGGTTTGGAGCCTTTACACGGATCTAGTCCTATTTGGGAGGTTGGATCGTCGCTTGGATGGATTTGATGGAGAGGATAACGTCGCAAGGAGACTGCGGAATAGATGCAGCAGATTTATGGGTGAAGATGAAGATGTATTGATGAAGAACAATAAACTAACTTGCATACACGGTAAACCCTTCTAGGGATGATTCCTAGATAACCTTACCACAAGCATACAAGGATCTCTCAATCAAGGCCGACCCTTCCATCAACAAGGATGGACAACCCGGCTGTTTTGATGAAGAAGATGAAGTGCTGGTTTTAAGAACCCTAAATTACCTAAGCTACACTAAGCTACACTAGGGTTTGGTCTTAGAGAAATAACATTCAAATCAAAGACAACTAACAAATGAGGCTAAGTCCTCTATTTATAGGAAAGCTAAAATAAAGAGGAAAATACATAAATAACCCTTGGACAAAGGGCCTTGATAACTCTTCAAGAGGTGTCCAAAATGGTCCAAGATAGGCTTGACAATCGGTCATGGACAAGTCGAGGCCTTGACGCTCACATCAGTCGAGGCAGGCTCGGGGCCTCTAGGGGAGGCAGCCTGGATCGTATCATCCCATACGCTTTTGAAGGCAGCCTGGATCGTATCATCCCATACCCTTGGGGGAAATGGTGAGATAACCAACCTAGAGGGCAGCTGGAGCTCCGCTACCAAATGATACAAGCTTGGTTCCGGTTTGGAGCCCTTTTCACGGATCTAGTCCTCTTTGGGAGGTTGAATCGTCGATTAGATGGAGTTGATGGAGAGGATAACGTCTCAAGGAGATTGCGGAATAGGTGCAGCGGATAAATGGATGAAGATGAAGGTGTTTTGATGAACAATAAGTATATAACTTCAATACCCAACAAACCCTCTCAAGAACTTGCTTGAGCAACCTTGTTACAAAGTAAAGAAGATGAAGTGCTGGTTTTAAGAACCCTAAATTACCTAAGCTACACTAAGCTACACTAGGGTTTGGTCTTAGAGAAATAACATTCAAATCAAAGACAACTAACAAATAAGGCTAAGTCCTCTATTTATAGGAAAGCTAAAATAAAGAGGAAAATACATAAATAACCCTTGGACAAAGGGCCTTGATAACTATTCAAGAGTTGTCCAAAATGGTCCAAGATAGGCTTGACAATCGGTCATGGACAAGTCGAGGCCTTGACGCTCACATCAGTCGAGGCAGGCTCGGGGCCTCTAGGGGAGGCAGCCTGGATCGTATCACATTGCTGCCTTAACGGCGAAAGTGTCTACACCCCCACTCCTACCTCCATATTACCCACCAGCCAGAAATTACCCACCAGTCACATATTACCACCAAACTACATGCCCAAATAACCATACGAGCATAGATTATTATACCACGCCCCACATAAATGATCACAGAGATAGAGCTAGAGTTGCAAGCCACCATAGCCAAGATGATGAGGTCCTTGGTGCCCTTTCCCACCATAACGCACCTCCAACCCTTGATCACAGTCGTGGCTAATTTTTGGTGGACAACCATGGCGTAGCCTTTCACCGAGAGCCTAGCCAACCACATAGCCAAGCTCCCCAACCCATCACCCACCAATATGATATGAGACAGCCACCACCACAAAACCCCTAACCCGTAGCCCAACCATTAGCACCTAGACAACCACAAATCCCCACCCCAAACCAAATAGCCAATCACCTAGCCGTCCTTCTACACCAAACCAATGTTTATGTTCCACCACTATATGAGAGACCTAGACCTCCTCCTCTACCTCATTATGAGCATGCTAACAATGCTCGGCGATATGATCATGATGAAGTTTATGAGCAGTGGGGTTATCGGCACAATGAAGAGAGAGTGGATTCCAACCTCTCGAGTATCAAGCTGTCCATTCCTACCTTCGAGGGTAAGTGATACGAGCGTGAAGGTTCTCACTTGCACCTCACGCCTTGATCGGACCAGCCATGAGCGCTTCACGCCAAACCCTAGCCAACCATGAGGGTGCGTTTAAGCAGCCTTTGTTCCAAGAAAGGAAGGAGCTTTCAAGGCCCTTAAATGATAAAGGGTATTAGGGTATTTACCCACTTTGTTTAGGCTAGACTATTTAAAGTGCATTTCTTTCATTTCAGCACTTGTCTTTGATTTGAATGTTATTTCTCTAAGACCAAACCCTAGTGTAGCTTAGGTAATTTAGGGTTCTTCAAACCAGCACTTCATCTTCCTTACTTTGTAACAAGGTTGCTCTAGCTAGCCTAGAGAGGGTTTGTTGGGTATTGAAGTTATATACTTATTATTGTTCATCAAAACACTCTCCTTTTCATCCATTAATCCGCTGCACAATCCGCAACCTTCTTGCGACGTTATCCTCTCCATTTAAACATCTATACACCTTCATCCGTTCATCCATCCAAGCTGCCAACCTCTCACAAGAGGACTAGATCCGGCTCAAGAACAACAATTCGGCCTCTTCTTCTCCAAATCGAAGTTGAGCACTTATCAAGTGGTAGCGGAGCTCCAGCTGCCCTCTAGGTTGGTTTCTTGTGTTTCTCTCATCCTTTCTGCCATTAAAATCGCTTCCTCCTTTGGTCATTTTATTTTTTTTGTGCTGGACAGAAAGTTTCTGTCCAGGAACCAGTTTTGAGTCTGTTCTTCTTTTCTGTTCTGGGTCAGTTTTCTACGTCAGAAAAATCTGAAAATTTCTGTGCTTAAACATCTTTCTGTGTAGAGAAACTTTTGTGTTTTGGTCTGCTGCTAACTCAGTGATCTTGGTACACTTTTCGGCCTTGGAAGAAAAGCGTGCAGAAATCGCGCGAGAAAAACAGTTCTGTGTTGTGCGTCTGTTTCCTCTCCCTTCCACTTGGAATTTTGCTTTTCTTCCTTCTACAAAGTTGTAGATCTTCGTCTTTAGAGTCTTTCCTGTGATTTTCGTAACTTTTGGGCCACCTTTGGGCTGTTTAGGATTCATAGAGCGAAAGTTGTGCTTGGTGTTCTTCATGATCATCTTGTGTTCTTGAGGTTTATGAGTTGGATCTTTAGTGACCCACTAATTCCGAAAATCTGTGTTTGCTGAATTGTTTTCTTTGATTTATTTAATTAAACCGAAAATTTGTGAGTGGTGCTTTCATTTGTTCATCCATTTGAAAGACAAGTGTCTTGTGTGCCATGTGTAGGATGTGGTCCCATTTTGTTGTTATGTGGAGGTGTCCTCTAAAATAGTAGGTCCATATTAATCCACCTATTCTTCATTTCAGCCTAGCATTTCAGATGGGATATACATAGAATATTCTCCTAGATATTTTATCACCTCACACTTGCCACCTCACTTGACACCTCACTTGCCACCTCACATAATTTTGCCACCTCACATAATTTTGCCACCTCATCACTAATGCCACCTCATCGAATATTTGGCATCTAGTGAATATTTTCTAAAGAGTCAAACTACTTGTCTTTCACTTCTTATTTCAATACTACATGTCATACAAGTGAGTTCTCTTCACTCATTGCAACAAAAAAAAAAAAAAGGGAAAAGAAAGGAACTAAAACATAGATCAAAAAAAAAAAAAAAAGAGATCAAGTTCCTAATTCAAAAAAAAAAAAGAAATTGCAATTGAGTCAAAAGCAAGAGACTACTAGTGTATGATCCCATTAGAAGTGTAGTAGTTTACATTTAGGTGTGCATTTGTTTGAAATTCGGTTTTCACTTGGGTGAAGGAAACTTTCTGTTTTGATTTTTCTTAGCTAGTTTCTTTCTAGTTTCGGCCTTTGCCATTTATGAGAGCTTCTTTGCTCTGTTTGTTCTGAAATTTGGTGGGATGAAACTTCAGCCTGAGTAGAACAACTCTTATGTTTTGGTCTTCGGCTAATTCTGTCTTGTTCCCATACATATCATCAACTTAAAATCAGTGTGCAGTTTTCACCCGAAATTTCAGTTTTGAGTCTATCTTTTCAATTGTGGTTTTCTCTTCTTATTTCCTTGAGTCTGGTCTTGAGTAGCTTGTCTTGGTGTCTTCCTTTCTTTGTTTCCACACACCTATCTATCCACTCTAAGTCAATTTGGTGATCAAAATCAAGTGTCTCTTCTTGATCACTAATTTGGCTTTCTTTCACCTTTCTTTCTAGCCTTGTTTTCCTTGCTTCTTCCGTGTGCCTTAGTGAGTCTTTGAGTCATTATTGGCTTCGGTTTGGCTTGGGCTTGAGAGAATATTGTGAGATTATTAGAGTGATAAACACGAGTGAAACACGTGAGGGAGGGACTAACCCATTTAGCTATTCAATTGTGTTTGTTTCCTTTTGTAGGAATTTTTCTATGTCTTCCTACATACCGCCGCATTTGAGGGTTGCTCCTACTAGCCACGCATCTTGGTATCATGTTGAGCAGCCCCCCCACCTTGACCGTAACCATGAGTACTTCACCAAGGCTGCCCCATCGCCATACCTTGGCACCTCACCTTTCGCCTTGAGGATGGCTCCAATTCTAGCGCGCTTGGACAGAAGCACTCAAGCCATGACAAACACCATGGGCGCAATGACACTTATATGTGATAACCTACGGGTTTCCGGCTACCTTGGGCAATGTGAAGAGGTTGGCATTTGTACTCTTGGTTCGCCATCAGTCAAGGAAAGTTTAGTGCCGCTTGGGAGGGAAATGAATGTATTGCAATCCATGGATGGTTTTGAGACACCGTTGGTCGAGGAGATTGAGGATCTTTCTAGTGTTGTATCGGCCAATTCACCATCACTTATTGAGGATGATTTGCCTCCGTTTGAGGAGAAGCTACTGGTTTCGGATGTGCATAGGGGGTTTGGGAGCGAAACGAACACATGTAGGGCTTGTGAGTCCACTTCGGATTGTCATGAGACAGTCGCTCATTGCCTTGCATTCCAGCGCAAATTTCAGTCCTTGGGTAGTGCCTTCTCCATCATTCCGAGGGTGCCTATACATAGATTTGTGGATCCGTTTCTCCTTGGTTTTGATCACATGGGCAGCGCACATTTCTCTCCATTTGAGGCGCTTGCGAGTGGTCTCACGGTCTCGCACTTTACCATGATCCCTACCACCTTTCCTTTGGTTCACCGTCGTGGCCAATCCTTGGGTGTTCTTGGCTGTTCACCGTCCACACCTACTTATCTTCCCCGCGGAAGACCTCCACCTTGGCCTATTTTCCTCGAGAAGTGTAGTTTGAGGGGTCCGTGTGCATCCACAAGCTGTGAGCATGCCTTGACCCGTTTGGCCTTGCAAGGGATTGACCCTTTAGATTCGAGGACGAATCTCTTCAAAGGGGGAGGGGATGATACGAGCGTGAAGGTTCTCACTTGCACCTCACGCCTTGATCGGACCAGCCATGAGCGCTTCACGCCAAACCCTAGCCAACCATGAGGGTGCGTCTAAGCAGCCTTTGTTCCAAGAAAGGAAGGAGCTTTCAAGGCCCTTAAATGATAAAGGGTATTAGGGTATTTACCCACTTTGTTTAGGCTAGACTATTTAAAGTGCATTTCTTTCATTTCAGCACTTGTCTTTGATTTGAATGTTATTTCTCTAAGACCAAACCCTAGTGTAGCTTAGGTAATTTAGGGTTCTTCAAACCAGCACTTCATCTTCCTTACTTTGTAACAAGGTTGCTCTAGCTAGCCTAGAGAGGGTTTGTTGGGTATTGAAGTTATATACTTATTATTGTTCATCAAAACACTCTCCTTTTCATCCATTAATCCGCTGCACAATCCGCAACCTTCTTGCGACGTTATCCTCTCCATTTAAACATCTATACACCTTCATCCGTTCATCCATCCAAGCTGCCAACCTCTCACAAGAGGACTAGATCCGGCTCAAGAACAACAATTCGGCCTCTTCTTCTCCAAATCGAAGTTGAGCACTTATCAGTAAGGATGATCCAGATGTATTCCATGGAAAATAAGGTGGATCGGCTGTTTGCATGTTACAATTATTCCGAGACGAAGAAAGTCAAGTTGGCCATTGTAGAGTTCACGGGTTTAGCAATTCAATGGTGGGATCGCCTTTGTTTGACGAAAAGGGTTAAAGGCATCCCGCCTATTGCGACTTGGGATGAATTGAGGTATGAGATGAGGTGTCGGTTTGTGCCTCCACACTACATGATACGTTCCCGGTGTGTATGGGAAACGTTTTTTTACTGATCTTGCTCAAGGAACCTTCTTCAAATAGAAATGAATAACTAATCGAGGACAATTAAGTTCCTAACCCAACCTGTTGTTAGAACCCTAATTCGGAATCAATTAGGATCTCGAACTCAAGACCTCTAAGTTCCTAACCCAACCTGTGGTTAGAACCCTAGAGAGAAATAGACGATATTGAAAAGATTGTTTTACTTAATCAGAACTGAATTCCAATCAGTTAAGCTTAAGAGTTCTTTGTTAGAACCAAAGATGAGACACCTCACAACAATGTGTTTTTATCAAAATAATGTCTGCATAATATGAAGCTCTAAGTGAGCTTATAAAGTGTTACAAATAGCTAAGGAAATCCCATACCAAAATAGAAAATCCTATGCTAACTAGAATGGAAAATTTCACTACAAGGACAAATAACTAAACCATTCGTCAAAAGTGTCAGTTATATTGAGCCAGAACACGGAAATGAACTTAAAACCATTATATCCAACATATTTCCAAAAGTCTTTCTATTTATCCCAGACTCCTTAGAAAAAAATAGAATATTCTACGAGTTCATTCTTGTAGATACAGATTCGGTCAAAATCATTCATGTTGAATATTCTACGAGTTTGGCAAATACTCTTATTCCAAATGTAAATTCCTAAAAATATTAACCTTATCTGATTGGAACATGAACCCCTATATTGAAAAAACTTTTTCTTACCCCTTTCGGCCAATCGAATTTAATTATCATGACTATCAAAAAATATGGCAACAAGCCTTCCTATATTCAAACTATCACCACTCCTGGTTCTTCCATTTTCATAATGATATACCACAAAAATTCCCTCATTGGTTTTACCAATGGTGGAAATACTTCGGAGCATCAGAACTTGCATATCCTCCAGCAGTCAGTGAAGGATTTGAAACTTTTCAAAAAAATTATCACTCTCAAACTATACCAAAATTAATGTCATTCACTCTCATGTTCAAAATACCCTGGATCATCTATTGGGATTTTGACATTGTTGACCATACCGCCACAGAACCCCCCATATTGACAAGAAGATGGAAAGTAAAATGGTGGAGAAGTTTTCCACAGGAACAAGCATGTAAAAACACTGTATTACACAAACTAGCAGAAACTACAATTACCAACCCTACTCCTCTACCACCATCTATATTTCTTTCATCCAAAAATTAGCTACAAGCAAACCTAGCAGCCGCTTCGTCAAAAGATGAATACAAGAAAAAACTAAAAGGTTTACTTTCTCAATTGGATGCAGATGAAGTAGCATCATCAGCAACTTGATGCGTTCCTTGTAGGCTAGAACGCTTTCCTTAGATCGTTGTCCGACGACGTGGCTTTCAATGCGGAAAATAACTCGAAGAAGACACGTGAATCTCCAAGTCGCAATGCTTGGCACTCCACGCAGAATCCCTTGAGGATCTTGCGTCAAACCTTTGAATCTCCAAATCGCAATGCTTGGCAATCCAAAGAACGGATGACTCAATGAAAGGTGCTTTCAAGTTTTACTTGACAAGCTAATCGAATGCACGAAACTCAATTAGTTGCAAGGTTCATCAAGAACAAGTGGGTAAAGATCCCAAGCAATATGCTTTCAATAATCAATAATCAAAGTCTGCTGAAAATAACATGGGCGGCTCCTTTTTAAGGAAGCGCAAAACCCTAATTCCAAAAATGGAAACTAGTTTAGTTTCTAAATAATGACTTAAACGAAATTGGCAACAAGCCACCCTTCCAAATAAGTTCTGAAACCCTAAATTAACATAAATAAAGTCTAATAATAAGGATAGAAGTGCAGGCGCCGCCGTTTAGGTCAAAAGGCCCAAGTGGCTTTGCTTGCGGGTCCGCCGAATCACGTTTTAAGGAAATAAGGCGTTTTCCTTATTCCCTCGAGCGTTCCCACTGAAACTTGGAGGGAAACTTCCTAACACATATATTAAGTTCTGGACTGAATATTGTGCGAGAAAATATGCTCCAATCTTCAAAAGGCTCGGCAGTGGCTTTCGCTGTCCAATGCGGGCTTGTGATTTGGGCCTGTCCCAAATCCTTCGGGCGTTTCTCCTGATTCTTGGCCTGGACTCCTCTCTTGTATTATAAATGATCATGGTCTGGTCAAAAATAGGAAAAGGGCGCTGGTGGACCTAAAGGTCCGAGGTGGCCATGTGTAGCCCATCCGTAGGCGCGGACGCGGTGCAGATTAGGGTTACGAGGCGCGGCTGGGGTGCGCGCAGGCTGGCTTCCTCCGAGGCTGTCTCTGCCTTCAGTTCCATATGGATGAGGCTACTGAGCCTCACTTGTAGGGCGCGGGCCCTGGCACGAGTGATCGGACCCGTGGGCGGCAATGGGAGGCTCGCGGATGCATCCTCCAAGGCTCGGGCCTTGGCGCGGGTGGTTGCGCCTGCGGGTGCGGCACTAGGGTTGGCTCTGGCTGGGATCGTATCATCCCCTCCATCTTGAGGAGGATTCGCCCTCGAATCCAGATCAGCAACATCCTCATCACCTGCATCAAACAACCGTAAGTCAGAAATATTAAAGGTTCCATGTATTGAACCATACTCACTTGGAAGGTCGAGGCGGTAAGCATTGTTGTTGATCTTCTCAACAATCTGAAACGGGCCATCTCCACGTGGGGATAATTTTCCTTTCCTCCTCTCTGGAAATCTCTCACGTCTTAGGTGCAGCCACACCCAATCGCCAACTTGAAAGGACGCGGTCTTGCGGCCTTCATTGTGCTTGCGCACTAGGCGCTCATTAGTGCGCTCAATGTTTGCCTTAGCCTTCGCATGTATCTGTTTGATGTGTTCTGCCCGCTGCTGTCCATCTAAGTTAGAAACATCACTCAAAGGCAAAGGGGTCAAATCCATGGGGGTTAGCGGATTAAAGCCATAAACTACTTCAAAAGGTGAACAATTTGTAGTAGAATGGATTGAACGATTATAAGCAAACTCCATGAAAGGCAAATGATCAGTCCATTTAGAAACATGCTTGGTAACTAAAGAGCGTAAAAGAGACCCCACAGTACGGTTAACTACCTCAGTTTGGCCGTCGGTTTGAGGGTGACAAGAAGTTGAATACAACAATTTAGTTCCAAGGCGACTCCACAACACTCGCCAAAAGTGGCTCAAAAACCTTCCATCACGGTCACTAACAATACTAATAGGCATACCATGGAGGCGGACTACCTCTCTAAAGAATATATTAGCAACCTGAGACGCATCATTAGTATTTTTACAAGGCAAAAAGTGCGCAATTTTGGAAAATCGATCCACAACAACAAATATACCATCCTTACCATCCCAAGACTTAGGTAAACCTACAATGAAGTCCATGGACAGATCGGTCCAAGGTTGGGAAGGTACGGGCAGCGGCATAAACTCACCATGACTAGCTAACCGAGATTTTGCCCTTTGGCAAACTACACATCTAGCAATCACACGCACAACATCACGTCTCATCTTAGGCCAATAAAAGTGTGATTTCAGCATGTCATAGGTTTTATTAATGCCAAAGTGGCCCATCAATCCACCACTATGTGATTCATGCACAAGTAAGTCACGCAAAGAACACTTAGGAATGCAAAGGCTCTTGCGCCGAAACAGATAGTTATCATGCGTATAAAATTTCACATCAGCCATGGAATCACAAGTCTTATAGATCTCACCAAAATCCAAATCAGTAGGGTAGAGTGGAATTATTTGAGAAAACCCTAAAAATTTGACACTTAACGAAGAGATCAAGACATACCTTCTAGACAATGCGTCGGCAACAACATTGTCTTTTCCTTCTTTGTATTTGATGTGATAAGGGAAAGCTTCTAAAAATTCCAGCCACACGGCATGTCTCCTATTCAACTTCCCTTGTCCCTTTAGATATTTGAGGCTCAAGTGGTCGGTGTGCACCACAAATTCCCTTGGCATCAGGTAGTGTTGCCAAACCTCGAAGGCCCTAACTAGTGCATAAAGCTCTTTGTCATACGTTGGATAACGCAGCTGTGCATCCTTGAGCTTCTCACTAAAGAAGGCTATTGGCTTCTTCTCTTGCATCAAAACAGCACCGATACCGATTCCACTTGCGTCGCACTCCAACTCAAACGGTTTGTCAAAGTCGGGAAGGGCTAACACGGGCGCGTTGGACAGCTTGTCCTTCAACGCTTGGAATGCGGTCTCTTGAGGTTCCTCCCACCTGAAATCGACATGTTTCTTAGTTAGGTCATTAAGTGGGGCAGCAAGAGCACTAAAATCACGAATGAAACGACGATAAAAGGAAGCTAAGCCGTGAAAGGAGCGGATGTCGCTTGCTATTTTTGGCGTAGGCCACTCCTTGATCGCTTGCACCTTCGCTTCATCCACCTTCACACCGTCCTTGCCCACTAGGAACCCTAAGAATTCAACCTGTTCTAAAGCAAAAGAGCACTTGGAGAGCTTAGCATAAAGCTTCTCCTCACGCAAGGTCAGAAAAATTTCCTTAAGATGCGTAACATGCTCATGCAAAGATTTGCTATAAATTAAGATGTCATCAAAGTATACAACAACAAATTTGCCTATAAAACGCCTAAGAACATGGTTCATAAGTCTCATGAAGGTACTTGGGGCATTAGTTAATCCAAACGGCATCACTAACCATTCATACAAACCATATTTTGTTTTGAAAGCCGTTTTCCATTCATCACCCTCTTTCATTCTAATTTGATGATAGCCGCTCATTAGGTCAATTTTGGAAAAAATTACACTACCACTAAGCTCATCTAACATATCATCTAAGCGAGGTATGGGGTGACGATACTTTACCGTAATTTTGTTGACCGCTCGGCAGTCAACACACATTCGCCAAGTTCTATCTTTCTTTGGCACTAGAAGCACTGGAACGGCGCATGGAGACAAGCTCTCCCGGACATATCCCTTGCTAAGGAGCTCATCAACCTGCCGCTGAAGTTCCTTGGTCTCCTCGGGGTTGCTCCTATAGGCTGGTCTGTTTGGGATAGTCGAACCCGGTACAAAATCAATTTGGTGCTCTATGCCGCGGATTGGGGGCAAACCGGCTGGCATCTCTTCGGGTGTTACATCCTTGAACTCCTGCAAAACAGCCAAGATAGAAGAAGGCACAGAAGCTAAAGGATCAAGGTTAGTAGTGCTCAAACAAAAGGATTTAAAGCGAAGAAGAAGCAAAGGGCGATTCTCGCCACGAAACTGTTTTTGTAAAATAAGCGCGCGGCGCAAATCTTTTGCTTTCGCATATAAGTTTACTTTCTTTTCTTTTTCTTGCCTTTTCTTTTCTTTTTCAGGCTCTTTCTTTTCTGTTTTTAACCCGTGCTCACTTTTTTCACGGGGGCTGTTTTCATTCCTTTCGTTGCTTTCAAACCCGTGCTCACTTTTTTCACGGGGGCTGTTTTCATCAATTCTTTTGTCTAGAGACCGTGAGGCCTCAAACTCAGCATAGGACTTCTCCAACCAGAGCTGGTCCTCAAGCACTTGCTTAGGTGTAAGGGGTGCGAGTGTGAACTTCACTCCTTCCTTCTCAAGCTTGTACCGATTGCTCCTCCCTTCGTGAGTGGCGTTGCGGTCAAATTGCCATGGACGGCCAAGTAGCACATGTGACGCTTGCATTGGGACAACATCACACCATATCTCATCTCTATATTTCCCAATAGAAAAGCTCACCAACACTTGCCTAGACACCTTAAGGCCGACTCCATCATTCATCCATTGCAAAGTGTACGGCTTTGGATGTTTCACCATAGGTAACCCTAATTTGTGCACAAGAAGCGTACTAGCACAATTAGTACATGAGCCATTATCAATAATAAGAGAGCATACCTTAGTACCAATGTGGCACCTAGCATGGAATAAGTTCTCCCTTTGTTCCTCCTCACATGTTTCGGCCCTTGGCTGCACACTCAAGTTCCTCCGAACTACTAGGGTAACCGGTTCACAAACCCTAGCTTCATGATCGGCTGCCTCTTCTCCCTCACTTTCTTCTTCCGAATCCTCCACCAACTCATAATCATCCTCCGAGTCCATCTCTCCATTATCCCTAATAATTAGAACTCTTTTGTTGGGGCATTCGGCCTACTTATGGCCTCGGCCACTACACTTAAAGCACACAATGTCTCTTGTAGGCACACGGTTAGTACTAGTAATAGGAACTTTAGAAGGAGTAGGGTTTGCCGAATTACCTTTGGTTCCATAAGAAGGTTTAGATACCTTGGGTGTTTCCTTGCTGTCCTTATTCCCCTTGGGCCACGTAGACTTGTTCCAAGTGGAAGTCCGTGACACAAAAGTAGACGGCTTAGAGTAGGCTGCCTTAGCCTTGCGTTGCCTCTCGATCTTCACGGCCATGTGAAGCATCTCCTCCAAAGTCCTATATTGGCACAACTCTAAGGCGTTAGCTATCTCTGAATTCAGCCCACTCATGAACCTAGACATCTTCGAATCCTCATCCTCTATCACATTAACCCTCGCCAAAAGAACTTCCAACTCATTGTGATAATCATTCACGGTCTTGGACCCTTGGGTAAGCTTTTGTAAGCGCTGAAGTTGGTCCTTATGATAGTACGGTGGAACAAACCTCCTCTTCATCACATACTTCATGTTCTCCCAAGTAGTTACGGGTCCTCTCACATCCTCATTCACTTGCTCCCACCAATGGGCAGCGTATCCAAAGAACTCCACGGAAGCTAACCTTATTTTCTTTTCATCCGTGTAGGTGTGACACCTAAAAATCGCTTCCATCTTTCGCTCCCAAGTTAAGTATGCCTCGGGATCATCTTTTCCTTCGAAAGGTGGAGCCTTGAGCTTGACACTCCCAAGGTGATTGTCGACTCGCTCGCGCTCCTCGCGACGCGGCTGTTCTAAGTTACGGTCTCGCCTACCAAAGGCGTGTCTGCCGCGTCCATGTGCACCTCCTCGGCGCATGTGAAAACCCCTCGGTCCTGCCATGTGAAACTCCTCATCATACCCATCTTCAGAACCCTCGGCCTCATGCTCACTAGGCTGATCATCACCCGGTGGAGGCACATATGCTTCTCGGTCCACTCTAGGGTTTAGGTGTTGCGCAAAGTGTGCCCCGGGGGCTTGTGGAGCTCGATTCTCACGTCCCCTAGTCTCGACTTGCTGTCTCCAAGCCGCTATGTCCTGGAGCTGAGCTGCTATGTCTTGCAAGGCCTTGGCTACATCATTCACAGCCGTTGGTTCCCTTTCTAAATTTCCTGACATCCTGAAATTCACAAAAGAAAAAATTGCAAGCGTAAAATTGCCTAAAACTATCACTCCCTCACGTGTTTACGCTCGTGTTTGTCTCTCTATTAATCTCACAAAATCTCTCAAAGCAACTGTCCAGATCCGTCTCCAAGTGTCCAAGATGAACCTGACTCAAAGAAATTTCAAGAAAGGCTTCCAAAGAGACGCACAAAGAAAACTAGTGTAGAAAGAAAAGTTTGAGGTAGTATACTCGATTCAATTGCAAAGATCAATCAATCAATCAAGTGTACTACCGAGTAGGAAGGCACAGTAGTCTTGGAATCAAAGAAAAGCTCAAAATACACAGATTGAGTCAATTGACAACTCAAAACGCTAATGGCATGTGATTAGGGTTTTGAAACTTGTTTTTGCCACAACTTTTGATTCCCAATTCGAAATCCAATGATTCTTTTTGCTATGAGTCACAAATTCACTCTAGTATTTGATTCTGAAGTTCCTTTTTTTTTTTTTTTGAATGGTACTGATTTCGCCCCTGTTCTGTTTTTGACGAAATTGTTTCACTTTTTTTTTTTTTTTTTTGAAATTCAATGCAACTGAAAACACAAATTAACTAAGACACTTTGGGGGACTTTGTTTTTGTTTTTTTTTTTTTGACAATAGTAAAGACCTACAAATCGTTGGGTTGATTTGCACACTAATCGCACACACAAGACACAATTGACACAAGACAACTAACACACAGCACGCAAGAGAATTGGTGTAGACGAGAAGAAGGAATACCAATTCTAACAAAGAAAACGCAATAATTAAAGGGATAGATTTACCAAGTCGGGACAGCTGAGCCCCGCTACCAACTGATGCGTTCCTTGTAGGCTAGAACGCTTTCCTTAGATCGTTGTCCGACGACGTGGCTTTCAATGCGGAAAATAACTCGAAGAAGACACGTGAATCTCCAAGTCGCAATGCTTGGCACTCCACGCAGAATCCCTTGAGGATCTTGCGTCAAACCTTTGAATCTCCAAATCGCAATGCTTGGCAATCCAAAGAACGGATGACTCAATGAAAGGTGCTTTCAAGTTTTACTTGACAAGCTAATCGAATGCACGAAACTCAATTAGTTGCAAGGTTCATCAAGAACAAGTGGGTAAAGATCCCAAGCAATATGCTTTCAATAATCAATAATCAAAGTCTGCTGAAAATAACATGGGCGGCTCCTTTTTAAGGAAGCGCAAAACCCTAATTCCAAAAATGGAAACTAGTTTAGTTTCTAAATAATGACTTAAACGAAATTGGCAACAAGCCACCCTTCCAAATAAGTTCTGAAACCCTAAATTAACATAAATAAAGTCTAATAATAAGGATAGAAGTGCAGGCGCCGCCGTTTAGGTCAAAAGGCCCAAGTGGCTTTGCTTGCGGGTCCGCCGAATCACGTTTTAAGGAAACAAGGCGTTTTCCTTATTCCCTTGAGCGTTCCCACTGAAACTT
Source organism: Viola odorata (assembly GCA_963691705.1). Classification (NCBI taxonomy): domain Eukaryota; kingdom Viridiplantae; phylum Streptophyta; class Magnoliopsida; order Malpighiales; family Violaceae; genus Viola; species Viola odorata. The sequence goes on from OY829541.1 coordinate 29,706,711, forward strand.
GGAGGGAAACTTCCTAACACATATATTAAGGTATGGACTGAATATTGTGCGAGAAAATATGCTCCAATCTTCAAAAGGCTCGGCAGTGGCTTTCGCTGTCCAATGCGGGCTTGTGATTTGGGCCTGTCCCAAATCCTTCGGGCGTTTCTCCTGATTCTTTGCCTGGACTCCTCTCTTGTATTATAAATGATCATGGTCTGGTCAAAAATAGGAAAAGGGCGCTGGTGGACCTAAAGGTCCGAGGTGGCCATGTGTAGCCCATCCGTAGGCGCGGACGCGGTGCGGATTAGGGTTACGAGGCGCGGCTGGGGTGCGCGCAGGCTGGCTTCCTCCGAGGCTGTCTCTGCCTTCAGTTCCATATGGATGAGGCTACTGAGCCTCACTTGTAGGGCGCGGGCCCTGGCACGAGTGATCGGACCCGTGGGCGGCAATGGGAGGCTCGCGGATGCATCCTCCAAGGCTCGGGCCTTGGCGCGGGTGGTTGCGCCTGCGGGTGCGGCACTAGGGTTGGCTCCGGCTGGGATCGTATCACAACTCCCCAAAATTCTGATCCAGACATGATAGCAGAATTATATCCAAACTTAAAATGAAATAAAAAAACAAATATCTCTCCATAGATAAAAAAAAATTATTATGAAAAAACCCTATAGCAATCGACAACAAACAAGTAACTCAACACGAAGATATATCATCCAGAAAAAACAGAAATTCAAAAAATCATGCATATGGAAAAAGCGAGACAGATGGCAAGACACATGGAGGAACATAAGTTTATCAGACAAAATAAAAACACACCTCATCAAGCTCAAGCTTTATCACCAACGAAGAAAGCAAGACACGTGGAAAAACCTGCATCAATCGGCCAAATCTCGCATACACCTCAGCAATCAAGAATATAGAAGAAGCACAGCTGCAACGCAACATCAGAAAAGGACGAACTTCGAAGAATGTAAAATCTATCAAATCTTATCTTCAGACTTTGTAAAATTAGCACTAAACTCTCCCTATAAATAGAAGAGTTTTCCTTCAGTTGTAACACAAGCAAATATCACTTGTACTAAAATCTCTCAACGCAATAAAGCATAAAAGTTTCTCTTCGTAAGTTCTCTCTTTCAAAACTCTTTCAAAATGTCTTTCATTTTCAAAGAATTATCTTACTGTTTTTCTGAACTAAACACTAATAAAGTTTCTGATTTGTATGAATTAAGAACTGAACTAGCTTCTAAATGTGATGATATTGAAAAATCCTATATTAAAAATCTTTATAATGAAATAATGGGTGAAAGTATAGTTCCAATCTCTAATACTGAAACTCTATTATGGAATCATGATTTGATAAAAATGGAACTTTTTAAAAATATGATAGAAGCCACTAATAAAACTATTCAAATGATTATGGATACAATAAACCACTATGAGGCAGCTGTTGAGAGTAAGAAAAAGAAACAGAAAATTGAACAGTATAAAAAATTAAAAGGAATTGTTACTCTTCTAAGTGTGGCTGGTTATGCTCTCGGTGAAAGGCCACGCCATGGCTGTCCACCAAAAATTGTGCACGGTTGTGTTCAAGCGCTGAAGGTACTCTATGGTGAGAAAGAGGGCCGAGGACCTCATCCTCTTACCTATGGTGGCTGGCGGCTCTATCTCTATCCGTGCGATCATGTGTTTGAGGCATGGCATAATAATCAATGCTTGTAGGATCATTTGGACGTGTGGTTTGGTGGTAGTGTGTGGCTGGTGGGTAATTTGGAGGTGGGTAATATGTGGCTGGTGGGAAATTTGGAGGTGGATAGGTTGGAGGAGGGGGTGTGGGTGTAGACACTTGCGCCGTTAAGGCAGCAATGGCAGCCAAGATGGCTTGTGTGTCTTACTCTTGTTTCGTTGCATTGTTAGCCACATGTTGTCTAGTCTCGTTCAATTGGACAGTAAGCGATGCCATGGCTGGGTTTAGAGGAGAGGATTCTCCAGAACCATCACTCAATTGTGTGTCTTGATGAGACATAGAGAGGTACCTGCAAAAAGATGCAAACGCAATTGAAATTGATAGAAGGTTAGTCCCTCTGATAAGAGCTCGACTTCGATTTAGAGATGAAACCATGAGATGAAGGCAGCAAGGATCTAGTCTCCTTTGGGAGGTGGTAAACACACGAATAGATGGTGTTTGGATGGGTGAATGGATCCGGATTTGTATGATTTTAAGGGCAGCGACAATAAATGGAATAATGGAGAAGATAACGTCGCTAGAAGGAGTGTGGATTGTGCAGCAGATTAATGGATGAAAAGGAGAGTGTTTTGATGATTAATAAGTATATAACTTCAATAGCCAACAAACCCTCTCTAGTCTAGCTAGAGCAACCTTGTTACAAAGTAAAGAAGATGAAGTGCTGGTTTTAAGAACCCTAAATTGCCCTATTGGCTCACCTAATGTGAAGTGTTCTTTGTAGAGGAAAACTCAACAAAACAAAGACAAGTGCTGAAATGAGACATAATGCACTTTAAATACCTATGCCTAAACACAAAGGGGTAAATACCCTTACACCCTTAGACAAAGGGGCTTGATAAGCTTGGCCTTGGCAGCAATGAAGATGGGCTTGGCCTAGGCGGGCTTGGCCACGGGCTCAGCCAAGGGCTCGGACACGGGCTCGGCCAAGGACTCGGACACCGCCTTGGCCTAGATGGAGGCGTGAAAGTGTCATGGTTTGGCCGACCAACCCGTGAGGTCTGTGTGAGGAAGATAGGCCACGCGGGAGGCCTTTCCCGTGCCATGTGTGTGGGACCCGGTGGATCCACGCTCATATCACCCTTCCCCACGTGTCACTCGTGTTTCGCACTACACTCTAATGCTCTCACAATCTCACCCACTCAAACCTCAATCACAAACCACACAATTCAGCCAGCAATGACTCTACGACTCAATGCAAGCACAAGGAGATCAAGGAAAACTATAGTAGAAATAAAGGTGAGGAAACCGAATTAGTGTTCAAGAGAAACAACTTGTTTTTGAACACTAATGAGGCTTGGAGTAGATATTAATGTAGGAAACGAAGAAAGATACTCAAGACACAAATGAAAGGCAAGCTCAAAAGACAAACACTAGAAGAAATGGAGGGAAAAGGAGAAATGCTGAAAATTTCAAACTTTGCGTCAAAATCAAATACGTGATAAATGCACACCTTAAATAGAAAAACTACACTTCAAATGCATGCATACACAAGGAGACTCTTGCTTTTGACTCACTCTTCTTTCTTTTTTCTTTTTTCTTTTTTTTTTTGAATTAGGGATTTGATTACTCTTTTAATCCCCTTCTTTTCTTTTCTGTTTTTTTTTGTAAGCGAGTGCAAGAGAATCAAGAAGACTTGTGTAGTTGTATGAAAAGTTTTTGCAAATAATAAATGCCAAAATTTTCACTAACATGCACCCATATTTTTCACTAAAATGCACCAATATTTTTCACTAACATGCACCAAGTTTTTCACTAAAATGCACCAACATGTGTGACAAGTAACTCGGCTTGTATGACAAAGAATTTAGCAATGTGTATGACCAACAAATCAGTTTGTATGACAATAATCACAAGTGTGTGACAAGCAAAGCAAATGGAGTGTGCTGCCCTAATTTTCAGTAAGAAGTTGCGACAGCCCAAAGGTGAGAAGAAAAATGGAAAGACTTGGTAGTCAATGCAAGCAAAGAAAATCAACACTCTAGCAAGAACCAAAAATGAAGAATGGTCCTGCCAAGGCCAATAAATACGAAATTGCTCATGAAGAATGTTTTGGATGTGTTAATGGAGTTGGATGCAGCGGATGACAATGAAGGAAAAGGAAAGGTGTATTGATGATAATAAATCAGAACTAATGCTCTTGACAAACCCCCTCACCTCTTGGATGAGTAACCTTGCCGAAAAGAGTATTAGGATCTCTTAAACAAATGCAACCCTCTCACCTCTTGGATGAGCAACCTGATTTGTTTAGATAGTTTGGTGCTGGTTTTAGGAACCCTAAAAGCTAGCTAGAAAGTTTGGTCTATGAAGAAGATGAACAAAAACAAAGACAAGTGCTGAAATGAATCAAATGCACTTTAAATACCTAAGCTTAATTACAAGGGGTAAATACCCCATTACCCTTAGACATAAAGGCTTGAGCTGCCGGCCTTGGAAATCTAGGAGATGGGCTGGTGGACTTTGCCTTGAACGCTCACATGTGACTAAGGGTTAGCCGCGGACGCGCTCATGGTTTCCAAGGGTTAAGCGCGTTGTTCTTCATGGTAGGTCCGAGCAAGGCATGAACACATGTAGTCCATTGTTCTTCATGGTAGGTCCGAGCAAGGCATGAACACATGTAGTCCATTGTTCTCCTCGGCTCTAAGGTTCTTCAAGAGGATGGCCACTATAGCCTTGCTCTGAGTGAAGTATCCATGAGCACCGGTGCTCATATCATCGTGGAGATGTGTTATAAACCAATATGTCATCAAAATAAACAACCACAAATTTGCCTATAAAAGGTCTAAGTACATGGTTCATTAGACGCATAAAGGTGCTAGGAGCATTTGTAAGACCAAAAGGCATAACTAGCCATTCATAAAGACCAAACTTTGTTTTAAAGGCTGTTTTCCATTGATCTCCCTCATGCATCCTAATTTGGTGATAGCCACTCACTAAATCAATTTTAGAAAATATTCTAGCACTACTTAGCTCATCCAGCATGTCATCCAAACGAGGTATAGGGTGAGAGTACTTTACCGTGATCTTATTGATGGAACGACAGTCCATGCACATGTGCCAGCTCCCATCTCTCTTTGGCACAAGGATCACAGGGACAGCACAAGGAGAAAGGCTCTCCCTAATGAATCCCTTGTCTAGGAGTGCGTCAATTTGCTCCTGCAGCTCTTGCGTTTCTTTTGGGTTGCAGCGGTATGTCGGGAGGTTGGGGAGAGTGGATCCGAGGAGGAAATCAATCTGATGCTCAATCCCACGCACGGGTGGGAGGCCATTGGGGATTTCGTCCGGGAACACATCCTTGAAATCTAGCCAAAGAGGGGAAACAAGACTAGAAAATGAGGGATTAGTGTTAGTAGAAAGAAGGGAATTTTCCTTGAATTGGATTAGGATGCAAGGCTTGCGCAAGATTAGTGCATGCCTTATATCCCTACCTTTAGCCATCAAACTCACCTTGTTGTCCATTTTCACTCCTCTCAATGTCTCACTAGCTTGCTTACTTTTTTCAAGCGATGTATTACCACTCAACTCACTCGCAAAGCTCACATTCTTCTCTCCACTCGGCGCATGCTCTCTTTTTTTATGCCCGCTATTTTTCTCTTTCTCACAACTTACTTTCTTCACTCCACTCCACTCCACTCATTTTGCTTTCCAAGCAAAGATGTAATCTCAAATGTAGCCGAAGCCTTTTCCAATTTTAGTCGATCTTCATACACTTGGCTAGGAGGAAGAGGTGGAATAATGAACTTGCTGCCAAGGTGTTCTAGCTTGTATGTGTTGCGAAAACCATCGTGAATGGCTTTCCTATCAAACTGCCACGGTCTGCCAAGGAGAAGATGACTAGAGTGCATCGGTGCAACATCACATAGGTGCTCATCCACATAATTGCCGATTTGAAGAGGAATGAGAACTTGGCTCTTTACTTTAACCGAGTTCTCATCGTTGAACCAATTCAACACATATGGTCATGGGTGTTTGGAAGTGGAGAGACCTAAGGAATGCACAAGGAGAGTGATATGATTCAGCCTCTGATTTGGAGAAGAAGAACGGATTGAAGGAAGCCTCGGATCTAGTCCCCTTGTGAGAGGTTGGTTGCTGGTTTCGATGAAGGTATTTTAGGAGTTTCAATGGAGTATTTAAGGTGTTTCAATGGAGTATTTAAGGTGTTTTAATGGAGTTTTTAGTGCAGCGGATAATATGGAGTGAAGAGTAGAGATGTATTGAAGGTGTACATGTATTTAACTTGCAAATAGAGAAGACCCTCTTTGCAACAAGGCAAAGCAACCCTTCTATGGAACTTACAAGGTTCTCTTGACAATGGCCGACCCTCTCACTAACTAGAGTGAGCAACCCGGCTGCTTGAACAAGAAGAGATAGCTGCTGGTTCTAGGAACCTTAAGACTAAACCTTAAGTCAATATTAAAGGTTCCATGAATCGAACCATACTCACTTGGAAGGTCGAGGCGGTAAGCGTTGTTATTAATCTTCTCAACAATCTGAAACAGACCATCTCCCCGCGGTGCTAATTTGCCACGTCTCTTCTCTGGAAACCTCTCACGTCTGAGGTTCAGCCATACCCAATCGCCAACTTGGAAGGACACGGTCTTGCGGCCTTCGTTGCGCTTGCACACTAGGAGCTCATTCATGCTCTCAATGTTCTGCTTAGCCTTCTCATGTATCTTCTGTATGGTTTCTGCCCTCTGTTGTCCATCTAAGTTAGAAACATCACTCAAAGGCAAAGGGGTCAAATCCATAGGAGTAATCGGATTAAAGCCATAAACTACTTCAATAGGTGAACAATTGGTAGTAGAATGGATTGAACAATTATAAGCAAACTCCATGAAAGGCAAATGATCAGTCCATTTAGATACATGCTTGGTAACTAAAGAGCGTAAAAGAGACCCTACAGTGGCCCATCAATCCACATCTAGCAATCACACGCACAACTTCACGTTTCATCTTAGGCCAATAAAAGTGTGATTTCAGCATGTCATAGGTTTTATTACTGCCAAAGTGGCCCATAAATCCTCCACTATGTGATTCATGCACAAGTAATTCACACAAAGAACATCTAGGAATGCAAAGGCGCTTGCGCCGAAATAGATAGTTATCATGCGTAAAGAATTTACCTTCAGCCATGGAATCACAAGTCTTATAAATCACACCAAAATCCAAATCAGTAGGGTAGAGTGGAATGATTTGAGAAAACCCTAAAAATTTGACACTTAAAGAAGAGATCAAGACATACCTCCTAGACAATGCGTCGACCACAACATTGTCTTTTCCTTCCTTGTACTTGACATTTGTTTGTGATGGTTTAGTAGGAAGAGTTCCAACAAGTGTGAAAGAAGGTCTACTGGTAATTGAAGCAGGGGATTTTTGAGGTTGGACCTGTAGTGCTTGGAGGTAATTTGGAGCAAATCTTTGATTTTATGGGGGTTGTGGTAATAGAAAGGTGTTTGGAGTTACAAGTTGTGAATCAACAGTTTTGGATGAACTGGATTTGAGTGGTTTAAATTTGTTAGGAGTAATAGGTATATTCATGGCATAGGATGCTTTAGTTTTTCTGTTGCATTCCTTTTGTGTTGCCATCACCTCTTTTCCTTTTTGTGTTGCCATCAAATCTTTCCCTGTAAAAATTCACGAGATAAAAAATCAGGTAAAGAATTATTTTCTCCTTTTATAAATTCAATTTCAAAATCAAAGTTTGATAATAGAGCTTACCATCGGGCAAAAATTTATTTAGAAACTATATTTTGAACATCCTTTTCTAAAATATATTTTGTACTTTTACAATCAATACGTAATAAGAATTTTTTATTAAATAGGTCATCTTGAAAATTAGTTATGCATAATACTATAGATAAAATTTCTTTTTCAATTGTTGAGTAATTTTTTTGTGAAGCAATCCATATTCCTGAACAATATCTAATTAATTGCTTTTTTTCATGTTCCTTTTGTTTTAATATTCCTCCATAGCCTATATTAGATGCATCTGTTTCTACAATTATATCAGATGTTTAATTTGGTATTTTCTATTTGTAAAGTTTTTATATCTATTTTTATTTGTTTTATCTCCTCTTTTAAATCTTGAGTCGATATTATAGATTCTTTAGGGGAAAATCTATTAATAATTGTTTTTAAACTATATGGTTCTATTTCTTTAGTTTCTTTTTCTGTTATTATTAAATCTTTTAATTTATTTAAATATTCTCTTTGTATTTCGGGATCTTCTATTTTTCCTAATATTTCAATCAACATTTCTTTTTCTTTAGTAATTGTGTTTATTTGTTTGTATACACAAGAACAAATATTAGTATCCTCTTCTTCTTCTCCAGATTGTTCTTTATTGTCTGAAGAGTTATCTGGAATTGGGTTGATTTCTAATTCTTCGCTACTGGTATCTTCTAAATCATCATCTGTGCTTGAATTTAATAGTTGTATCATTTGATTTTTTATTTCCTTGTCAATTTCAAGTTCTTGAATTTTTTCTTTCATTCTACAATTATTTTTATAATGTCCTGCTTGTCCACATTTAAAACAGGTAGGGATTTTATTTTATTTATTGGATCTAAATTTATTAAATCATTTTTTATAAAATTTCTTTTGGTAACCTTTATTGGGTTTTTCTTGGTACCTAGGGGTTTTATAATTTTTTCTTATAGGTCTTCTTTGTTTTTTATATTTTCTTGAAGGGGGTATTAATGCTTCGTATCCATGTTGAGGACAAAATGTTCCTAATTCTTTTTTACTTTGATGAAGTTCATTTATCATTTTAGCATTTAGTTTTAAATCAGTGCAGAGTGCTAATCCTTCATTATTAATGTGTGCTATAATTTCACCATAGGTTAATATTGAATAAGGAATTACTCCCCTATAATGATTTTTAATTCTAGTTTTTACCTTTTCTGCAAATAGTTTTGGTAATCCTGAGATAAATTTTTCTTTCCAGAATGAATGATTACAATCTTCTTTTACAAATAATTTTGTTAAAAACATGTCTTTATACCATCTAAAATTTTGCAGTTTTGGGCAGGTTAAATTAACCAATATTTCTGTTGTTTTTTCTTGAAATTGACTTGGTTCTCCCACAAAATGTTTTAGTATAGTGTATGCTAGTACATTAGTAGCGTCCTCTTTGGGTTCTTCATCTTTTGTTTTTACTGCATTTATTACTTCTAATTTTTCTTCTAGAGTTAGATAATTATCCCACCAACTTTTAAGTTGTCCTGAAAATCCTGAAATAATTATCTGAGCTACATATTTATCCGTGTTTCCTCTTGCCTTTTATGCGGTAGCTGCCATCATCATATTTTCTAACATGGTTATTATGTTATGCTCACTTTGTCCATCTAAATTCTATTCTATAATACTTTGACCGTCGTACTTAGCTTCAGTTCTAGTATTCATATCTTCTGATTGTACATCAGGAAGGGTTGGTCTAGGATAAAAATGTTTTATTTTAGGGTTTTGGTAATTTTTACTTCTTAGTTTATTAATTTCTAATTCCTGAAATTGCTCTGAGATATCTTTTATATCTTTTTCATCAATTTCTTCTGTTAAAACCAAAATTTGCTCTTTAGATTTCATATTTATTTTATCTAATTTTTTGTTTATTATTTCCAAATATTTATCTTCTTTTTTAAATTTAAAATTCATTATTTCAGAATTAGTCATTTCAATTGGCTTGAATAAGGGTTGAGTAAGCATTTTCATTTTTTCTTGTTTCTTACTGGTTTCTGCTCCTACAGTAGTACTTTTAAATTGAAGGGGAAATAGCATAAAACACCCCTGTACTATTTGTGAAAATCAAAAACCTCCCCTGACTTTCAAAACATCTAATACACCTCCCTTGTACTACCTTGACCATGCAATTAACTCCATTTTGACCGGTTGACTGTCATTTGACTGGTTATTCCCGGTTTAATGTACCAAAAAAATTAAATTTAAAAATTAAAATTGAAAAATTATACAATATGCATTTCTCTTTATTTTCTTTTGTTTTGTTTTTCTAAAATCCAAAAAAAGAGTCCAATGACCTTCCTTTCTTGAAAACAAAAAGGTCCAGAAAAATTAAAAGCCCACCTCAAGGAATCCAATCTCTCTTTCAAGCATATGCACCATAGCCATTTCCCTGCGCCTTCCATACAAATCAGAATGATCCGGCGGTGACTTTGGACATGGCGGAGGCAGCTGTGACCTTGCCCAGGAAAACCCAGGTGAAGTAACAACAGCCATTTTTCCTCTGTAAATTTCTCGGGCCACTATACTAAAAATAAGCTAAAACCCACAAAGGGAAAATCTATAAGAGCAAGCATACAGGAAAGCAACCACAACTGGAAATGCCAAGAGACAAACAAGAGATTAATAGGACAAGTAATGCCAGCAGCAGGTGTGAAAATTTGGATGATTATTTTCTAGGGAAATAGTTTTTACCACCCCTGAACTATCGTCGAAAATCAAAAACCTCCCCTGAACTTCATTTTTTGAAATTCGCCCCCCTGGACTATTGTTTTTGGGCAAAAAGCCCCTTCAATGCACATTTTTCCAATTTTAAAAAAATTGTAAAAAATCTAAAAAAATGTAAAAATTCACGAAAAAATGTCATTAACCTAAAAATCAAGAAACATTGTCAAAAAGTCCAAGAATTCACAAAACAATTGATTTAATTATGGACAGAAGGGGTTTTTTGCCCCAAAACAATAGTCCAGGGGGGTTAATTTCAAAAAATGAAGTTTAGGGGAGGTTTTTGATTTTTTTTTTTCTAAAATCCAAAAAAAAGAGTCCAGTAACCTTCCTTCTTCATTCCTAAGCCAATCTCCATGGCCTACCTTGAACTCGATATCTCCGATCGTACCATACCGAGAGAAGATCTTTATCATTTTTTTTTATCTAGAAAATACTTCTCTTCCAATTTTAACAACAAATCTCACTTTTCAGATCTAGATCTACACATACCAGATCTAGATCTACACATACCAGATCTGATATGTGTATGCTCGTAAAGCTAAATAATTAATCTAACACAAAAGTAATTCCTCGTCGATGGTTATTCGCAAACGTGGCAGATCTAGGTCTAGAAAGTGGCTTCTGTGTGCTTGTCGTCGAGGAGGACCAGGAGGAGGAGAGATGGTTTGTTTCTTAATTTCAATTGGGACGATGCTGCCAAATCAAATAAAAGAACAAAGATGATTGATGGTGGTAGCCATGGATTGAATTCAAGGTGGTGAGGTGGTGGTGTGGGTGCAGATGCTTTATTTTCTGGAAATCAAATTCAGAAACAAAAAAAATGAAAAGGAGAAAGTAAAAATGTATATAATAAATATTTAAAATCAGACTTTTAATTTTATTATTTTTTGGTACATAAACCGGGAATAGCCAGTCAAATGGCAGTCAACCGGTCAAAATGGAGTTACTTGCACGGTCAAGGTAGTATAGGGGAGGTGTATTAGACGTTTCGAAGATCAGGGGAGGTTTCTAATTTTCGCGAATAGTATAGGGGTGTTTTATACTATTTCCTCTAAATTGAATGGGTGGAGGAAGATTTTCTTCTACATTCATCATTTGTGTCGCTAGAGTATTTAGCATGAGATTTGTATAATTATTTTGAGTTTGAATGTTTTTAATGTCTTTTAGATTTATTTCTCTAGTTTCTTCAGGAATGTGTTTAAATGGTGAAGCTGAAATGATGTTATTATGGTGTGTTATATGTTTTTCTTCTAATGGAGGATATACAGATTCTACTTTTGTATCTAGGGCGGTTTTCCATACTTGTTTTGCTGATTTTATTACGTTAATGTTTTTTATATCATGTAAATCCGATTGTTTTTGAAACCAGGTAAAAAATGGAATATGAATTTGTAATTCTTCTAGATCTTTATAAAATCTTTCCTGTATATAATCTTTTTCTTCTTTAGTGAAAGCTTTAAAAAATTGTGTTCTTAATCCGATTTTTGAAGGATCATAAAATTCTTTTCTTAATCTTCCTTTATCTATTTTATATTTATCAATTTTAATCATATTTAGGTGATTTAAATATCTCATGTCACTATGCGTAGGAGATGGTGATCTTATAATTTCTTGTTCACTATTTTGATCCATATTTTGATAATATGGTCGTGGAATATTTTAATTAAAATCAACACCTCTTAATATCAATCCTGATAATGATCTGGATAAAATTGGTCTTTCAATATTACTTACTTATCTTCTAAAACTAGTTGTGTTTAAGGGTTCGAGATGTGATTCAAATATTAATCGTATATTTCTATATTGATCTTCTTCTATTTTTACAGGTTGTGTTCTTGGAATTATGGCTTGTGATTCATTTGCTTTAGATAAAATCCATTCATTGGGTAAAGTAACTTGATTCCATTGTAATAATTTTGGCGTTTGTATCATAGCATGTTCCGTATTAGCTTCGATTAAAAGTGTTTCATTTTTTGGAGAATGTTTTATTGCTTTAGGGTTTATATTAGTTGTCATTACCTTGTAATATATCCTGTATATTAATGCTATATTTCTAGAATCTTTAATCATGTTATCTGGAGTTTTAATATTTAAGGTTAAGGTTTTTAAAATATTTGGATCAAATAATGATATTGAAAAGTTTGGATAACAGTTAAAATAAACTGGTCCTTTAACCAGATTTGACTGGAAAACTGCTAGTAGAGAATCATTAAATTTTTGGAATCTAGCGTCTCTTAAGCACATTAATATTGGGGAATCCAAATCTTGTCATTGCAAGGGTTTTACTGCTATTTGAATTAACCCAATATGCAAAAATTTATATTTTTGCTTAACAGTTTCTATCTGATGAGATTGAATTAACTGGACTGTCTCAATTTGAGGATTTATCGGTATAGTTTGTTCAGTAGTTTCTATTAAATAATCATGGAATAAATCTAGTGTTCCTATTTGATATATTTTCTTTTTTGGTTCCTTAGGTATAGTCCAATTTTGCAATTGTTGTTCTATTTTTGCTATATGATATTCTGGTCTGTTATATTCTTCTAAATTGTTGTCCAAAATATTTTCGTTAACATGATTATTGGATCCTGCAAGGAATTTTCCAATACGCTTCATGGTAAAACGGATTTTATTTAAGTATCTTATAGGGAAATAGAGATAATAGTATTAATTAGTAATATTATGTCTTGCTTCCGAGATTACACCTTTTTGGTCGGGACCACCACCGGGACCACCCTTCCTGTGGGCTGACCAAGCGCCCAAATTGGCTTATTCTCCGATGCAAGAGATAACATTCCAATCAATATTCTTACCTCTACCTCCGCCGGTTGAAGTGGGAAGTGGCTCCAAAAGCTATTCAGTCTCATAAGTAGATACACTTTGTGCAACATCTAAACCCTAAAGTGAACCGAGAGACATATGCGCCTGCTCCGAGCGATGACCAGCTCAGTGAGCATGATGTAGAGGGTTCTGAAAATGAGTATGAGGAGGGTCCTCACATGGCAGGACCGAGGGGGTTCCAAATGCGCCGAGGAGGTGCGTATGGGCGCAGCAGACACGCCTTTGGTAGGCGAGAGTGTCACTTTGAGCAGTTGTGTCGCGAGGAGCGCGAGTGAGCTGACAACCATCTTAGGAGTGTCAAGCTCAAGATTCCATCCTTCGAAGGGAAGGATGATTCCGAGGCATATCTGACTTGGGAAAGAAAGATGGGTGCCATTTTCCGTTGTCACAATTACATGGATGAAAAGAAAATAAAATTGGCATCCGTGGAATTTTCAGGCTATGCCGCCCATTGGTGGGAGCAAGTGAATGAGGATTTGAGAGGCCCAGTGACTACTTGGGAGAATATGAAGTTTATGATGAAGAGGAAGTTTGTCCCACCGTACTACCATAGGGACCAACTTCAGCGCTTACAAAAGCTCACCCAAGGGACCAAAACCGTGAATGACTATCACAATGAGTTGGAAGTTCTTATGGCTAGGGTTAATGTGATAGAAGATGAGGAATCGAAGATGGCTAGGTTTATTAGTGGACTGAACCGAGAGATAGCTAACTCTTTGGAGTTGACTCAATGTAGGAATTTGGAGGAGATGCTCCACATGGCCGTGAAGATAAAGAGGCAACGCAAGGTCAAGGCTGCCTTTTCTAGCCCGTCCGCTCCTAGTTCTCGGAATTCCACTTGGAACAAGTCCTCATGGTCCAAGGGGAATAAGGACAGCAAGGAAACATCTAAGGTATCAAAACCTTCTTATGGTACCAAAGGTAATTCAGCCAACCCTACTTTTCCTAAAGTTCCTATTGCTAATACTAACCGTGTGCCTACCCGAGACATAGTGTGTTTTAAGTGTAGTGGCCGAGGTCATAAGCAAACCGAATGTCCCAACAAAAGAATTTTGGTCATTAGAGACAATAGCGAGATGGATTCGGAGGAGGATGTTGAGTTAGTGGAGGATTCGGAAGAGGAAAGTGAGGAGGAAGAGACAGCGGATCATGAAACTAGGGTTTGTGATCCGGTCACCCTAGTAGTTCGGAGGAATTTGAGTGTGCAACCAAGAGCCGAGACTTGTGAGGAGGAACAAAGGGAGAATTTATTCCATGCTAGGTGCCACATTGGTACAAAGGTATGCTCCCTTATTATTGATAATGGCTCATGTACTAATTGTGCTAGTACTCTTCTTGTGCGCAAATTAGGGCTACCGACGGTCAAGCATCTGATGCCGTATACTTTGCAATGGATGAATGATGAACTGGCCTTAAGGTGACTAAACAAGTGATGGTGAGTTTTAGTGCAAAATAGTGGTTTATTTTAGTGAAAAAATTCAGGTGCACATTAGCAAAAAAAAATTCGGCATTTAGTGAAAAATAATTTTATTTTTCTACTATTTGTCTTTCACTTCTAAACATCAAAATACTTATCATACACTCCTTGAGCTCTCTTGCACTTACAAAAAAAAAACAGAAAAGAAAAGAAGGGAAAAAGAGTAAAGAAAATCCCTCAAATCAAAAAAAAAAAATACAAAAAAATAGATTACAAGTGAGTCAAAGCAAGAGACTAGTGTGTATGTTGGCATTAGAAGTGTAGTAGTACATCAATGTGCATTTTTGACATTTTTTGCATTGACATAAGCATTGGAGCAAGCTACTGATTTTATTTTCCATTTCTTTCCTTCCAAATTCATCTTCTTTTTGAGCTAGCTTTTATTTGTGTCCTTGGTTTTTCGTTCTTGATTCTACATCACATTTCTACTCCAAGCCTTCCTAGTGTTCAAATCAAGCTCTTTCTTCTTGAACATTAGCTAGGTTTTCCTCACCTTTCCTTCTAGCCCTTGTTGTCTTTGTTGTCCGCATGCTTTCTTTTGATTTAGAGTCATTGTTAGCTTAAGCATTGGCCTTGGTAAAGATAAGAGTGTGTGTGAGGATCGTGAGAATATTAGAGTGTAGTGTGATACACGAGGGAAACACGTAAGGGAGGGACTAACCAATTTTTATTATATATCAATTGTGTTTGTTTCGTTTTGCAGGTACTTGTTCTATGTCTCACCTAGACACACCTTCGGGTGCTAGTTCGGAGGATTCCTCCACTCTCAATCCAGCAATGGCTTCGTTAACGGTCGACATGGCTGAACTAAAATCTCAACTCAAAAACCTCATGACTACCGTGGCCAACATAGCAACGAAAGCACCCGCACCATCACTCCCACCCCCACCCCTGATATGATCCCTAGTGCCGCGCCCACAGGCGCAATCACCCTTGCCAAGGCCCGAGCCTTGGAGGATGCCGCAGCCGCAACCGCGAGCCTCCCATTGCTACCCACGGGCCCAATCACCCGTGCCAGGGCCCAAGCCTTTTAAGTGAGGCTCAGCAGCCTCATCCACAAGGAGTTGAAGGCAGAGACAACCTCGGAGGAAGCCAGCCTACGCGCGCACCAGCCAAGCCTAGTGACCCTCATCCGCGCAGCGTCTACGCCCGCGGATGGGCCATGTGTGGCCACCTAGGACCTTTAGGTCCATCAGTGCCATTCTCCCATTTTTGACCAGGCCATGATCATTTATAATACAAGAGAGGAGTCCATGCCAAGAATCAGGAGAAACGCCCGAAGGGTTTGGGAGAACGCCCAAATCACAAGACCGCATTGGACAGTGAAAGCCACCACCGAGCCTTTTGAAGATTGGAGCATATTTTCTCGCACAAGACTCAGCCCAGTACTTCATCTATGTGTTAGGAAGTTTCACTCCAAGTTTCATTGGGAATGCTCGAGGGAATAAGGAAAACTCCTTGTTTCCTTAAAACGTGACCGACGGACCCGCAAGCAAAGCCACTTGGGCACTTTGACCAAAACGGCGGCGCCTGCACCTCTATCATTTATTTCTATATTTATTTATGTCATATTAGGGTTTCGGAACCTTTATGGAAGTTTGGCTTGTTGTCAAAATGTGGGCGCGACACTAGGGATCATATCAGAGGTGGGGGTGGGAGTGATGGTGCGGGTGCTTTCATTGCCATGTTGGCCACGGTAGTCATGAGGTTTTTGAGTTGAGATTTTAGTTCAGCCATGTCGACCGTTAACGAAGCCATTGCTGGATTGAGAGTGGAGGAAGTCGTCCTCTTCTTTTACTCAGGTTTCGTTCCTTCTGTTTGAACACTTCTAACGCCAATCCTTCACATTCGGTTCCTAGTGTTCTTTCCTCTCTTTTGCAGGAATTTAGGGATGTTCTACCCGAGGAGATGCCTCCCGGATTACCTCCTATTCGAGGCATTGAACACCAAATCGATTTCGCACCTGGTTCAGCAATTCCGCACCGTCCAGCCTACCGTACCAACCCCGAAGATGATGCGTTCCTTAGTGGCTAGAACGCTCTCCTTAGATCGTTGTCCGACGACGTGGCTTTCAATGCGGAAAATAACTCGAAGAAGACACGTGAATCTCCAAGTCGCAATGCTTGGCACTCCACGCAGAATCCCTTGAGGATCTTGCGTCAAACCTTTGAATCTCCAAATCGCAATGCTTGGCAATGCTTGGCAATCCAAAGAACGGATGACTCAATGAAAGGTGCTTTCAAGTTTTACTTGACAAGCTAATCGAATGCACGAAACTCAATTAGTTGCAAGGTTCATCAAGAACAAGTGGATAAAGATCCAAAGCAATATGCTTTCAATAATCAATAATCAAAGTCTTGCTGAATACAAAGTGGGCGGCTCCTTTTTAAGGATGCACTAAACCCTAATTCCGAAATGGAAACTAAAGTAGTTTCTAAAAATTGTCTCAAACGAAAATGGCAACAAGCCACCCTTCCAAATAGAATCCGAAACCCTAAAATAACTTAATTAAAGTAAATATAAATATAATTAAATACATTCCAGCAGCTCATGTCGAGTTCTCCATCATCGGGCCAAGGTTTGGGCCGAAACTTCAAGTTGTGTGTTGTCTCGCGCACAGACCGCGCACCATAATGTCGACTTTGATTACTTTTAAACCACTGGGCCAAATCGGCTGAATCTCCTTGAGATCTACTAGTCCAAATGCTCTGAAATTTTGACACAGACTTCCTAAGACTCCAATAGGTCTTGTATATATTCTGGATCTTTTATTGAAGCCGTTCTTCCAAAGGTTGACTCTGGTCCTTGAGCGGGTAGGGCTGGTTCGGGACCTTGAGCGGGTAGGACTGGTTCGGGACCTTGAGCGGGTGATCGGGCCTGTGGCTCTTGGGATCGTATCAGAAGAGACCAAAGAACTTCAGCGGCAAGTGGACGAGCTCCTTGAGCGAGGATACGTGAGGGAAAGCCTTTCCCCATGTGCCGTTCCAGTGATCCTAGTCCCAAAGAAAGATGGCAGCTGGCGCATGTGTGTTGATTGTCGCGCAGTCAACAAGATCACTGTAAAGTATAGACATCCTATTCCTTGTTTAGATGACATGTTAGATGAATTAAGTGGTAGTACTATTTTCTCGAAAATTGATTTGATGAGTGGCTACCACCAGATTCGTATGAAAGAAGGTGATGAATGGAAAACTGCTTTTAGAGCTAAGTATGGGTTATATGAATGGATGGTTATGCCTTTTGGTTTGACTAATGCCCCTAGCACATTCATGAGATTGATGAACCATGTACTTAGGCACTTTATTGGCAGATTTGTTGTAGTATATTTTGATGATATTTTAATCTATTGCAAATCACTTGATGAGCATGTTTTGCATATTAAGGAAGTCTTTTTAACACTTCGTGAACAGAAGTTGTATGCTAAGCCTAGTAAGTGTTCATTTGCAATGGAACAAGTGGGTTTTCTTGGTTTTATTGTGAGTATAGATGGCGTGAAAGTGGATGAGGAGAAGATCCGCGCAATTCAGAAATGGCCAACACCGAAGAATGCGAGTGATGTTAGATCATTCCATGGATTGGCGAGCTTCTATAGGCGCTTCGTCAAGGATTTCAGCACCATTGCTATCCATTTGAATGATCTAACCAAAAAGAATATTGTTTTCAGGTGGGAGCAGCCGCAAGAGGAGGCGTTTGCTACGCTCAAGGAACGTTTGTGTTCTGCCCCGGTGCTCGCTCTTCCTGATTTCAGCCAGGCTTTCGAGGTTGAGTGTGATGCGAGTGGTTTGGGGATTGGGGCTGTCCTTATGCAAGAGAAACGGCCAATCGCTTATTTTAGGGAGAAGCTTAAGGACGCGCAACTGAGATACCCTACCTACGACAAGGAGTTCTTTGCCCTTGTTCGAGCATTGGAAACTTGGCAGCACTACTTGATGCCACGGGAATTCGTAGTCCACACTGACCATTTGAGCCTGAAATATCTCAAGGGGCAAGGTAAGCTCAATCGTCGCCATACTGCTTGGATGGAGTACATTGAAGCCTTCCCCTACCACATTCAGTATAAGCAAGGTAAAGAGAATATCGTCGCTGATGCATTATCGTGAAGGTACACATTAATCACTTCTCTTAACGCTAAACTACTTGGCTTTTCACACATTATTGAACTCTATGCTCTTGACTCTGATTTTGGTGATATATATAAGCATGGTGTTTCTATTTCTGGTTCTAAATTCTATACGCATGCGGGATACTTGTTTAAAGGTAAACGGTTGTGTATTCCTCATTGCTCTCTACGTGATTTGCTTGTGCATGAAGCCCATAGTGGCGGTCTGATGGGTCATTTTGGCGTGACTAAAACTTTAGATGTATTGCATGATCACTTTTATTGGCCTCACATGAAGCGCGATGTCGTGCGCATTGTTGCTAGGTGTTTAACGTGTCGTAGAGCCAAATCTAAGTCTGCTGGTCATGGTGAGTACATTCCTCTACCCGTACCCTCCCATCCTTGGACCGACTTATCCATGGATTTTGTTGTGGGACTGCCTCGGTCGAAAAATGGGAAGGATAGTGTCTTTGTTGTAGTGGACAGATTTTCGAAGATGTCTCACTTTATTTTGTGTTCAACTACTTATGATGCTACTCAAGTTGCTGATTTATTCTTCCGTGAGGTAGTTCGTTTACATGGAGTCCCCTTGTCTATTGTGAGTGATCGGGATACCAAGTTTCTTAGTCATTTTTGGCGTGTTTTATGGAAGAAACTTGGTACCAAATTGTTATATTCCACATCTTATCACCCACAAACAGATGGACAAACTGAAGTGGTTAACCGTACACTTGGTTCACTTTTACGCACCTTAGTTCGTAAGCATGTTTCGACTTGGGTTGATCATTTGCCATTCATTGAATTTGCTTACAACCGTGCTGTTCATTCCACTACTCATTACTCACCTTTTGAACTTGTTTATGGATTTAATCCTAGGACTGTGTTGGATTTAACCCCTCTACCTTTGAGTGATGTGGTAAGTTTAGATGGTGCACAGAAGGCTGATTTCGTGAAGCAATTACATGCCAAGGCGAAACAGAACATTGAGCGCATGAATGAGAAGCTTGCGCATAAGCAAAACGAAGGGAGGAAGCTGGTGTCGTTCAATATCGGAGATTGGGTGTGGTTGCACATGCACAAGGAGCGTTTTCCAGCCCAACGCAGTGGCAAACTCTCACCAAGAGGCGATGGACCATTTCAGATTACTGAGAAGATCAACAACAATGCTTACAAGCTGGCGTTGCCTAGTGAGTATGGTACCATTATGATACGATCCTGGTTCCTTAGGATGCGTAGCACCAATTTTGATCTTTGTTCAAAGACGGATTTCCTGCGGAAATAAATAACTCGACAAGTACCAGCTTAGACCACTTAGCTAACCTGTGCTAAGAGCCCTAATCGATTTCAAGTCAAGGATCTTGAATTGGATTCTTAGGACTAGACTCAACGATGTGAGAATCACACTAAGAGAAACGACACAATAACGCAATTCCAAGATTTACTTGTATACGACTCAAGTATTGCAGACTCAAGAAGAACAAGGTTCAACCAACTTGAACAAGGGGCGGAGATTGAAGAGAATATCTCAATTTATCAAATAACAGCCGTCTTTCTAAGGAGGCCAAGCGGCTCCTTATATAGGTTACAAGCAAACCCTAATTCCATAAAAGGAATAATAAATAAAGTAAAACACTTAACTAATTAATTAAAGTGTCTATTTAATTAATTAAGCTAAAATAAATAGAAAGGCGCAGCCTTGCTTAAAGTAGTCAACGCGCGTCAACTCCAGGCTAGGCGAAACGGGCAGGAGCCGTTCTCAACACAAGGGCCAGGCGGGAACGCGGAACGGGAACAGCAATCGGCATGCGCGACAGATGATAGAATCGGCAACGGCTAAATGAAACAGGCAAGTGCCGTTTTGACCCAAACGGGAAAGTGCCGATTGGGCGAAACGGTTAAGTGCCGATTGGGCGAAACGGTTCCATGCCGTTTCTAGCAGACTCAACATCGGTCAAGGTGAAGGTGAGAAGATTCACCACTCTAGGTGTCTTCTCTCGAAGAGCGGCTCTCTCACTTGTCATCTCACATTCCAGCTCCTTGTGAATGAGTGACGACAAACGGTCTTGAAGCTTTTGAGCTCTGGCTCGAGTCATTGGACCAGCTGGCGGTAAAGGCACCTGGATGCGTGGATTCGCATCATTCCCTCCCCCTTCGGAAGGATTCGCCCTCGAATCCGAATCGGGATCAGCAGCAAGTCCATACTCGTCATCTGTATCAAACAAAACTAAGTCAGAAACATTGAAAGTAGAGCTAACAGCACCGTACTCACTCGGTAACGCCAGTTTATAGGCGTTGTTGTTGATCTTCTCAACAATCTGGAACGGCCCGTCTCCTCTAGGAGATAGCTTGCCGCGACGTTGGTCAGGAAAACGCTCCTTGCGCATATGCAACCAGACCCAATCGCCAACCTGGAACGTCACTAGCCGTCGGCCATCGTTCCGTTTCTGCATCAGCTTCTCATTCATTCGCTCAATGTTCTGTTTCGCGCTAGCCTGTAATTGCTTGACAAAATCAGCCTTCTGTGCACCATCTAAGCTTACAACATCACTCAAAGGTAAAGGAGTTAAATCCAAAACAATTCTAGGATTAAATCCATACACAAGTTCAAACGGTGAGTAATGAGTAGTTGAATGAACAGCACGGTTATAAGCAAATTCAATAAACGGTAAATGATCAACCCAAGTAGAAACATGCTTACGAACTAACGTGCGTAAAAGTGAACCAAGAGTACGATTCACAACCTCAGTCTGACCATCCGTTTGTGGGTGATAAGAAGTAGAATACAACAATTTAGTACCAAGCTTCTTCCACAAGACACGCCAAAAATGACTAAGAAACTTAGTATCCCTATCACTCACAATAGTCAAAGGAACACCATGCAAACGGACTACTTCACGAAAGAATAAATCAGCAATCTGAGTAGCGTCACAAGTAGTCGAACAAGCAATAAAGTGGGACATCTTCGAAAATCTGTCCACCACAACAAAGACACTATCCTTTCCATTCTTAGACCGAGGCAGCCCTACAACAAAATCCATGGACAGATCGGTCCAAGGATGAGAAGGAACAGGTAACGGCATGTATTCTCCATGACCAGCAGATTTAGATTTGGCTCTACGACAAGTCAAACACCTAGCAATTATGCGGACTACATCGCGTTTCATGTGAGGCCAATAAAAATGATCATGCAAGACATCTAAAGTTTTAGTCACGCCAAAGTGACCCATCAGACCACCACTATGGGCTTCATGTACAAGTAATTCACGAAGAGAACAATGAGGGATGCACAATTGTTTGCCCTTAAATAAATATCCCTCTTGCTTAAAGAATTTAGAACCAGAAATAGAGACGCCATGCATATAGATATCACCAAAATCAGAATCGGCAGCATAGAGTTCTATAATATGTGAAAACCCAAGCAACTTGGCATTAAGAGAAGTAATTAATGCATACCTGCGTGACAACGCATCAGCAACAACATTCTCTTTACCTTGCTTGTACTGAATGTGATAAGGGAAAGCCTCAATAAACTCCATCCAAACGGCATGTCGTCGATTGAGCTTCCCTTGTCCTTTGAGGTACTTCAAGCTCAAATGGTCAGTGTGGATGATGAACTCTCGCGGCATCAAGTAGTGTTGCCATGTCTCCAATGCTCGGACAAGGGCATAGAACTCCTTGTCATAGGTCGGATATCGGAGTTGAGCATCCTTGAGTTTCTCACTGAAGAAGGCAATCGGCCGTTTCTCCTGTATCAGAATGGCACCGATTCCTAAGCCGCTGGCGTCACACTCTATCTCAAACGCTTTGTTGAAATCGGGCAAAGCTAGCACGGGAGCGGCACAGAGCCGTTCCTTGAGGGTATCAAACGCCTCCTCCTGCTGTCGTTCCCACCTGAAGGTAACATTCTTTTTAGTTAAATCATTCAACGGAACAGCAATGGTGCTAAAATCCTTTACAAAACGCCGATACAAGTTCGCCAATCCATGGAACGATCTCACATCGGTAACGGCCTTCGGCGTCGGCCATTCCCGTATTGCACGGATCTTCTCTTCATCCACCTTAACGCCATCTGCACTCACAATGAAACCAAGAAAACCCACTTGTTCCATTGCAAAGGAGCACTTACTAGGTTTAGCATATAATGTCTGCTAACGAAGTGTGAGAAAAACTTCCCTAAGATGGAAAACATGCTCATCAAATGTCTTGCTATAGATTAAGATATCATCAAAATAAACTACAACAAATTTGCCAATTAAGTGCCGAAGTACATGGTTCATTAACCTCATAAAGGTGCTACGAGCATTAGTCAAGCCAAACGGCATAACCATCCATTCATATAAACCATACTTAGTTTTAAAAGCAGTTTTCCATTCATCCCCTTCTTTCATGCGAATTTGGTGGTAGCCACTCATTAAATCAATTTTAGAAAATACCCTACTACCACTTAATTCATCTAACATATCATCCAATCGAGGGATAGGATGGCGATACTTTACAGTGATTTTGTTGACTGCTCGACAATCAACACACATGCGCCAAGATCCATCCTTCTTTGGAACTAGAATGACTGGAACGGCACATGGAGACAGACTCTCCCGAACATACCCACGCGCAAGCAAATCGTCCACTTGCCATTGCAGTTCCTTGGTCTCCTCTGGATTGGATCGGTAAGCTGGCCGATGTGGAATTGCCGATCCGGGAACAAAGTCGATCTGATGTTCTATGTCACGGAGTGGAGGCAAGCCAGGTGGCATTTCTTCGGGCAGTACGTCATCAAATTCCTGTAAGAGAGAAGAAATACGAATCGGAACGGTATGTGGCCGTTCCGTTCCAGTGGAGGTTAAACAATAAGAGCGAAAACGGATTAGAAGAAGAGGACGGCTTGCGTCAAAACAGTTGTTATGAGAAATCAGTGCTCGCCTCACATCACTCCCCTTGGCATATACGCTCAATTTCTTTTTATTGACCTCTCCTTTTCTCTCAATGCCACTCTCAGCACGCTTACTCTTTTCGTGCGAATGTTTACACTCTCCCTCTGCATGCTTGCTGTTTTCATGCGAATGTTTACACTCGCCCTCGGCATGCTTGCTGTTTTCATGCGAATGTTTGAGGCTCACACTCTCGGTGTTTCCCTCTTTATTTTTCACACTCAAACCTTCTTTTTCTCTCGCAAGCTGTTTTGCAATTTCATATTCAGCATGTGACTTAGCAAGCCATTGCTGATCCTCAAACACTTCAGCTTGTGTTAACGGTGCCAAGGTGAATTTCTGGCCATCCTTAACCAACTTGTAGAGGTTTCTCTTTCCATCATGATTCGCTTCTCGATCAAACTGCCATGGTCGTCCAAGAAGGATATGGCTTGCTTGCATTGGCACAACATCACAGAGAACCTCATCTTGGTATTTGCCGATACGAAACTTAACAAGTACCTATTTGGTCACCTTAATACCGTTATCGTCTGTCATCCAGTGTAGACGATACGGTTTCGGATGCTTTACCGTCGGCAATTCCAGCTTATGCACCATCAGCGCACTGGCACAGTTTGTGCAGCTTCCGTTATCAATAATAATGGCGCAACCCTTGTTATCAATTACACCTCGGGTATGGAACAGATTGGTCCGTTGCTCCTCATCACACACTTCTTTTGTGGATTGTACGCTCAGGTTCCGTCGGATCACAAGCAACCGAACCTGTTCACTTCTCTGACAGTCTACATCCGAATCGGCCGGTCTATCTTCCTCAGGTTCCGATTCTGCCTGGTCATCATCCGATTCTTCCTCTCCATTCGGCCTGATGATGAAGACCCTCTTATTCGGACACTCCGATTTCTTGTGTCCTCGGCCGTTGCATTTGAAGCAAACAATTTCTCTAGTGGCTGGCCGATCTACAGGTGGAGTGTAAGGTTTGGTAGTAGCCGTTTTGGAAGGGATAACGGCACTGGCGGGGGTCTTTGGAACGGTAGAAGTCGTTCTGTCTTCCTTATTCCAAGACTGCTTTTTCCAAGGTGTCGACCCAGGAGACTTAGAAAAACTCTTAGCTTTTCGATGCTTCTCAATTCTCTGTGCCATGTGAAGCATCTCCTCAAGATTATTGTATTGCGTCAGCTCCAGGGCGTCGGCAATCTCTGCATTCAAACCCGCAATAAACCGAGCCATTGTTACCTCAGGTTCCTCAGTAATCTTTGCTTGAGCTAAAGCAATCTCCATCTCATTAAAGTAGGCACCAACTCCTTTGCTGCCTTGCTTCAAGGTTTGAAGCCGTTGATGAAGCTCACGGTGAAAGTGGGCAGGGACAAATCGTTGCCTCATCGCCTGTTTCATCTCACCCCAGTCAGTAATCGGACCAGCATAAACGGCGGCTCTCTTCAGGTTGAGCTGCTCCCACCAATGACTAGCATACCCACCGAATTCTACTGCTGCTAACTGAACCTTCTTACCCTCCGAATAATTGTAGCATAGGAAAATAGCATCTACTTTCCGTTCCCAAGTCAGGAAAGCATCAGGGTCGTCAGTACCCTCAAACGGAGGTATTTTCATTTTGATGTTGTTGAGATTAGCATCCA
This sequence comes from Viola odorata, assembly GCA_963691705.1. Classification (NCBI taxonomy): domain Eukaryota; kingdom Viridiplantae; phylum Streptophyta; class Magnoliopsida; order Malpighiales; family Violaceae; genus Viola; species Viola odorata. Next base: position 29,731,873 of record OY829541.1, read on the forward strand.
ATCGGCCCTCGTCCCGATCTCTTCTACCACCCCGATCATCCCTTCTCTCCCTCCTCGGGCCGTCCCGAGCATATATCCATCCTTCTCCCCCGTCAGGTTCTCCTTCCAGATCAGGTTGTGGGACTTGTGGCCCACGTCTAGCAATTCGCCTGGGAGGAACTCGGGCAAGATCACGCTGCCGATTCACATTTCGTGGTCGACGAGCGACGTCATCCTCTTCGGACAGTTCGGTCATATGCCCGTCATGTAGATCTTCCGCTGCTCTATTGACCGGGTTTATGGTGGCTAACGCTTCCACCCGAGCCATTCTGGCATCGGCAGTTAATTGCCGTTCAGTCATGGTTCGGAGCTGTTCCGTTATGTTAGCCAACATAGCCGACAGATCGGGCTGTACTCCTTCCTGAGCCATCTATAAGTTTTCCTGAAATTCACAACACAAAAAGAAAACGTAAAATTGCACTAACCTAGCGCTCCCTCACGTGTTTACTCTCGTGTTTAAACACTCTAATAATCTCACAAAATTCCTCTCAAAATCCTGCAATGTTCAAGCGTCAGTGAGACTCAAGAATTCAAGAAAAGCTTCCAAGAAGACTCTCAAGGACAACTAGCTTCAAAACAATCGTTGATACTTGGTATTTGATTAATCGCAAAAGCAATCAATTAAACAAATAACAAGTGGAGTAGAAGACAAAATTAAGGAATCAAAGAGAAGCTCTATTCGACTCGAAACAACTCAAATAAAGTTAATCTCCAATTCTGATTATTTATTTTAATTTTTTTTTTTAATTTTTTTTTTTTGTATTTGACCTAATGCAACCTTCTCTTGATTCTTTTGAAGTTGCTGTTTTGTCTTTTCTTTCTTCCCTTTTTTTTTTTTTTTTTTTTGACAGCAAAACACAATTTAGTGTTTTGATCAGAACTTTTTACTCTGAACTCCGAATCGATTGATTCTTTTTTATTCGGAAGCCTAACAAACACACCTTCCCTACGGGTTCCTATTCACTAAAAAGAAACTGCAGTAGCTATATATATAAATTCAATTTCGACAACTGAAAATTGTGCAGGATTTGGCAGCAAACACAATTTAGTAAATCGACTATAGCTTTTGATTCCGGTATCCGAATCGCTTGATTGTTTTTTATTCAGAAACCTAACAGGTGTAGCTTTCCAACGAGACCTTTCTCACCAAATTTGGACTTCAATAGCTATGTATATAAATACAATTTCGACTTGACAGACAAATTGCACATATACGAACCAAGCACAGCAAAGAAATCGGTTTTGAATGGAGTCGAAGAACACACCGATTTCAACGATGAAAACTTGAAATAAGATAAGATACTTACCAATCTTTGAACGCCTTAAGCTCCGCTACCAACTGATACGATCCTGGTTCCTTAGGATGCGTAGCACCAATTTTGATCTTTGTTCAAAGACGGATTTCCTGCGGAAATAAATAACTCGACAAGTACGAGCTTAGACCACTTAGCTAACCTGTGCTAAGAGCCCTAATCGATTTCAAGTCAAGGATCTTGAATCGGATTCTTAGGACTAGACTCAACGATGTGAGAATTACACTAAGAGAAACGACACAATAACGCAATTCCAAGATTTACTTGTATACGACTCAAGTATTGTAGACTCAAGAAGAACAAGGTTCAACCAACTTGAACAAGGGGCGGAGATTGAAGAGAATATCTCAATTTATCAAATAACAACCGTCTTTCTAAGGAGGCCAAGCGGCTCCTTATATAGGTTACAAGCAAACCCTAATTCCATAAAAGGAATAATAAATAAAATAAAACACTTAACTAATTAATTAAAGTGTCTATTTAATTAATTAAGCTAAAATAAATAGAAAGGCGCAGCCTTGCTTAAAGTAGTCAACGCGCGTCAACTCCAGGCTAGGCGAAACGGGCAGGAGCCGTTCTCAACACAAGGGCCAGGCGGGAACGCGGAACGGGAACAGCAATCGGCATGCGCGACAGATGATAGAATCGGCAACGGCTAAATGAAACAGGCAAGTGCCGTTTTGACCCAAACGGGAAAGTGCCGATTGGGCGAAACGGTCAAGTGCCGATTGGGCGAAACGGTTCCATGCCGTTTCTAGCAGACTCAACATCGGTCAAGGTGAAGGTGAGAAGATTCACCACTCTAGGTGTCTTCTCTCGAAGAGCGGCTCTCTCACTTGTCATCTCACATTCCAGCTCCTTGTGAATGAGTGACGACAAACGGTCTTGAAGCTTTTGAGCTCTGGCTCGAGTCATTGGACCAGCTGGCGGTAAAGGCACCTGGATGCGTGGATTCGCATCACATTAGCTCTACTTTCAACATTTCTGACTTAGCCTTGTTTGATGTAGGTGACGAGTATGGACTTGATGGTGATGCTGATTCGGATTCGAGGACGAATCCTTTTGAAGGGGGAGGGAATGATGCGAACACACGCATCGATGTGCCCTTACCACCAGCTGGTCCTATGACGCGTGCGCGAGCTAGAAAGCTTCAAGACAAATTGTCATCTCTCATTCACAAGGAGCTGGAGTGTGAGATGACAAGTGGGGACGCTGCACTACGAGAGAAGACACCACGTATGGTGAATCTCCTCACCTTCACCGTGTGTGACGGTGATTCTGCCCAGCATCAGAACGACGCGTAGATGGAGCGATTCTGCCCATCTTTTGAGTTCGACATATACTACATCATGTCAGGGAGTGTGTGTCCAAATATCAGCAAGAACGCCCGAGGCATTTAGGAGATAAGTCAAACCCTAGTGTGGAGAGCGGGAGGTGCGAGTCCTAGCGGCGCAAGGATTCCTTGTCCGCGCGCGGTAGGGTTCGTGTCCGAGAAGCGGCGGCTGATCCTCAAGTGATGAGGCGATCACGGATCCCTTTGACATCAAAGAGCATGACGCGATACCAAGAGGATCGGTCACAAACAGCAAGGCATTGATAGGCGAGGCCCGCACCAATCCAAGACCCATTCCTAAGCCTCCCGACTATTGCGCCAACTCTAGGCCACCCGCGTGGCCTAGCTTTCATCCCGCGCGCGCACCTTTCTTAATACTCCATAGAATTAATTATGATGCTTTTAATTCTTTGAAATCTTTGGAGTATGAATTTACCAATCACTTGTTTCACATTACTAACTTATTTATTTATGAGACAGGGAATGAGAAAATTGAAGCTACGGATTCGAGGACGAATCCTTTCGAAGGGAAAGGTGATGATACGATCATGCCTACATCTACAAACTTGAAGAATGATAAAACTGAATGCTTATGCTTCTTATGTTTATGTTTCTACCTTGTAGCTTTAAATTCAAGAACTTTCAATTCAAGTATTTACATTCTTGCAATTTACAAGCTTTCCTTTAAATTCCAGCACTTTGGAAGGCTTTGCCTCCTCTTTCGTTCTGTCATTTAAATTCCCGCAATTTAATTCAAGCAATTTACATTCTTGTTCTTTACATTCTTGCTCAAAGGGAGGCTTGCCCGCCCTCTTTACATTTATGTCCAATGGTCGGTTCTACCACCTTTTCTTTACATTTTCAAGCAACTTTCAATTTCCGCTGCATTACTCCAACTTGTTGAACTAATCTTCTGGTGTTTTATCTTATTAATCTGTTGATTTGGCAGCTCCAAGCTAGATCCTCCTTAGTCCAAGCTCGGTTTCTTTCATTTAAGAGGCTGGAGCTTATCAAGTGGTAGCGGAGCTTCTGGCGCTCCGAGTTTGTTTTTGTGTTCGTTCCTGTCCAGTTTGTGTGAGTCCTACAGCTCAGAAAACTCTGAAAGTTTGTATAAATAAACTTCAATCTGTTAGTGACAACTTTTGTTTTTGAGTCATCTGTAAATTTGGTAAAATTTCCATACTTTTTGACCGCCTAAGAAAAGTGTGCAGATTTTATCCGAGAAAATCTGTTCTTGTGTTGCGAGTCCATTTTCTGTATCTTCCAGTAAGAATCGTGTTTTTGTCCCTTCGTAAAAGTTGTAGGTCTGTGTCTTAACAACGTCTCTATTAAATTTCATGATGTAATATTGTCGTTTGCTATTTTTAAGAGTCAAAATTCGAAAGTCTGTCAAGAACACTCTTTGTGTTCTTCATGCGTTCATCTTGTTTTCTTGAGTCTTTTCGTCTTCAACACTTGGGGAAGACGAATCAAGGTCAGTTTAATCTTCTTCTAAGTCTTTTGTAGTGTTTCAAAGTGTTTTAGCAGAAGTATTCCATTGTTACACCAAGTCAATGAAGTGAGAGATAAGAGTGACACAAAAGTCCTAAATAAATCTTCTTTTCTCCTAGTTTTTAGGGTCATAAACGTGAATATCTTCCACCTCAAATAATCCCTAGATTTCCTGAACATTAAATCTTCCAAGATATCTCTTGAGGTCTGCAAAATTTTGGAGTCAAATGAAATCTATAGGATACTCAAAAAGTCCTCACCCTCAACAGTGATGAAGAGAAAAGTCTTAGTGTCACCTACCTCTTTGTCTCAAAAACGTGTGAGTGCCCTCTAAGTCAAAAATCTTCCCTCATTTGCTGAACAAGAGATCCTCAAGTATCCTTCTAGTAAGCAACAAATTCTTAGAACCAAACAAAATCTTTAGGATACACAAAAGTCCTAAACAAAAGAGAGAAAAGTTGCAAACTAAAAGTCCTAAACTAAACACCTCTTGTGTTAGCTCTTGAGAGAAAAACGTGAGGAGTCCTCAACACCAAGAATACTTTGCTAATTTTCCTAAACACTCACTTAAGTCTTTTATATTTGAGTGTTCAAGTCCTTTGTGTCAAGTCCTTGAGTCCTAAACACATTTTCGTTTCTCTTTTCCAAGTCTCTAGTCAAGTCACCATTTTCCAGCAAATGTGTCCTTGAGTCTTGTCCCTTTTATTGTGTCTTCAGCCGAATTTTTTCTTCTTTCTTGGCTGTAACTTGTAGAGCTTTGTCTTAGGATTGTTCATACTAAATTTTGTGATTTAATTCAATCGTTTCCTATTTTTCGTATGTCATAGTCGAAAGTTACACAAACTGCCCAGAATTTTCCAGCAAACTGTTTTGCGCGATCATCTTGTGAACAGTTTTTCATTGAGTTTCCAGCTGAATTTCGTCTTTCGACCTGAATGAAAATTGTAGTCCTCAACCTCAAGTGTACCCATATTAAAATTTGTGACAAAATTCCAACGTTTTCTATTTTTAAAGGCCAATAGCCGAAATTTTTGGAAAACTGTCAGAAAAATTCCAGCAAACTGCCTTGGTGTTTCTAGCATTCTTGATTGAGACTTCGTGATTGAACTTGAGATTGTTGGTTGATTGTTACGCAAGACACGGAATTGAATACAGAGGAGTTTGAGTGATTGTGGAGTACAAATTTTGAGGGCTTAAACACGAGTGTAAACACGTGAGGGAGCGATTTCTTTTAACTAACGTTTATACATATATATAGTTTGTTAATTTTGTAGGTACAATGACTTCACTAAATTCTTGTCAATCAAGCTATGGCCTAGGTCTCTTCGAACAAGGCCTTGGCTATGGCTCCTCTACTAATAGCTGCACCAACTTTGATCCTTTTCAAGTAACAATTCCTACTTGTAGAGCATCTTTTCAACCGGCTGAATTTATCCAATGGGAATACCACCTTGTGAAGGCCATTGAATGTCATAATTTTTCCGGAGCACAGAAAATTGAGCTTGCTCAAATGACATTTGATGACGATACCGAGATTTGGTGGTACCACATTTGTTGTGAAAGAGCAAGAAGAGAAGATCCAATTGCAACTTGGGCTGAAATGAGACATGTCATGAGAGCATGTTTTGTGTCATCATACTATCGAGAATTCTTAGAAGACGAGTTGTCCTCCCTTCAACAAGGAATCAAAACCGTGATGGAATATTATCAAGAATTTGATGATTTACTCATCAAGACTTATCTTCAAGATAATGAGAGCATGATCATGGATTTGTTTCAAAGTGGATTAAATAAAGTGATTAGAAGACAGCTTGCCCTCTATGAGTTTACAAGCTTATCATCCATGATTCAATTTGCCTACGAAATTGAAATTCATGAGTGTTTGATGGAACAAAACAGTAGCTCATTCCAAGGCTGCCCGAGTGACCAAAAATCTTCTTCTGCTACTATTTTCGAGTCCAAATCGGAAGTGGTACAATATGCACAAGTCATTCAACAAAAACAGCCCACACCACCTCAATCTTGTGACCCAAAGGTGACTGAAAAATTTAATTTGATTGAAAGGAGTGTGGCTGTAAATTCTACAGCATTGAGTGAAAAATGTGAGCTTGAAAATGAGAGAGAAGAGTGTGAGAGGAAAGAAAATGAAAGAATTGATGAGGAAAATACACGGTATGAAAACAACAAGCATGCCAAAGAGAGTGTCATTGAAATTACAGAAAGTTTGAGAGAAGAAAGTAAGGAAAAGAGGCGAACAAAAATTGTGAAAGCTATTGATCCAATGAGCGTGCCTTTGAGCAATGAGGATCAGTTAGCTAATCCTAACATTGATGATTCTTTTCCTACTCTTTGTGTGCCTCCCTTGCATAAAAATCAAAGGACAAAAGATGGCTTCAAACCATCAATTTTAGGAGGCGTAGGAAGCAAAATTGCACAACAATGGTGTGAACAAAGGTATGCACCACTCTCTTCTCCAAATGATGCAAGGTTAGAGCCTACAACTCGTCATAATTCTAATTCACATGATGTAAATTTAAAAGATTTTTATTTAGCATGTGAAAAGAAACCATTGTTGCATCTCATCAATTATTCTTTCTTGCTTAAATTGTCTAGAAGTCAAATCTGTTTTGTAAATGATAGTAGAATTAAAATTGCTTTTTCTGTGCTTACTAGGACAGTACCTAGCATGCTAGAAAATAATTTGGATGATTGTAGGGATACTGTGAATATTAGGAATTTGTTTCTTGCATTTGGCGAATTTATTCGTAAGCGTGAACGAATAATTCCTTTTATTTTCTCACAATTGTTTTCAAGTTTGATTAAGTGTGTAGGTGAGAAGACGAATGCATCCATGGTACCAAAATCAGGCGAACATATGTGCTTGAGCCGTGAGCACACATGTACAAATCTAACCAAAGAAGGCGTTGAGGCGAACGCTCAATTGGTTCCTAGACATGGCAAATTGTCACATATACTCCATTGGATTTGTTCCAACGTTTTTAATTTTTATTTACCTTTGGAGTATAAATATACAAATCATTCATTTCAACTTACTAACTTAAATATTTTTATGGTAGGAAATGAAGGATTTAAAGCTAAGGATTCGTGGGCGAATCCTTTCGAAGGGAAGGGTGATGAGGCGATCACGGATCCCTTTGACATCAAAGAGCATGACGCGATACCAAGAGGATCGGTCACAAACAGCAAGGCATTGATAGGCGAGGCCCGCACCAATCCAAGACCCATTCCTAAGCCTCCCGACTATTGCGCCAACTCTAGGCCACCCGCGTGGCCTAGCTTTCATCCCGCGCGCGCACCTTTCTTAATACTCCATAGAATTAATTATGATGCTTTTAATTCTTTGAAATCTTTGGAGTATGAATTTACCAATCACTTGTTTCACATTACTAACTTATTTATTTATGAGACAGGGAATGAGAAAATTGAAGCTACGGATTCGAGGACGAATCCTTTCGAAGGGAAAGGTGATGATACGATCATGCCTACATCTACAAGGCCCGAACGAACCCGAACACGACCAATTGTGAAGACACATTCTAGGATACCTTTTACCCTTCAAATGGGCTTGGAAGCCCATCAAAATGACAAGAAAATTCGTCCATCTTAGAAGGAAGGAGAAGGAAGAGCTCATTAAGGGCATTATGGTCTCAAATGGCCTAATATGTAATAACTATAAGTAGTTCAATTCTTGCATATGTTCAATTTAGCTTTGATGATGAATATTGATTGAGAGAATTCTCCTTATTCATCCGGGGCTCAATATTGGTGTTTGCCTTGGTTTGGAAAGCCGTGGCTTAAGTCAATCGAAAACAAGAAGTTTCCATCTTTGTGTAATCGGTTATTACTTCGTATTTGTGAGCGATTGAGTGTATATTTGAGTGTTCATCTTTGAACGGTTTGTGTTTGTTGAATGTGAGAGTATTCTGCCCGTGTATTCAAGTATTCATCAAGCATATCTCAAGTGTTCAATTGATCGTTGTTCAAGCAATCATCTCTAATCTCCATCCGCATTCATCCGGGTATTATCTTGTATTTTGTGTGTTTATTCCTTGTATCATTTCCGCTGCGTGTCTCCATATTTCCTACTGTTTCCTTATTGATTTGTGTCATAAACTCATTGAGCTAGATCCTCCATTCGTTACATACCATTCGGCCTTCACATCGGAGGTCGGATCGTATCAAGTGAGCTGGCGTTCCCTTGTCTGATTTTGGAGACAATAAACTTGCCTTTTATTTGCTTTCCTTAATTAATTAATTAGACAATTTAGCTGATTGCTTAATTAAGTTAGTTACCTTATTTTAGAAGTTCTATTTTGGTTCCAATTAGGTTTTGCTTGTAACATTATATAAGGAGCGGCTGGCCTCCTTATTTCGGCGGCTTTTATTTGACAATATAGAACCTTTGTTTCTTCAATATTTGCCCATTGTTCAAGTGCTGAACACTTGTTCTTCTTGAGTCCGCAATACTTGAGTCGTATACAAGTAAATTCTGAAATTGCATCATTGTGTCTTTTGTCTTAGTGCGATTCTCACAATCGTTGGGTTTAGTCCTAAGAATCTGATACAAGATCCTTGACGTGAAATCGACTAGAACTCTTAGCATTCAGTTGGCGAGGTAGTCTACGTTCGCATGAGTCAAGTTATTCATTCCGCATTGAAATCCTTCTTTGAACAACGATCAAATTTGGTGCTACGCATCCTAAAGCAACTAGGATCGTATCAGTCGGCTTGTGCCAAAACTATTTTTCTGAAAATTCAGTGCTCTCCTCACTTCGCTTCCTTTGGCATAGACGCTCAATTTCTTTTTATTTGCCTCTCCTTTTATCCTCTCAATGCCACTCTCTGTACGCTTACTCTTTTCGTACGATTGTTGACTCTCACCCTCAGCATGCTTTTTATTTTCATGCGAATGTTCAACTACCTCTCTCTCGGCATGCTCAATATTTTCATGCAAGTGTTTAGGGCTTACACTCTCATATGCACTCACTATATTTTTGACACTCAGTCTTTCTTTTTCACTCTCAAGCAAATGTGCAAGGTCATATTCTGCTTGTGACTTCACAAGCCATTGTTGATCAATGCAAACTTCAGCTGGTGTCAATGGCGCCAAGGTATACTTCTTGCCATCTTTCACTAACTTGTAGTGATTAGTTTTCCCCTCATGGTTCGCTTCTCTGTCAAATTTCCAAGGTCTGCCAAGAAGGATATGGCTCGCTTGCATAGGAACAACATCACATAGTATTTCATCATGATACTTGCCAATTGTAAAATTAACAAGTACTTGTTTAGTTACCTTAATCCCATCACCGTCAGTCAACCAATGAAGGCGATAAGGCTTCGGATGGCTCATAGTTGGTAAACCTAACTTGTCAACCATTAACCAGCTAGCACAGTTTGTGCAACTTCCGTTGTCAATGATAATAGCACATCCTCTCTTGTTAATCACACCGCGAGTGTGAAACAAGTTCTCCCGTTGTTCCTCATCACAAACCTCATCGTCCGCTTGTACACTCAAAGTCCGGCGAACTACAAGCATTTGATGACTCTCGGCCGGTTGTGGCGTGTCATCCGAATCATGTCCTCCCTCCTCAATGATATCAGACTCATCTAGATCATCATCGGACTCCTCATTACCGTTGGTTCTCAAGATGAACACCCTGTGATTAGGACAGTCAGCTTTCTTGTGCCCTCTACCGTTGCATTTGAAACAAACAATAGAACAAGTGGCTGGTCTATCCGTTGGTGGAGTGTATGGTTTGTTGGTGTTCCATCTAGAAGTAGAACTAGCGCCTCCTTTAGAACCAGAACTGACCGGTAATGGTTTAGGTGCTTCACTCTTGTCCCACGGTTTCTTCCAAGGTGAAGGTGTCACACACTCGATTGATATTTTGCACCAATTGTGTATGAACCCTTAACCTTCTTCTGTTTCTCAATCTTGAGAGTTAGATGTAGCATCTCCTCTAGAGTTGAATATTGTGTCAACTCTAAAGAATTTGCTATCTCTCGATTCAAACCACTGGAGAAACGTGCCATAGTCGCTTCTTGATACAAGCTTGGTTCCGGTTTGGAGCCTTTACACGGATCTAGTCCTCTTTGGGAGGTTGGATCGTCAATTGGATGGAGATTGATGGAGAGGATAATGTCGCAAGGAGATTGCGGAATAGGTGCAGCGGATAAATGGATGAACAAGATGAAGGTGTTTTGATGTATAAACAATAAATAAACTTGCATACACGGTAAACCCTTCTAGGGATGATTCCTAGACAACCTTACCACAAGCATACAAGGATCTCTAATCCAAGAGGAGAAGAAGGGGAGGTTTTAAGAACCCCATTTAACTAAGCTAAAGTTTGGTCTTGGTTAGGAGATATCTCAACAAAAACAAAGACAAGTCTAAAATGAACCTATTGTCCACTATTTATACTACTAGGTTATTACATGGGGAAAACCCCTAAAATAGCCTTAGGACATAAGGTCTTCATGCTTGGGCTTGAGCGGCATGGGCTGAACGTTGGACAACCTTACCACAAGCATACAAGGATCTCTAATCCAAGAGGAGAAGAAGGGGAGGTTTTAAGAACCCCATTTAACTAAGCTAAAGTTTGGTCTTGGTTAGGAGATATCTCAACAAAAATAAAGACAAGTCTAAAATGAACCTATTTGATAAGGCCCTAGCTCCTTTTGGAGGAGTTTAGCCGCTGATTTCTTGGAAGAAGCCGGATCTAGTCTCTTTCGGAGGTTGGTTTTTGATAGATGGATGGATGAACGGATAATATGAAGGAGTATATGAGTAGTATGCAGCGGATGAACATGGAGGAAAAGGAACGGTGTATTTATGATTAACAAATCAGAACTTGGTTCTTAGCAAACCCCCTCAAGATAGACTTGAGTAACCTTGCTGAAAAGAACAAAGGATCTCTAATCAATTCAGCCCTCTCATCAAAAGAGATGAGCAACCCGAATTGGAGAAGATAGTGTGCTGGTTTTAAGAACCCTAATTAGCTAGCTAAGAGTTGGTCTAGGCTGAAGTTTATCACAAAAACAAAGACAAAGTGCTGAAATGAATTCAATGCACTTTAAATACCTAAGCTTAAAAATAGAAGGGGTAAATACCCTTACACCCTTGGACAAAGGGGCTTGGTCTTGGCCTTGGCAGCAATTGATGATGGGCTTGGAAGATGGGCTTTGGCCAACCAGCTAAGGACGCAAGGCTTGGGCAGGCGCAAGGGCTGATCCGCACGGCCTCATGGCTTCCGAGGGTTAGGCGCGGGATCGGTGCGGGGTTCTTCATAGGATGCGCGGGCTGCCCATGAGTCGGGAGCGGTGCTTATGGCGAAGGAGTTGGCGTGCAAGCAAGTCACCCATTTGTGCCTTGGTTCCAAGCTGCTCTCCTCGGCCCTAAGGCTCCTCAATAGCACGGCTACCATTCCTTTGCTTCTAGTGAAGTATCCCATGCTCGTGCTCGTATCATCCCCTCCCCCTTTGAGTGGATTCGACCTCGAATCCAATGGCTGCTCCTCCTCAACTCCTTCGGTATCACCTACAAAATAAGGTGACAAGTCATTAATATTGAAAGTTGAGCTTATGGAACCAAAAGAAATAGGGATATCGAGACGATAAGCATTGTCACTGAATTTCTCCACAATGAGAAAAGGTCCATCTCCTCGTTGGCTAAGCTTTCCCTTGCGTTGAGAGGGGAAACGATCCTTTCTCAAATGCAACCAGACCCATTCACCCACTTCAAAGGACTTGATGTGGCGATCCGAGTTGCGTTTTTCCCTTAGTTTGTTGTTCAAGTCTTCCATTCGCTCCTTGGCTTTCTCATGCAATTTTCGGACCATGGCTGCTTTCTCCTCGCCATCTAAGCTTGCACAATCAGTGAGAGAGAGAGGCAGCAAGTCTATGGGGGTAAGAGGGTTAAACCCGTAGACTAGCTCAAAAGGAGAAAAGCGAGTTGAAGAATGCATTGCGCGATTGTAAGCAAATTCAATAAAAGGGATACAATCGTCCCAAGACTTGGAATATTGCTGAATCATAACACGCAACATAGTGCCTAACGTCCTATTAACTACTTCAGTTTGGCCATCCGTTTGAGGATGACACGAAGTGGAAAACAGCAACTTAGTTCCCAACTTTGCCCACAACACACGCCAAAAATGACTAAGGAATTTGCTATCCCTATCACTAACAATCGTGCGTGGCATGCCATGTAAACGAACAATTTCATGAAAGAAAAGAGAGGCAATGTGAGATGCATCATTTGTAGTGTGACAAGGAATAAAGTGTGCCATTTTAGAGAAACGATCAACAACTACAAACAACGAATCCTTCCCCTTTTTGGTTCGGGGCAGCCCAACCACAAAATCCATAGAGAGATCACACCATGGATGAGATGCAACCGGCAAAGGCATGTAAAGACCATGATTAATGCATTTAGACTTGGCACGTTTACAAGTAATACAAGCAGCCACAATATCAGCAACATGTTTCTTCATGTGAGGCCAAAAGAAGTGCTCTTTAAGTGTGCTAAGAGTCTTATCTACCCCAAAGTGCCCCATTAGACCTCCCCCATGCGATTCTCTCATAAGTAACTCACGTGTACTACAACGAGGTATGCACAATCTACCTTTACGAAACAGAAAATCAGCATGTAGCACAAATATTCCACGTGCACCATTAGAGCATTCAAGATAAGCATCCTTAAAGTCTAAATCAGCAGCATACAAAGAAGTGATGTGTGTGAAGCCTAAAAGGCGTGAATGGAGGGAAGTGAGAAGGGCATACCTACGGGATAGAGCATCCGCCACGACATTGTCCTTCCCTTTCAAATACTTGATGTGATAAGGGAAACGCTCAATAAATTCCATCCATGCTGCATGGCGCTTGTTGAGCTTCCCTTGTCCCTTGAGGTATTTGAGGCTAAGGTGGTCCGTGTGAACCACGAACTCCTTGGGCAGCAAGTAATGCTCCCACACGTTGAGAGCTCTCACAAGTGCGTATAACTCTCGGTCATACGTGCAGTAGTTTAGTTGCGCTCCTTTCAACTTCTCGCTAAAATAAGCCACCGGTTTCTTTTCTTGGACCAAAACAGCACCGATTCCTATTCCACTTGCGTCACACTCCACCTCGAATGTCTTATCGAAGTTGGGGAGGGTGAGGACCAGGCTGGAAGTCAGCCTGTCCTTGAGTGTGTTAAAGGCCACCTCTTGCTCTTTGCCCCAAATGAAGGGCACATTCTTTTTGGTGAGAGCATTGAGGGGGGCGGCGATCGTGGAGAAGTCATTGACGAAACGGCGGTAGAACCCGGCCAGCCCGTGGAAGGAACGAACGTCTCCCAAGTTGGCTGGTGTTGGCCATTCAGCAATGGCCCTAACCTTCTCATTGTCTACCTTGAGGCCGAAGGTACCTACAATGAAGCCAAGGAAGTGCACTTCCTCCAAACAGAATTCGCACTTGGATAACTTCGCGAAGAGTTGATTCTTGCGAAGGGTAAGAAAAATCTGGTGCAAATGGTCTAAATGGACTTCTAAACAAGTGCTATAAACCAATATGTCATCAAAATAAACAACCACAAATTTGCCGATAAAAGGCCTAAGTACATGGTTCATTAGACGCATAAAAGTGCTGGGAGCATTTGTAAGACCAAAGGGCATAACAAGCCATTCATAAAGACCGAACTTAGTTTTAAAGGCTGTTTTCCACTGATCTTCCTCATGCATTCTAATTTGGTGATAGCCACTCACTAAGTCAATCTTAGAGAAGATTTTAGCATCACTTAACTCATCCAACATGTCATCCAAGCGAGGAATGGGGTGAGAGTACTTTACCGTGATTTTATTGACTGAACGGCAGTCCATACACATGCGCCAACTTCCATCCTTCTTAGGCACGAGGATCACGGGGACAGCACAAGGGGAGAGGCTCTCCCGAATGAAACCCTTGTCTAGAAGAGCGTCAATTTGCTGCTGAAGTTCATGTGTTTCTTTCGGATTGCAGCGGTATGCCGGGCGGTTTGGGAGTGTTGATCCGGGGAGGAAATCAATCCGGTGCTCAATTCCACGCACGGGTGGGAGGCCATTGGGGATTTCGTCCGGAAACACATCCTTGAAATCTAGCAAAAGAGGAGACATAAGAGTAGGAAAGGAAGGATTAGTGTCAGAAACAATAAGCGAGTGTTCCTTAAATCTGATTAGGATGCAAGGCTTGCGCATGATAAGCGCATGCCTTACATCTCTACCTTTAGCGATTAAACTCACTTTGCTGCCTATTTTCACTCCACTCGAAGGCTCACCAACTTGCTTACTTTTGTCAAGTCGTGTGTTACCACTCAACTCACTCACACAGCTCACATTTTTCTCTCCACTCGGCGCATGCCCGCTTTTTTCATGCCCGCTGTTTTTAACACTCTCACAACTGACATTCTTCTCTCCACTCCACACCTTTTGTGATCCAAGAGAAGATGTTATCTCAAAAGTGGCTGAAGCCTTTTCTAACTTCAGCTGATCTTCGTACACTTGGCTAGGAGGAAGGGGTGGGATAATGAACTTGCTGCCAAGGTGTTCTAGCTTGTAAGTGTTGCGAAAACCATCGTGAATGGCCTTCCGATCGAATTGCCAAGGTCTGCCAAGGAGGAGATGGCTAGAATGCATCGGTGCCACATCACATAAGCGCTCATCCATGTATTTTCCAATCTGAAGTGGAATGAGGACTTGCCGCTTGACCTTAACTGAACTCCCATCGTTGAACCAATTCAAGGAGTATGGCCTAGGGTGTTTGGAGGTGGGGAGACCCAAGGAGTGCACAAGGAGAGTGCTGGCCACATCCGCACAACTCCCATTGTCTACAATGATGGAGATTACCATTCCATTCGAAACCCCTCGCGTATGGAATAAGTTCTCTCGCTGCTCAAGCACTTTATCATCTTCCTTTGCTGCCACGCTTAATGTGCGCCTCACAACTAGGCATGTTGGCACGTCTACATAGGCATATCCAGCCTCCTCTTCATTCGGATCATCATCAACATCCCATAAGTGACCGTGAGGTGGGGCTGTCTCCTCATCATCCTCACTCTCTAATTCTCCTCCCTCGCGAATCAAGATGACTCGCCTATTGGGACACTCGGCCTTCATATGGCCGCTGCCCCCACATTTGAAGCACTTAATGCTTCTAGAAGGCGTTCTTAGGGTGTTTAAGGGTGGTTTTTGAGGGTAAGGTGGCTGAGTTGTCGTGTTTGGGGTGGTGTTTGGCTTGGATGTGAAGGGTGGTTTGGGGCTGTCATTGGTAGACTTAGAAGGGAAGGATGGGGTCTGCCATGCTTTTTGGAAAGGTGAAGGAGAGGTGTAGGGTGTTTTCGGCTTGGCAGCCACTTGTTTCTCGATTTTTAAGGCCAAATGGAACATCTCCTCCAATGTGTCGTACTTGTGGAAGTCTAGCTGATAGGAAATTTCCTTGTGTAGACCACTCATAAAACGAGCCATGGTGGCTTCCGTGGTCTCATTTGTGCTTGCCCTCATCAAACAAGTCAACATCTCGTGGTAGTAGTCACTCACGGTACGGGGACCTTGATACAACCGTTGGAGACGCTGGTGCAAGTCACGGATGTAGTGCGGGGGCACAAATCGACGCCTCATTTCAGTCCTCAACTCCTCCCAAGTCTCAATAGGCGGGCTGCCCTCATTTCTCTTAATCAAACAAAGGCGATCCCACCATTGTATCGCTAAGCCCGTGAACTCTACAATGGCCAATTTCAGCTCCTTTGTCTCGGAGTAGTTGTAACAAGCAAATTGCCTATCCACCTTGTTCTCCCATTCATGAAAAGTATCCGGGTCATCCTTACCCTCGAAGGTAGGGATTGACAACTTGATACTCGAGAGGTTGTGATCCACTCTCTCCTCATTGTGCCTATAACCCCGCTGCTCGTGTACCTCATCATGATCAAACCTTCGAGCATTGTGAGCGTGTTCATAGTGAGGTGGATGTTGCTGCCTAGGCTGCTCATAATGGGGTGGGACATATGCATTTGCATGATGTAGGGGAACAGCTAGGTGATTAGCTAATTGGAGTGGGGTTGGTGTATGTGGTTGTCTAGGGTTATGTGGTGGTGGTCCGGGTGGGGGGGGCTGATGAGGAGGCTGTCTCGTGTCAAGATTGTGGGTGTAGGGCTGATTGGTTTGCACATGTGGTTGGCTAGGAGGATGAGGAAAGGCGACGCCATTGATATGGCCCAAGCTCTGTTTGGAAGGAGTTTGGCCGAAGGAAACCTTGATGGAGCAGAATCTAGCCTCTTTGGGAGGTTGGCGTGTAGATGATGGATATTACTTTGGTTTCAAGATGGATGAACGGATAATTTGAAGGGGAGATGGTTTAGATTGCAGCGGACATAGATGGAGGAAAAGGAAAGTGTATTGATGATAACAAAAGGTAACTATTGTTCTTGACAAACCCCCTCACCTCTTGGATGAGTAACCTTGCCGAAAAGAACAAAGGATCTCTAAACAAATACAACCCTTTCACCTCTTGGATGAACAACCTGATTTGTCTAGATAGATAGGTGCTGGTTTGAAGAACCCTAAGGTTTTAAGAACCCTAAATGCTGAATGATAAAAGTTGGTCCTTGAAGAAGATAACACAAAAACAAAGACAAGTGTAGAAATGAACCATTCTACACTTTAAATACTTAAGTTGTTTACAAGGGGAAAGTACCCCATTACCCTTGGACAAAGGGGCTTGCTGCCGGCCTAAGGAACCCTTGGAGATGGGCTGGATGAGCTTGCCTTGACGTTCACCTTGGCTAAGACTTAGCCGAACGCATTCATGTTTTGCTAGGGTTGGGCGCGCGCGCGCTCCTGGCTTCGGAGGGAGATCCAAGGCTGGTCCGAGAAAGGCATAAGGATGAGCTGTAGCCTTTAAGCTCATATCATCCCATCCCCCTTTAGGGAGATTCGCCCTCGAATCTATACGCTCCATTCCTTGCTCGGCCAGCCGAGTCTTAGCTTGTTCACGGCTGGTGGAGACACGTGGAAATGTCTTGATAACTCCTTCGGAAAAGATAGGCCAAGTGGGAGGCCTTTTGCTGGCTATGTACGGGTTCGTGCTCATATCATCCTCTCCCCCTTCGAGAGGATTCGACCTCGAATCAGCGTTCTGCTTTCCCAAAAGGTCGCTCTCTAAAGTTCCACTCGGCAGCAAATCACGTATGCTACCATCTGACGTGCTCATATCATTCTCTCCCCCTTCGAGAGGATTCGACCTCGAATCAGCATTCTGCTTTCCCAAAAGGTCGCTCTCTAAAGTTCCTACAAAGGAAGGACACGAATCAACAAGATTGAAAGTAGGATGAAAATAAGGATTCTTAAACTTGTTGTTCAAACAAGGATTAGGGAAAATAAAATTACGTCCCTCAACACTTACCCACCTAGCAAAAGCAGTAGCATTATTGGCACATTGAGGCACATCAATTCTTAAATTGTTATAGAAAATGCAGATGGCATCCCAAGTGATAGAACGAAAAATATGATAATCTACCTTCTCTATGCGGCTCATAATAACAAACCAAGAAAATTGGGCACCACTAATGTGCACAATGCATGTGAAAATGCTAGACAAGCGATGGGTCATTGTTTCCAACAAGTGACCGATGCTATGTGTAAAAGAGCAAAAATTGTCACATAGCATAAAACAACGTATGCAATTCATCAATTTCTCAATTCTGCTCACAATGACAATCCAACGAAAATCAGCATTACGAAGACACACAATGGATTTAAAGATGTGAAATAGTTGCTGCAATAGGAAATATAAATTTGCAAAAGGTGTAACCCAATTCTTTTGCAACACGTTCGGCCCAAGGTGTTGTTTTGGGACAGCACACAACATATTCATTGCTTTCAAGCACATACCACTCGGTAGCAAATCACGTATGCTATCATTAGACATGCAACCACGGAAACATTTGAACAATAAAGGGTCAAAGTGGTTGAAATGCAATTGAGTTGTTTTGGCGGATGTCACAAAATGTTCAATCAAGTAATGCTTAAGTTCAACAAGAAAAGGATCACGCCCATGGAAATGGAAGTTTGGTCCTTTACCACATGGTAAATATATGTCATGTAAATTCATATCATGTGAAGCTAGATCATTGACAAGAATAATCTCAAATAAAGCATCGTTTAAAGAGTGGTTTAGGACATACCTTTTGGGTAAAAGGGAAAAGTGGGGAAGACTTACATCAAGGCCTTGTTGTTGGGCACCATTGTTGAGAAGAGGTGTGTACCTTTCAGCATGTGGAGAAAAAGGTGGTGTATCCTTTTGAGCGCACCATTGTTGAGCAATTTCGCTTCCGTCGCCGCCTAAGGTGGTGGGTTTGAATCCGCCTTCTTTCCTTGGGACATTCCAGCGTGAATGGCCATGGAAATCCATTGGATCTTTCTGCAAGAAAGGCTCACAAATAGTAGGGAAAGAATCATTACTGTTAGTATGAGCTGAATTATCCTCGTTGTACAAAGGCACGTTCATTGGATCAATAGCTTTCACAATTTCCGCTTCCATCTTTTCCTTACTTTCTTCTCTCAAATTTTCTGCACTTTTGTTCTGTTTATTGTGCTCTCTCTCAATGACACTCGCAATGGCATGCTCACTGTTTTCATGCCATGTCTTTTCCTCATCACTTAACTCTTTCATTTCAAGCTCACTTTCACCCTTTTCTACCTCATTCACAACCTTACTTTCTTCACTCATTTTTACAGAATTTACATCCAAATTTGGGGGTTGGTAATTCGGAGGCAGATAAAGAGGTGGTGGGTGATGTGGGGTTGTTGGTGGCTGCCTTACATCTTGGTGGGAGGTGTGTGTGAAGGTAGCCTGGATGTGTGGTGATGGCGGCTGCCTTGTGTCATGGGGGTTGGTATGCGCGTGTCCTTGTGGGAACGCATAGTAATCGACGCTTGTAGGATCAGTGCGGCGTGTATTTTGGTAGTATTGCGTCGTTGGTGGGAGATTTTGGGGTTGGTAATTGGGAGGTGGGTGCTGATTTGTAAGTGTGGGCTGTGTGGGGTGTGGTGTTTGTGTTGGCTGTGCGGTGGGGGCTAGTTGTGAGGGAGTAGGGTTTGCCCTTTGCGCCGATAAGGCAGCAATGGCAGCCAAGATGTTCTTTGTGTCTTGGTGTTGCTGTGCTCTAAAGTCTTGCAAATCAGCAACATGCTGTCTAGTTTCTTGCATTTGAACCGCGAGAGAGGCCATTTGCCTACTGTTCTTGCTAGTGGTCGAACACATAGTGGACGGTACCTGCAAAAAGACACAAACACAATTGGAAATAATAAGGGTTAGTCCCTCCCTTACGTGTATCGCTCGTGTTTCGCACTACACTCTAATACGCTCACAATCTCACCCACTCAATCTTCACTCAAGAACCAAACAAATCAAACAGTAATTAGGACAGTGGATGGTGCACGGATTGGAAAGGCTGAATGGTTGGCTTTTCTTTTCTTTTCTTTGTTAAAACAAAAGAAGAAAGTAAGGTAAGTGCTGCCTTGTATGATACAACTTGCCCAAGGACAGCTAGGTTCTAGTACAGGTGGCGCACTATTGGGAGTGAATATTGAAGAAAACATTCATACATGTGCTGGGATTATAAAACAAGAGAATGTGTAAGGATGTGCTAGAGAATATTCAGCTTTCTTAATAGTGGGGTGTGGGTGGTACACGGATGGGTAAGGGCTGGAATGTGACAAGAGGGATTGCAGCTGGTTGTGTAAGGGAATATTCAGCTTGTTTGTCAAGAAAACAAGGTAAGTGCTAGAGAATATTCAGCTTTTTAGTAGTGGGATGTGGGTGGTACACGGATGGGTAAGGGCTGGAATGTGACAAGAGAAAGTGCTGGAATGTGACAAGAGGGAGTGCAGCTGGTTGTGTAAGGGAATATTCACACATGTGCTGGGATTATAAAACAAGAGAATGTGTAAGGATGTGCTAGAGAATATTGTGCAGCTGGTTGTGTAAGGGAATATTCAGCTTGTTTAATAGGAAGAAAACAAGGTGAGTGCTGCCATGTATGACAGAAAGTTGAAGTGGAAGAATAGAAAAACTTGGGGACAAGAATGACAGTGTAAGGAATCTTGTTTGTTTGTCTGAGAGGATTAAAAATTTAAGGGAAACACACTTCAGCTTGTTGACATCAATTGGAGAAGATCAAATGGAGAAGGTGGAGAAGATCAAATGGCTTCTCCTCTCTTCTCCTCTTCCTTGCCCGAAAATCAGAAAA
The DNA here is from genome assembly GCA_963691705.1 of Viola odorata. Classification (NCBI taxonomy): domain Eukaryota; kingdom Viridiplantae; phylum Streptophyta; class Magnoliopsida; order Malpighiales; family Violaceae; genus Viola; species Viola odorata. The sequence continues at coordinate 29,752,328 of OY829541.1, forward strand.
GATGTGGTTGGCAAAACAATTGATTTCCCACGGTTAGAAATGATGTCTCAACCTTGGGTATGAAGGGTAAATGTGTTTGAACCAAAGAAAATGGAGGTAAACCCGAAATATCTAGCAAGCCCCTTTGCTGTTTTTTTTTTTTTTTTTTGACGATTAGGGGCTGAAGATGAAGATGTTTACCAACCTAGAGGCAACCTGGCTCCGCTACCACTTGATATGGCCCAAGCTCAGTTTGGAAGGAGTTTGGCCGAAGGAAACCTTGATGGAGCAGAATCTAGCCTCTTTGGGAGGTTGGTGTGTAGATGATGGATATTACTTTGGTTTCAAGATGGATGAACGGATAATTTGAAGGGGAGATGGTTTAGATTGCAGCGGACATAGATGGAGGAAAAGGAAAGTGTATTGATGATAACAAAAGGTAACTATTGTTCTTGACAAACCCCCTCACCTCTTGGATGAGTAACCTTGCCGAAAAGAACAAAGGATCTCTAAACAAATACAACCCTTTCACCTCTTGGATGAACAACCTGATTTGTCTAGATAGATAGGTGCTGGTTTGAAGAACCCTAAGGTTTTAAGAACCCTAAATGCTGAATGATAAAAGTTGGTCCTTGAAGAAGATAACACAAAAATACTTAAGTTGTTTACAAGGGGAAAGTACCCCATTACCCTTGGACAAAGGGGCTTGCTGCCGGCCTAAGGAACCCTTGGAGATGGGCTGGATGAGCTTGCCTTGACGTTCACCTTGGCTAAGACTTAGCCGAACGCATTCATGTTTTGCTAGGGTTGGGCGCGCGCGCGCTCCTGGCTTCGGAGGGAGATCCAAGGCTGGTCCGAGAAAGGCATAAGGATGAGCTGTAGCCTTTAAGCTCATATCATCCCATCCCCCTTTAGGGAGATTCGCCCTCGAATCTATACGCTCCATTCCTTGCTCGGTCAGCCGAGTCTTAGCTTGTTCACGGCTGGTGGAGACACGTGGAAATGTCTTGATACGCCCTCACGTGTATCGCTCATGTTTCGCACTACACTCTAATGCTCTCACAATCTCACCCACTCAAACTTCAGTTCCAAACCAAACAAAATAGCTAGCAATGACTCTAAGACTCAATGCGCACAAGGAGAATCAAAGAAAACTAGGGCAGAAATGAAAGGTAAGGAAACCGAATTAGTGTTCAAGGAAAAATTGTTTGAGTTTGAACACTAATTAGGTTAGAGTGGATATTGACGTAGGAATCAAGTGACGAAAACTCAAAGACACAAAAGAAAGGCAAGCTCAAAGGACCAACACTAGAAGAAATGGAGGGAAATGAGACTAAGCTTCACAATTCAAATTTGCGGCAGAATGAAACACTTGATAAATGCACACCTTAACTTGAACGAAAACACTTCAAATGCACACATACATTTTGCCTCTTGCTTTGACTCACATGTATTCTTTTTCTTTTGATTGAGGGACTGATTTCACTTTTTTGATCCCTTTCTTTCTTTTCTTTTCTTTTTTTTTTTTTTGACTTAGGGATTTCTTTTACTCTTTTGATCCCTTTCTTTTCTTTGCTGTTTTTCTTTTTTAAGTGCAAGAGAGCTTCAATAAATGTATGAGATGAGTTTTTGATAATTGAAGTGGAAGGCAAATAATTTTGCAAGTTAAAAAAAATTTCACGAATTGACGAAATTTTTTGCTAACGTGCACTGAAATTTTCCACTAAAATAAACCAGAATTTTGAAGTTAAAATGCACCCAAGTTTTGGCTAACATGCACCTAAAGTTGCCACTAAAATGCACCACAATTTTCGCTAATATGCACCAAGATGTGTGACAATGAGCTTAGGCAAATCAGATTGTATGACAAGGAGTTTATGCCAAGTGTATGACAAACAAAGGGTGAGGGAAGCTTGCTGATTTTAGGGCCGGCTGTGTGCACAAGTAAGTGAGAATACTAGGCTGAAAATAGGGAGATGTGGCCGAATAGGAAGAGAGGATGAAATGTGAAATACTTGGCTCAAATAAAATCAGTCCACATGGCTCTCATGGCCACCATAGGAAGCTCCAATATATTCAGCAGCAAATATTGTCAAGAAGATGAAGATTTCAGTCACAAAGGACACAATAAACACAAATCAATCCAGCCAATGTGTTTGTGCAAGATCAAATCACTAGAAACGAAATTTTTTGACCTAAAATCAGAAATGCTTGGAATGACAAACGATTGATTCCCACGGTTAGAAACAATGTTTCCACCGTGGATATGGAAGGAATAAGTGTTTGAACCGTAGGAAATGTGATGAACAAGCAATTTCAGTTTAGAGGAACGGTTGTGAAATTTACCCGAAAACATAAAAAATTTCAGCCGATTCAATGGTGAAAACGATGAAGTTTACCAACCTAGAGCACGGATTGGAGCTCCGCTACCACTTGATAAGGCCCTAGCTCCTTTTGGAGGAGTTTAGCCGCTGATTTCTTGGAAGAAGCCGGATCTAGTCTCTTTCGGAGGTTGGTTTTTGATAGATGGATGGATGAACGGATAATATGAAGGAGTATATGAGTAGTATGCAGCGGATGAACATGGAGGAAAAGGAACGGTGTATTTATGATTAACAAATCAGAACTTGGTTCTTAGCAAACCCCCTCAAGATAGACTTGAGTAACCTTGCTGAAAAGAACAAAGGATCTCTAATCAATTCAGCCCTCTCATCAAAAGAGATGAGCAACCCGAATTGGAGAAGATAGTGTGCTGGTTTTAAGAACCCTAATTAGCTAGCTAAGAGTTGGTCTAGGCTGAAGTTTATCACAAAAACAAAGACAAAGTGCTGAAATGAATTCAATGCACTTTAAATACCTAAGCTTAAAAATAGAAGGGGTAAATACCCTTACACCCTTGGACAAAGGGGCTTGGTCTTGGCCTTGGCAGCAATTGATGATGGGCTTGGAAGATGGGCTTTGGCCAACCAGCTAAGGACGCAAGGCTTGGGCAGGCGCAAGGGCTGATCCGCACGGCCTCATGGCTTCCGAGGGTTAGGCGCGGGATCGGTGCGGGGTTCTTCATAGGATGCGTGGGCTGCCCATGAGTCGGGAGCGGTGCTTATGGCGAAGGAGTTGGCGTGCAAGCAAGTCACCCATTTGTGCCTTGGTTCCAAGCTGCTCTCCTCGGCCCTAAGGCTCCTCAATAGCACAGCTACCATTCCTTTGCTTCTAGTGAAGTATCCCATGCTCGTGCTCGTATCACTATTGTCCACTATTTATACTACTAGGTTATTACATGGGGAAAACCCCTAAATACCCTTAGGATATAAGGTCTTCATGCTTGGGCTTGAGCGGCATGGGCTGAACGTTGGAGAGGCTTGGGCGCGGGCACACAACTTGGCCTAGACGGACGGCTTGGCCTAGACGGAAGGCTTGGCCTAGACGCACATCTTGGCCTAGACGGAATAGGACGCCAATCTTGCCCTAGACAATGGACGCCAGTCTTGCCCTAGATGATGGATGCCCGTCTTGCCCTAGACGGCAGGCCCGTATCATCCCATCCACTTTTGAGGGGATTCGGCCTCGAATTTGTAGGGTCAATCCCTTGAAATGATATGGCCCAAGCTCTGATTTGGAGGAGTTAGGCCGAAGGAATCCTTGAAGGAGTCGGATCTAGTCTCTTTAGGAGGTTGGCGTTTGGATAATCGGATGGATGAACGGATTATTTGAGATGGTGATGGGGTTGATAGCAGCGGACATAAATGGAGGAAAAGGATAGTGTATTGATGATAACAAAAAGGAACTATTGTTCTTGACAAACCCCCTCACCTCTTGGATGAGTAACCTTGCCGAAAAGAACAAAGGATCTCTTAAACAAATACAACCCTCTCACCTCTTGGATGAGCAACCTGATTTGTTTAGATAGTTGGTGCTGGTTTTAAGAACCCTAATGCTTAAGCTAAAAGTTTGGTCCTTGAAGAAGATAACACAAAAACAAAGACAAGTGCAATAATGAACAAATTGCACTTTAAATACTCTAGGTTATTACAAGGAGTAAATACTCCTTTACCCTTAGGTATAAGTGGCTGGACAGCCGGCCTTGAAGGCTTGGAGATGGGTTGGTGCGGCCTTGGCTGATCCGTGCACATGTAGCCATGCCTAGCCGCGGCCGCTCATGGTTTCCGAGGGTTAGGTGCGCTAATCCTCATGGTATGTCCGAGTAAGGCATGAACGCACGTAGTCCATCTTTCCCTTGGCTTTAGGTTGGTTTCTTCAGCCCTAAGGCTCTTCAAGAGGGTGGCTGCTAGGGCTTTGCTCTGAGTGAAGTATCCATGAGCATTGGTGCTCATATCAGCTAAGCAGGCTAAGGAAAGCTCGCGGCTAGTGATCACACACAGAACCCTCAAAATACAACTCTCGGAGAATATAGGCCAAGGTGGAGGCTGTCCTCGGGCAAGGCAAGTAGGCACGGACTGGAAAAATCCAAGAACAACCAAGTATCGGCCAAGACGGAGAAGGGATGAGATGCGGATCAAGTGTGGGTTCCTAGTAGCGAACGATGAGGCGTGGTCACAAAGGACGGCCAAAGGAGTGACAGAAGGGTTCCGGATATAGTGCGGGACCATGACACCACATAGAGGTGCCAAAAATGGAAGGAAATGTGTGCGGCTCACATGCCCAAAACCAAGTAGGAACGGAATATTTTCCGTTTCTTTTATATACTTACTACCTTTTCATACACGCTATTATCTTTGGTGTGTTATTGAAACACATGTGTGATTTTCTTCTTATGACATTATTCGATTTAATATTGCTGCCTTTGAGTGTATTATTTAGTATAAGTGGCAGCCAAGAGATCGAAGTAATGCGGATAGCCCATGGACAAGCCAAGCACTGTGGTGCGCGTTTGAGTGTCAAGATGGCAGCTTTGGGAAACCATGGAAGGATGAGTGGATCCTTCAAGATAAGAGCTTGGGTTTGGCAGCACTTACGCCGGAGACGGTCCCTAAACCAAGTTCAAGCAAGAGTAGCCGCTTGGAGCAATAGTCTTACTCGACGCATTCACATGTTTAGAGACGTTGCTGCCAAGTTGAATTTGCGAGGTTGGTATGGTTCGCTTTGCGCTTATTTTGATGTTACTAACTTAAGGTATTGTGGTGCAGGTCTAAAATCAGATTCCAGGGCGATTCCTTTCGAAGGGAGAGGGAATGATGTGAATCCTCCTACCAACACTAGTGCATTGACCTTCAAGCGCAAGAGATGGTGACTAAGGAAGCACGGGAGATGGCGAGTATGCTTTGAGCATATAATTGTGAAGCTTTCGTGGGCAGATTATGCTGAGCAAGATTCGAGGGCGAATCTTTCCGAAGAGGGAGGGAATGATACGATCCCAAGATGTATCACGCGACTACATGGACAAAAGCGTCAAGACGTGATGGAGCAGATGGAGTCCGATCAGAGGTCCGAAAGGCTTGATGGAAACCTCTATGTGTTATGTTTATTGTGTCCAAGTTTCAGAGCATTCGGACAAGTAGATTTTAAGGAGATTCGAGATGACAATCTCGCACACAGCAGTTATAGGCGCAGACATAATAGGCAACTTCGTCGTAACGCAGCCAACGTTGTACAAGTCCAAATCATAATATTGACCACTCGTTGGAAACTTCAGGATGTTAGCTTTCATTTGGGATAAGATTCAGCTCATTTAGTCCAGTGGTTTAAAAGTTACAGAAGTCTACATTATAGTGCGCAGTCTGTCCGCGAGACAATATACAACTTGAAGTTTCGGCCCAAACCTTGGCCCGATGATGGAGAACTCGACATGAGCTGCTGGAATGTATTTAATTATATTAATATTTACTTTAATTAGTTGATTAGTAAATTAGCTAATTAGTTTCCTTAATTAATTAGTTAAATAATGGCAGCAACCTTTGTTTCCATTTATTTAATTAATTAGTTAATCAGTTTATTTAAATTAGTTAATTAAGTCAATTACCTTATTTAGAACTCCTACTTCTATTCCTATTAGGGTTTGCTTGTAAACTCTTTATAAGGGGCCGTTTAGCTCCATTATTTGGTGGCTGTTATTTGATAAAATTGAGACTTCTCTCTTCAATCTCTGCCATTGTTCATCAATTGAACCTTGTTCCTTCTCAAGTCCGCAATACTCGAGTCGTCAAACAAGTAAAACCGAAATTGCATTATTGTGTCATTTGTCTTACAATCGTTGGGTTTAGTCCTAAGAATCAGATACAAGATCCTTGACGTGAAATCGACTAGAACTCTTAGCATTCAGTTGGCGAGGTAGTCTACGTTCGCACGAGTCAAGTTCTCTATTCCGCATTGAAATCCTTCTTTGAACAACGATCAGATTTGGTGCTACGCATCCTAAGCAACTAGGATCGTATCATCTTCCTAGGGCTCTTCAAGCCGTCTCCCTCCTTCTTGATCAAGCAGCCGGTTTGCTCACACATGTTAGTGAGAGGGCCGGTTCTGATTTAAGAGATCCTTGTAGTTCATAGAAAGGTTGCTTTGCCTTTGTTGCAAAGAAGGTTTTCTCTTCTTCAAGTTAATATATGCATACCTTCAATACATCTCTATCATTCCTTCCATATTAAACCGCTGCCTAATATACTCCATCTAAATCATCTAAACACTGCATTGAAACACCTAAATACCTTCATCCGAACCAGCAACCAACCTCTCACAAGGGGACTATGATACGATCCTGGTTCCTTAGGATGCGTAGCACCAATTTTGTTCTTTGTTCAAAGATGGATTTCCTGCGGAATAGATAGAACAGATAGAACTCACTTGCACAATTAAGACCTGCTGAACGCTAAGCAACAGCCAACCAAAACCCGAACAAGAGAGGGTCCTTGTGAATGATAAACTTGCACAACTAAGACCTGCTGAACGCTAGGCAACAGCCAACCAAAATCCGAACAAGAAGATAAACAACAAGTAGGATGCAATTCCAAGATTTACTTGTATACGACTCAAGTATTGCGGACTCAAGAAGAACAAGGTTCAACCAACTTGAACAAGGGGCGGAGATTGAAGAGAATATCTCAATTTATCAAATAACAGCCAAGTTTCTAAGGAGGCCAAGCGGCTCCTTATATAGGTTACAAGCAAACCCTAATTCCAAAATAGGAATAATAAATAAAGTAAAAGACTTAACTAATTAATTAAAGTGTCTAATTAATTAATTAAGCAAGAATAAATAGAAGGTCGCAGCCTTGCTAAAACAGAACAGTCAACGCGCGTCAACTCTAGGTGAAACGGGCAGGAGCCGTTATCAACAAAAGGGCAGATAGGTGTGACGCGGAAAGGAAACAGCAATCGGCAACGGCTAAGTGAAACGGGTAAGTGCCGTTTTGAGGGAAACGGACAGATGCCGATTGGATGAAACGGTCAAGTGCCGTTTGCGTGAATCGGCTTCATGCCGTTTCTATCAGACGGATCATCGGTCAAGCCCAAAGTGAGAAGATTCACCACTCTTGTTGTCTTCTCTCTCAGCGTAGCTTTCTCACATGTCATCTTAGATTCCAGCTCCTTGTGAATGAGAGATGACAATCGGTCTTGAAGCTTTTGAGCCCTGGCTCGAGTCATTGGACCAGCTGGCGGTAAAGGAACCTGGATGCGTGGATTCGCATCAGACTAGATCCGTGGCTTCCTTCAATCCGTTCATCTTCTCCAAAACAGAGGCTGAATCGTATCAAGTGGTAGCGGAGCGCCAATCGTCCTCTAGGTTGGTCGAAATTTTTTCTCTTTGCTGATTTTTCATGGCCGTTCCCCTATATTGAAAAACATCATTTTCTTGCCATTTCCACCGTTCAAACACATTATCCTTCCATATCTACGGTGGAAACATTGTTTCCTACCGTCGGCTGCCATCCTTTTTCAATCCAAGCAATTTCAAATTTTAGGTCAAAATTCGTCTTCTAGTGATTTGATCTTGCACAAACACTTTTGCTGAATTGATTTGTGTTTTTGGTGCTAGTTATGACTTAAATCTTCATCTTCTTGGTATTATTTGTTGCTGAATTTATTGGAGCATCCTATGGTGGCCTTGAGAGCCATGTGGACTTGTTTGTTTGATAGCTAAGTGGTCCCAAATTATTACTCTCTTCCTAGCTGACCACATCACCCTCATTGTGAGCCAAGCATTTCAGCTTGCTCACTACTCCAACGTTTCTCCCCTAGCCGGTCCTAGGGCAGCACACTTAGCCTCCTCTTGCTTGTCATACACATTGCCACTCCTTGTCATTCAACTTGCAATTGATACTTGTCATACATTTTCGTATTACTGGTCATACAATCAAAATTTGGCATTTAGTGAAAATTAATTTTTGTTTTTCTACTACTTGTCTTTCACTTATCAACATCAAATATGTCTCAAACTGATCTTGTTCATGGGGCTGAGTCGGATGAATCTTCTACACTCCCTCCAGCCCTTGCAACCCTCACGGTTACCATGGAGAAATTCATGCACAAAATGGACCTTCGATGGGAGGAGCAAATGCGGACCAATGCCTTACTTTTGGGTGAACGTCGGTCACCTCAGCCACAAGTAGAACAGCCCCCGCCCCCACCTCCACCTCCACCCCCTCCTCCAGCAAACATCAAAAATACACACTACCACCAAACAACTCGACCAAACGACCCCTCTAGCATCGCTTATTATGCTTTCCCGCGAATGGAAAGCCATGCGGAGGTTCATAAGGCAGCAAGCCACCATAGCCAAGAGGGCAAGTGATACGATCCTAGCCCCATGGTTAACCCCAGTGACGTTAATGCAACCCCTAGACATGGAGACAAGGTAGGAGACGCTGCTTGATCAAGCTTTCAGGCAAAGGATGACATGGAAGGTGCCTTGGAGGCGCAGACACAACAGGTAACTTCGTCAGAACGTATCTGGAGCTTTACATGTCGGAATCGTGCGATCGACCTCTCGTTAGAAACTTCAGGATGTTATCTTTCAGGTGGGACAAGATTCAGCTCATTTGGCCTAGTGGTTTGAAAGTTATGGACGTAAACATTATGGCGCGCAGTCTGTGCGTGAGACAACATACAACTTGAAGTTTCGGCCCAAACCTTGGCCCGATGATGGAGAACTCGACATGGGCTGCTGGAATGTATTTAAATATATTTATATTTAATGTAATTAATTAGTTAGTTAATTAGTTAATTGATTAATTAGTTAATTAAGTTATTTTCTTTAATTAGAACTTCTACTTCTATTCCTATTAGAACTCCTACTTCTATTCCTATTAGGGTTTGCTTATAACCTATATAAGGAGCCGCTTGGCCTCCTTAGAAACTTGGCTGTTATTTGATAAATTGAGATATTCTCTTCAATCTCCGCCCCATGTTCAAGTTGGTTGAACCTTGTTCTTCTTGAGTCTGCAATACTTGAGTCGTATACAAGTAAATCTTGGAATTGCGTTATTGTGTCGTTTCTCTTAGTGTGATTCTCACATCGTTGAGTCTAGTCCTAAGAATCCGATTCAAGATCCTTGACTTGAAATCGATTAGGGCTCTTAGCACTGGTTAGCTAAGTGGTCTAAGCTCGTACTTGTCGAGTTATTTATTTCCGCAGGAAATCCGTCTTTGAACAAAGATCAAAATTGGTGCTACGCATCCTAAGGAACCAGGATCGTATCAGTTGGTAGCGGAGCTTAAGGCGTTCAAAGATTGGTAAGTATCTTTATTTGTTTCAAGTTTTCATCGTTGAAATCGGTAATTCATTCTACTCCATTCAAAACCGATTTCTTTGCTGTGCTTGGTTCGTTTATGTGCAAATTCTGGTCAGTTGTCAAAATCGAATTTTAATATATAGCTATTGAAGTCCGATTTGGGTGATTCTGGTTGCGTTGGAAAGCTGCACTTGTAAGGATTCCTAATCAAAAAGAATCAAGTGATTCCGATACCGGAGTCAAAAGCTATAGTCGATTTACTAAATTGTGTTTCTGCCAAATCCTGCACAATTTTAAGTTGTCGAAATTAATTTTAATATATAGCTACTGAAGTTAGTTTTGAGTGAAAAAGGATCCGTTGGAAAGCTGTGTTAGTTGGGCTTCCGTATCAAAAAGAATCAATCGATTCAGAGTTAAGAATAAAAAGTTGTGATCAAAACACTAAGCTGTGTTCATAGTCAAAAAAAAAAAAAAAAAACAGAACTGAAATTGAACTTGTTGAGTCCTTTCGAGTCGATTTTGAGCTTTATTTGATTCCTTGAAATTGCCTTCTACTCTACTTGCTATTTGTTTGATTGGTTGTTCTTGCAATTACTCAAATATCAAGTGTCACAATTCTTTTCAGTGCTAGTTTTCTTTGAGAGTCTTCTTGGAAGCTTTTCTTGAACTCTTGAGTCTTACTAACACTTGAACAATTGCAGGGATTATTTGAGTGAATTTTGTGAGAGCATTAGAGAGTTCAAACATGAGAGTAAACACGTGAGGGAGTGCTAGGATTAGTGCAATTTTATGCTTCTTTTCGTGTTTTGAATTTACAGGAATTGCAGTATGTCTTACACGCAATGGTCTAAGAGGCGAGATTATGAGGATGATGTCCGTACTCACTTCAGACGTGAGCATCTTCGAAAGTTGGAGACCTTGACACAAGGAAATAAGAGTGTTGAAGAGTACTTTAATGAGATGAAGATTTCTTTGAAGAGAGCGCAAGTCAAGGAGACCAAAAGGGAGACGATGACAAGATTCTTCGAAGGCCTCAACCAAGAGATAATTGATCCACTGCATTACACTGAGTTCTTCTCCTTAGAGGGTATGTTACAAGCGGCGATCACCATAGAGAAACTCAATGTGAGATTGGATGAACTTGTGCGAGAACACCAAGCCAGGGATAAGCACTTTAGAGAACTAATTGAGAGGCTTCGTGGCGGTGCACCACGGCGAGAGGATGTCAAGAATACTACAACGCTTGCTATTGAGTGTGACTTGAGTGTCCAAGGGAAAGCAGAAGTGAGTGAGCGAGAAAAAGAAGAGGGCTTAAAAGAACCCAAAGTCTTAGAGAAGACTAATCAAAATAGCCCCCATGAAAAGAGTGAGCATGGGTTAACTAATTCTTCTTCTTCTTATTTATTCTCTTCAGGGCAGCAAAAGCAAGATGTTTTGAAGGAGAAGGAGTTTTCTAAGTTGCAACAATTAGAGTTGGATGCCTTGGGTAATCCCTTTCCTTCATGTGTTTCCTTTGTTGATTCTAATATACCTACTGAAGTCAGTTTTGAGTGAAAAAGGATCCGTTGGAAAGCTGTGTTAGTTGGGCTTCCGTATCAAAAAGAATCAATCGATTCAGAGATAAGAATAAAAAGTTGTGATCAAAACACTAAGCTGTGTTCATAGTCAAAAAAAAAAAAAAAAACAGAACTGAAATTGAACTTGTTGAGTCCTTTCGAGTTGATTTTGAGCTTTCTTTGATTCCTTGAAATTGCCTTCTACTCTACTTGCTATTTGTTTGATTGGTTGTTCTTGCAATTACTCAAATATCAAGTGTCACAATTCTTTTCAGTGCTAGTTTTCTTTGAGAGTCTTCTTGGAAGCTTTTCTTGAACTCTTGAGTCTTACTAACACTTGAACAATTGCAGGGATTATTTGAGTGAATTTTGTGAGAGCATTAGAGAGTTCAAACATGAGAGTAAACACGTGAGGGAGTGCTAGGATTAGTGCAATTTTATGCTTCTTTTCGTGTTGTGAATTTACAGGAATTGCAGTATGTCTTACACGCAATGGTCTAAGAGGCGAGATTATGAGGATGATGTCCGTACTCACTTCAGACGTGAGCATCTTCGAAAGTTGGAGACCTTGACACAAGGAAATAAGAGTGTTGAAGAGTACTTTAATGAGATGAAGATTGCTTTGAAGAGAGCGCAAGTCAAGGAGACCAAAAGGGAGACGATGACAAGATTCTTCGAAGGCCTCAACCAAGAGATAATTGATCCACTGCATTACACTGAGTTCTTCTCCTTAGAGGGTATGTTACAAGCGGCGATCACCATAGAGAAACTCAATGTGAGATTGGATGAACTTGTGCGAGAACACCAAGCCAGGGATAAGCACTTTAGAGAACTAATTGAGAGGCTTCGTGGCGGTGCACCACGGCGAGAGGATGTCAAGAATACTACAACGCTTGCTATTGAGTGCGACTTGAGTGTCCAAGGGAAAGCAGAAGTGAGTGAGCGAGAAAAAGAAGAGGGCTTAAAAGAACCCAAAGTCTTAGAGAAGACTAATCAAAATAGCCCCCATGAAAAGAGTGAGCATGGGTTAACTAATTCTTCTTCTTCTTATTTATTCTCTTCAGGGCAGCAAAAGCAAGATGTTTTGAAGGAGAAGGAGTTGTCTAAGTTGCAACAATTAGAGTTGGATGCCTTGGGTAATCCCTTTCCTTCATGTGTTTCCTTTGTTGATTCTAATATACCTACTGAAGTCAGTTTTGAGTGAAAAAGGATCCGTTGGAAAGCTGTGTTAGTTGGGCTTCCGTATCAAAAAGAATCAATCGATTCAGAGTTAAGAATAAAAAGTTGTGATCAAAACACTAAGCTGTGTTCATAGTAAAAAAAAAAAAAAAAAAAAAACAGAACTGAAATTGAACTTGTTGAGTCCTTTCGAGTCGATTTTGAGCTTTCTTTGATTCCTTGAAATTGCCTTCTACTCTACTTGCTATTTGTTTGATTGGTTGTTCTTGCAATTACTCAAATATCAAGTGTCACAATTCTTTTCAGTGCTAGTTTTCTTTGAGAGTCTTCTTGGAAGCTTTTCTTGAACTCTTGAGACTTACTAACACTTGAACAATTGCAGGGATTATTTGAGTGAATTTTGTGAGAGCATTAGAGAGTTCAAACATGAGAGTAAACACGTGAGGGAGTGCTAGGATTAGTGCAATTTTATGCTTCTTTTCGTGTTGTGAATTTACAGGAATTGCAGTATGTCTTACACGCAATGGTCTAAGAGGCGAGATTATGAGGATGATGTCCGTACTCACTTCAGACGTGAGCATCTTCGAAAGTTGGAGACCTTGACACAAGGAAATAAGAGTGTTGAAGAGTACTTTAATGAGATGAAGATTGCTTTGAAGAGAGCGCAAGTCAAGGAGACCAAAAGGGAGACGATGACAAGATTCTTCGAAGGCCTCAACCAAGAGATAATTGATCCACTGCATTACACTGAGTTCTTCTCCTTAGAGGGTATGTTACAAGCGGCGATCACCATAGAGAAACTCAATGTGAGATTGGATGAACTTGTGCGAGAACACCAAGCCAGGGATAAGCACTTTAGAGAACTAATTGAGAGGCTTCGTGGCGGTGCACCACGGCGAGAGGATGTCAAGAATACTACAACGCTTGCTATTGAGTGCGACTTGAGTGTCCAAGGGAAAGCAGAAGTGAGTGAGCGAGAAAAAGAAGAGGGCTTAAAAGAACCCAAAGTCTTAGAGAAGACTAATCAAAATAGCCCCCATGAAAAGAGTGAGCATGGGTTAACTAATTCTTCATCTTCTTATTTATTCTCTTCAGGGCAGCAAAAGCAAGATGTTTTGAAGGAGAAGGAGTTTTCTAAGTTGCAACAATTAGAGTTGGATGCCTTGGGTAATCCCTTTCCTTCATGTGTTTCCTTTGTTGATTCTAATATACCTACTGAAGTCAGTTTTGAGTGAAAAAGGATCCGTTGGAAAGCTGTGTTAGTTGGGCTTCCGTATCAAAAAGAATCAATCGATTCAGAGTTAAGAATAAAAAGTTGTGATCAAAACACTAAGTTGTGTTCATAGTCAAAAAAAAAAAAAAAAACAGAACTGAAATTGAACTTGTTGAGTCCTTTCGAGTCGATTTTGAGCTTTCTTTGATTCCTTGAAATTGCCTTCTACTCTACTTGCTATTTGTTTGATTGGTTGTTCTTGCAATTACTCAAATATCAAGTGTCACAATTCTTTTCAGTGCTAGTTTTCTTTGAGAGTCTTCTTGGAAGCTTTTCTTGAACTCTTGAGTCTTACTAACACTTGAACAATTGCAGGGATTATTTGAGTGAATTTTGTGAGAGCATTAGAGAGTTCAAACATGAGAGTAAACACGTGAGGGAGTGCTAGGATTAGTGCAATTTTATGCTTCTTTTCGTGTTGTGAATTTACAGGAATTGCAGTATGTCTTACACGCAATGGTCTAAGAGGCGAGATTATGAGGATGATGTCCGTACTCACTTCAGACGTGAGCATCTTCGAAAGTTGGAGACCTTGACACAAGGAAATAAGAGTGTTGAAGAGTACTTTAATGAGATAAAGATTGCTTTGAAGAGAGCGCAAGTCAAGGAGACCAAAAGGGAGACGATGACAAGATTCTTCGAAGGCCTCAACCAAGAGATAATTGATCCACTGCATTACACTGAGTTCTTCTCCTTAGAGGGTATGTTACAAGCGGCGATCACCATAGAGAAACTCAATGTGAGATTGGATGAACTTGTGCGAGAACACCAAGCCAGGGATAAGCACTTTAGAGAACTAATTGAGAGGCTTCGTGGCGGTGCACCACGGCGAGAGGATGTCAAGAATACTACAACGCTTGCTATTGAGTGCGACTTGAGTGTCCAAGGGAAAGCAGAAGTGAGTGAGCGAGAAAAAGAAGAGGGCTTAAAAGAACCCAAAGTCTTAGAGAAGACTAATCAAAATAGCCCCCATGAAAAGAGTGAGCATGGGTTAACTAATTCTTCTTCTTCTTATTTATTCTCTTCAGGGCAGCAAAAGCAAGATGTTTTGAAGGAGAAGGAGTTTTCTAAGTTGCAACAATTAGAGTTGGATGCCTTGGGTAATCCCTTTCCTTCATGTGTTTCCTTTGTTGATTCTAATATACCTACTGAAGTCAGTTTTGAGTGAAAAAGGATCCGTTGGAAAGCTGTGTTAGTTGGGCTTCCGTATCAAAAAGAATCAATCGATTCAGAGTTAAGAATAAAAAGTTGTGATCAAAACACTAAGCTGTGTTCATAGTCAAAAAAAAAAAAAAAAAACAGAACTGAAATTGAACTTGTTGAGTCCTTTCGAGTCGATTTTGAGCTTTCTTTGATTCCTTGAAATTGCCTTCTACTCTACTTGCTATTTGTTTGATTGGTTGTTCTTGCAATTACTCAAATATCAAGTGTCACAATTCTTTTCAGTGCTAGTTTTCTTTGAGAGTCTTCTTGGAAGCTTTTCTTGAACTCTTGAGTCTTACTAACACTTGAACAATTGCAGGGATTATTTGAGTGAATTTTGTGAGAGCATTAGAGAGTTCAAACATGAGAGTAAACACGTGAGGGAGTGCTAGGATTAGTGCAATTTTATGCTTCTTTTCGTGTTGTGAATTTACAGGAATTGCAGTATGTCTTACACGCAATGGTCTAAGAGGCGAGATTATGAGGATGATGTCCGTACTCACTTCAGACGTGAGCATCTTCGAAAGTTGGAGACCTTGACACAAGGAAATAAGAGTGTTGAAGAGTACTTTAATGAGATGAAGATTGCTTTGAAGAGAGCGCAAGTCAAGGAGACCAAAAGGGAGACGATGACAAGATTCTTCGAAGGCCTCAACCAAGAGATAATTGATCCACTGCATTACACTGAGTTCTTCTCCTTAGAGGGTATGTTACAAGCGGCGATCACCATAGAGAAACTCAATGTGAGATTGGATGAACTTGTGCGAGAACACCAAGCCAGGGATAAGCACTTTAGAGAACTAATTGAGAGGCTTCGTGGCGGTGCACCACGGCGAGAGGATGTCAAGAATACTACAACGCTTGCTATTGAGTGCGACTTGAGTGTCCAAGGGAAAGCAGAAGTGAGTGAGCGAGAAAAAGAAGAGGGCTTAAAAGAACCCAAAGTCTTAGAGAAGACTAATCAAAATAGCCCCCATGAAAAGAGTGAGCATGGGTTAACTAATTCTTCTTCTTCTTATTTATTCTCTTCAGGGCAGCCAAAGCAAGATGTTTTGAAGGAGAAGGAGTTGTCTAAGTTGCAACAATTAGAGTTGGATGCCTTGGGTAATCCCTTTCCTTCATGTGTTTCCTTTGTTGATTCTAATATACCTACTGAAGTCAATTTTGAGTGAAAAAGGATCCGTTGGAAAGCTGTGTTAGTTGGGCTTCCGTATCAAAAAGAATCAATCGATTCAGAGTTAAGAATAAAAAGTTGTGATCAAAACACTAAGCTGTGTTCATAGTCAAAAAAAAAAAAAAAAAACAGAACTGAAATTGAACTTGTTGAGTCCTTTCAAGTCGATTTTGAGCTTTCTTTGATTCCTTGAAATTGCCTTCTACTCTACTTGCTATTTGTTTGATTGGTTGTTCTTGCAATTACTCAAATATCAAGTGTCACAATTCTTTTCAGTGCTAGTTTTCTTTGAGAGTCTTCTTGGAATCTTTTCTTGAACTCTTGAGTCTTACTAACACTTGAACAATTGCAGGGATTATTTGAGTGAATTTTGTGAGAGCATTAGAGAGTTCAAACATGAGAGTAAACACGTGAGGGAGTGCTAGGATTAGTGCAATTTTATGCTTCTTTTCGTGTTGTGAATTTACAGGAATTGCAGTATGTCTTACACGCAATGGTCTAAGAGGCGAGATTATGAGGATGATGTCCGTACTCACTTCAGACGTGAGCATCTTCGAAAGTTGGAGACCTTGACACAAGGAAATAAGAGTGTTGAAGAGTACTTTAATGAGATGAAGATTGCTTTGAAGAGAGCGCAAGTCAAGGAGACCAAAAGGGAGACGATGACAAGATTCTTCGAAGGCCTCAACCAAGAGATAATTGATCCACTGCATTACACTGAGTTCTTCTCCTTAGAGGGTATGTTACAAGCGGCGATCACCATAGAGAAACTCAATGTGAGATTGGATGAACTTGTGCGAGAACACCAAGCCAGGGATAAGCACTTTAGAGAACTAATTGAGAGGCTTCGTGGCGGTGCACCACGGCGAGAGGATGTCAAGAATACTACAACGCTTGCTATTGAGTGCGACTTGAGTGTCCAAGGGAAAGCAGAAGTGAGTGAGCGAGAAAAAGAAGAGGGCTTAAAAGAACCCAAAGTCTTAGAGAAGACTAATCAAAATAGCCCCCATGAAAAGAGTGAGCATGGGTTAACTAATTCTTCTTCTTCTTATTTATTCTCTTCAGGGCAGCAAAAGCAAGATGTTTTGAAGGAGAAGGAGTTTTCTAAGTTGCAACAATTAGAGTTGGATGCCTTGGGTAATCCCTTTCCTTCATGTGTTTCCTTTGTTGATTCTAATATACCTACTGAAGTCAGTTTTGAGTGAAAAAGGATCCGTTGGAAAGCTGTGTTAGTTGGGCTTCCGTATCAAAAAGAATCAATCGATTCAGAGTTAAGAATAAAAAGTTGTGATCAAAACACTAAGCTGTGTTCATAGTCAAAAAAAAAAAAAAAAAACAGAACTGAAATTGAACTTGTTGAGTCCTTTCGAGTCGATTTTGAGCTTTCTTTGATTCCTTGAAATTGCCTTCTACTCTACTTGCTATTTGTTTGATTGGTTGTTCTTGCAATTACTCAAATATCAAGTGTCACAATTCTTTTCAGTGCTAGTTTTCTTTGAGAGTCTTCTTGGAAGCTTTTCTTGAACTCTTGAGTCTTACTAACACTTGAACAATTGCAGGGATTATTTGAGTGAATTTTGTGAGAGCATTAGAGAGTTCAAACATGAGAGTAAACACGTGAGGGAGTGCTAGGATTAGTGCAATTTTATGCTTCTTTTCGTGTTGTGAATTTACAGGAATTGCAGTATGTCTTACACGCAATGGTCTAAGAGGCGAGATTATGAGGATGATGTCCGTACTCACTTCAGACGTGAGCATCTTCGAAAGTTGGAGACCTTGACACAAGGAAATAAGAGTGTTGAAGAGTACTTTAATGAGATGAAGATTGCTTTGAAGAGAGCGCAAGTCAAGGAGACCAAAAGGGAGACGATGACAAGATTCTTCGAAGGCCTCAACCAAGAGATAATTGATCCACTGCATTACACTGAGTTCTTCTCCTTAGAGGGTATGTTACAAGCGGCGATCACCATAGAGAAACTCAATGTGAGATTGGATGAACTTGTGCGAGAACACCAAGCCAGGGATAAGCACTTTAGAGAACTAATTGAGAGGCTTCGTGGCGGTGCACCACGGCGAGAGGATGTCAAGAATACTACAACGCTTGCTATTGAGTGCGACTTGAGTGTCCAAGGGAAAGCAGAAGTGAGTGAGCGAGAAAAAGAAGAGGGCTTAAAAGAACCCAAAGTCTTAGAGAAGACTAATCAAAATAGCCCCCATGAAAAGAGTGAGCATGGGTTAACTAATTCTTCTTCTTCTTATTTATTCTCTTCAGGGCAGCCAAAGCAAGATGTTTTGAAGGAGAAGGAGTTGTCTAAGTTGCAACAATTAGAGTTGGATGCCTTGGGTAATCCCTTTCCTTCATGTGTTTCCTTTGTTGATTCTAATATACCTACTGAAGTCAATTTTGAGTGAAAAAGGATCCGTTGGAAAGCTGTGTTAGTTGGGCTTCCGTATCAAAAAGAATCAATCGATTCAGAGTTAAGAATAAAAAGTTGTGATCAAAACACTAAGCTGTGTTCATAGTCAAAAAAAAAAAAAAAAAACAGAACTGAAATTGAACTTGTTGAGTCCTTTCAAGTCGATTTTGAGCTTTCTTTGATTCCTTGAAATTGCCTTCTACTCTACTTGCTATTTGTTTGATTGGTTGTTCTTGCAATTACTCAAATATCAAGTGTCACAATTCTTTTCAGTGCTAGTTTTCTTTGAGAGTCTTCTTGGAAGCTTTTCTTGAACTCTTGAGTCTTACTAACACTTGAACAATTGCAGGGATTATTTGAGTGAATTTTGTGAGAGCATTAGAGAGTTCAAACATGAGAGTAAACACGTGAGGGAGTGCTAGGATTAGTGCAATTTTATGCTTCTTTTCGTGTTGTGAATTTACAGGAATTGCAGTATGTCTTACACGCAATGGTCTAAGAGGCGAGATTATGAGGATGATGTCCGTACTCACTTCAGACGTGAGCATCTTCGAAAGTTGGAGACCTTGACACAAGGAAATAAGAGTGTTGAAGAGTACTTTAATGAGATGAAGATTGCTTTGAAGAGAGCGCAAGTCAAGGAGACCAAAAGGGAGACGATGACAAGATTCTTCGAAGGCCTCAATGATAAGGGCTCAACTTCTGTTTTGGAGAAGAAGAGACCGAATTGCTGTTCTTGAGCCGGATCTAGTCCTCTTGTGAGAGGTTGGCAGCTTGGATGGATGAACGGATGAAGGTGTATAGATGTTTAAATGGAGAGGATAACGTCGCAAGAAGGTTGCGGATTGTGCAGCGGATTAATGGATGAAAAGGAGAGTGTTTTGATGAACAATAATAAGTATATAACTTCAATACCCAACAAACCCTCTCTAGGCTAGCTAGAGCAACCTTGTTACAAAGTAAGGAAGATTAAGTGCTGGTTTGAAGAACCCTAAATTACCTAAGCTATACTAGGGTTTGGTCTTAGAGAAATAACATTCAAATCAAAGACAAGTGCTGAAATGAAATGTTTGCACTTTAAATACTAAAACCTAACAATGGGTAAATTACCCTTACACCCTTAGACAAAGGGGCTTGGCCTTGGCAACAATGAAGATGGGCTTGGAGGATGGGCTTCGGCCAACAGTCTTGGCCTAGACAGTAGGTTCGGCCTAGACGGGAGTCTTGGCCTAGACAGTAGGTTCGCCCTAGATGAGAGTCTTGGCCTAGACCGAAGGTTTGCCCTAGACAGCAGTCTTGGCCTAGACGGAAGGCAAGACAAGAGAAACGAGTTGGAGCCTTTAAGCTCATATCATCCCATCCCCCTTTGAAGAGATTCGTCCTCGAATCTAAGCTTTGGAGGGTGGGGGGGTTCCGAAAGTAGAGTGAGAGCCTTTAAGCTCATATCATCCCCTCCGCCTTGGAGGAGATTCGACCCCGAATCTATAAGGTCTATCCCTCGAAAGGCCGAACGGGCCAAGGCATGCTCACGGCTGGTGTCTACACACGGAACCCTCCAACAACAACTCTCGGTGAATATAGGCCAAGGTGGGGGCCTTCCTCGAGGAAGACGTGTAGGTGCGGACAGAAAACAGCCAAGAACAATCAAAGATGTGCCACGACGGGGCAAGGAGGTAACTCGGATCAGGTGCGAACTCCTAGTAGGGGGCTGGACCGTGAGGCCCCTTGAAGGCGCCTCAAATGGAAGGAAAAGTGCACGGCCAATCTGTCCTAAACCAAGAAGAAATGGGTCGACAAATCTATGCCGAGGCACCCTCGGAATGATGGATAATGCACTGCCCAAGGACTGAAATGTGCACTGCAAGGGAAAGCAATGAACGGCTGCCTCAAGGCAATCCGACGTAGACTCATCCAAAAACAGTAGCTTCTCCTCCAACGGAGTCGACTCAACCTCAATAAGTGATGGCAATTCGGATGTATACACCTCCTCCTCAATTGGATCTAACATATCATCAATAGAGTGCCAATCGGGAGGGCAAACGCTAACCTCTTCACATTGCCCAAGGTAGCCGAAAACCCGTAGGTTATCACATATAAGTGTCATTGCGCTGCTTCTGTCCAAGCGCGCTAGAATTGGAGCCATCCTCAAGGCGAAAGGTGAGGTGCCAAGGTATGGGGATGGGGCAGCCTTGGTGAAGTACTCATGGCTACGGTCAAGGTGGGGGGGCTGCTCAACATGATACCAAGATGCGTGGCTAGTAGGAGCAACCCTCAAATGCGGCGGTATGTAGGAAGACATAGAAAAATTCCTACAAAAGGAAACAAACACAATTGAATAGCTAAATGGGTTAGTCCCTCCCTCACGTGTTTCACTCGTGTTTATCACTCTAATAATCTCACAATATTCTCTCAAGCCCAAGCCAAACCGAAGCCAATAATGACTCAAAGACTCACTAAGGCACACGGAAGAAGCAAGGAAAACAAGGCTAGAAAGAAAGGTGAAAGAAAGCCAAATTAGTGATCAAGAAGAGACACTTGATTTTGATCACCAAATTGACTTAGAGTGGATAGATAGGTGTGTGGAAACAAAGAAAGGAAGACACCAAGACAAGCTACTCAAGACCAGACTCAAGGAAATAAGAAGAGAAAACCACAATTGAAAAGATACACTCAAAACTGAAATTTCGGGTGAAAACTGCACACTGATTTTAAGTTGACGATATGTATGGGAACAAGACAGAATTAGCCGAAGACCAAAACATAAGAGTTGTTCTACTCAGGCTGAAGTTTCATCCCACCAAATTTCAGAACAAACAGAGCAAAGAAGCTCTCATAAATGGCAAAGGCCGAAACTAGAAAGAAACTAGCTAAGAAAAATCAAAACAGAAAGTTTCCTTCACACAAGTGAAAACCGAATTTCAAACAAATGCACACCTAAATGTAAACTACTACACTTCTAATGGGATCATACACTAGTAGTCTCTTGCTTTTACTCAATTGCAATTTCTTTTTTTTTTTTTGAATTAGGAACTTGATCTCTTTTTTTTTTTTTTTTTTTTTTTTGATCTATGTTTTAGTTCCTTTCTTTTCCCTTTTTTTTTATTGCAATGAGTGAAGAGAACTCACTTGTATGACATGTAGTATTGAAATAAGAAGTGAAAGACAAGGAGTTTTAGTGTTTGAAAAATTTTCACTAGGTGCCAAAAATTTGATGAGGTGGCACTAGTGATGAGGTGGCAAATTTAAGTGAGGTGGCAAGTGAGGTGTCAAGTGAGGTGGCAAGTGTGAGGTGATAAAATATCTAGAAGAATATTCTATGCATATCCTATATGAAATACTAGGCTGAAATGAAGAATAGGTGGATTAATATGGGCCTAGTATTTTAGAGGACACCTCCACATAACAACAAAATGGGACCACATCCTACACATGGCACACAAGACACTTGTCTCTCAAATGGATGAACAAATGAAAGCACCAATCACCAATTTCGGTTGAATTAAATAAATTGAAGAAAATACACTAGTAGCGAACAATGAGGCGTGGTCACAAAGGACGGCCAAAGGAGTGACGGAAGGGTTCCGGATATAGTGCGGGACCATGACACCACATGGAGGTGCCAAAAATGGAAGGAAAGGTGTGCGGCTCACATGCCCAAAACCAAGTAGGAACGGGTCCTCAAAGCTATGTGTAGGTATCTTTGGAATGATGGAAAAATCACTCCCAAGGGACCACAAATGGCGCTGCTGTGCTAGACCAAGGATGGCCTTCTCGTGGCTGCCCGAAGAGAACTCATAAGCCGACTCTATACTCCTATCGTTCCCAAACTCCAACCCATCCAAAGGAGCACTCGAAACCACCAAATCCGAAAGCTCAACCCCTAAAGTAACCAACTCCATATCAATACCGTCCGAAAGGGGCTCAAGTAATCCCTCATCCAATGGAGCCAACTCACCCAAAGTAGCACTCGAATCCACTAAGTCCGAAAGCACACCAAGCTTATCCTCAAGAAGTGGTGGCAGCTCAGCAGAGTCAACACTAGAAGAAACTCGCGTATGAGTGGTGGAAGGGCCACTAGGAGAAGGTTGAGGTGGTGCTTCAACTCGTTGAAACGAGGAGTTGATTACCTCCAATCTGCGTCGCAACTCGGCCAAGATATCCGAAGGGTTCTCCAAGTGGTCAAACAAACCCATGGATGCATGATGTGGTACTCGGGCTCGAGGGGAAGAAGTCTCATGCACATAGGAGCCCGGAGGGGGCTGGTGGACACGGTGGGAAGATGGCGCCGTGTGGTAAGGTGGGGCATGACGGGGAAGTGCACTAGATGAGCCTAAAGGAGGCCTACAGTCAAGGCGTGATGATGGCACCTCATGATAAGGTGGGGCACGGTGAGCGGGTGCGCTAGGAGGCCTAAGGTCATGGCGTGATGATGGTGGCATATATGGAACATAGTCACGTCCGTGAGGATAAAGGAGGTGATCAACCGGTGCCTCTATCACGCGTGATGAGCTACGGGCACCATATGGAGGTGGCGCCACATAAGCGAGAGAGGGGCGGTGTGGGCGCTCATCAATGTGGTCCGGCTGTTCATACCCATAAGATTGCCATGAGGGCTCACGAAGACCATACTCCAACTGAGAAGAAGAAGTGGCACTAGAGCGGCTGTCTCGGCTGTCCAATACATAGGCCCAAGAATCAAGTGATGCTTCATCCCCCTCGGGACAAGCACCCTCATGGCAAGAACTAGTCCCATACGGTGACTCTACCTCTCCCAAGTAGCTACTGTCACGGCAAGAAGATACGCGGTCACTAGCCATGGAATAGGCCGCACTAGAACATGATGCATCCTCCCAATCGGACCCAACATCCGAATAAGAGTAATGCGAAGACATAGCAAATAAGTACCTACAAAAAGAAACAAACACAATTGAATAGCTAAATGGGTTAGTCCCTCCCTCACGTGTTTCACTCGTGTTTATCACTCTAATAATCTCACAATATTCTCTCAAGCCCAAGACAAACCGAAGCCAATAATGACTCAAAGACTAACTAAGGCACACGGAAGAAGCAAGGAAAACAAGGCTAGAAAGAAAGGTGAAAGAAAGCCAAATTAGTGATCAAGAAGAGACACTTGATTTTGATCACCAAATTGACTTAGAGTGGATAGATAGGTGTGTGGAAACAAAGAAAGGAAGACACCAAGACAAGCTACTCAAGATCAGACTCAAGGAAATAAGAAGAGAAAACCACAATTGAAAAGATAGACTCAAAACTGAAATTTCGAGTGAAAACTGCGCACTGATTTTGAATTGGATAGAAGTATGTGAAACCAACAGAATTAGGAGAAGTGTAAAACATAAGAGTTGTTCCCCTCAGACTCAAATTTAACCTGTCAAAATTTCAGAAATTTCTGAGCACAGACACTCGGACAAAAAGGGAAAAGCCGAAGCTAGTCAAAAGGAAAAAACAGAAAACGAAAATCTGAATTGGAAAAACACCAATTGAAAACCGAAACTCAAACAAATGCACACCTAATTGTAAACTACTACACTTCTAATGTCAACACACTAGTCTCTTACTTTTGACTCACTACTCTTTCTTTTCTTTTCTTTTGTTTAGGGACTTGATCTTTTCTTTTCTTCTCTTTTAGTCCCTTTTGTTTCTTTTCTTCTTGTTTTTTTTTTTTTTTTTGTAGTGAGTGAAGAGAGCTCAATGGATGAAAGACATGTCTTTTAAATGAACATAAGTGTATGACAAGTAGTTTAAAACACAAAAATAATTTTCACTAAATGCCAAAAATTTGATGATGTGGCACAAGTGATGAGGTGGCAAAAATAGGTGAGGTGGCAAGTGATGTGTCAAGTGAGTGTCAAGTGAGGTGGCAAGGATGTGCTCATAAAATATCTAAAAGAATATTCTATGCATATCCTATATGAGATACTAGGCTAGCAAAGAAGGTGATGTGGCTTAATATGCACCTAGTATATTAGAGGACACCTACACAAACCAACAAAATGGGACCACAAGCTGCACATGGTACACATTACACTTGTTCTTACACATGGATGAACCAAATGCATACACCAATCACACTAATTCAGTCTCAATGAAATAAATGAAGAAAACAATTCATCAAACACAGATTTTCGGAATTAATGGGTCACTAAAGATCAAAACTCAAAATCCTCAAGAACACAAGATGAACATGAAGAACACCAAGCACCACTTTCGGTCTATGAATCTTAAACAGCCCAAAGGTGGCCCAAAAGTTACGAAAATCACAGGACAGACTCTAAAGACGAAGATCTACAACTTTGTAGAAGAAATGAAACTGAAATTCCAAGTGGAAAGGACTCAAAACAGACTCACAACACCAGACTGTTTTACTCGCGCGATTTCTGCACACTTTTCTTCCAAGGCCGAAAAGTGTACCAAGATCACTGAGTTAGCAGCAGACCAAAACACAAAAGTTTCTCTACACAGAAAGATGTTTAAGTACAGAAATTTTCAGATTTTTCTGACGTAGAAAACAGACCCAGATCAGAAAAGGAAACAGACTCAAAAACTGACCCCTGGACAGAAAAAATTTCAGCACGAAATTTTCGGCCAAAATGGATAAACACACGGTAGAAATGATGGATCCAGCCGTGAGAAGGGATTTTACCAACCTAGAAGACGATTTGGAGCTCCGCTACCACTTGATAAGGGCTCAACTTCTGTTTTGGAGAAGAAGAGACCGAATTGCTGTTCTTGAGCCGGATCTAGTCCTCTTGTGAGAGGTTGGCAGCTTGGATGGATGAACGGATGAAGGTGTATAGATGTTTAAATGGAGAGGATAACGTCGCAAGAAGGTTGCGGATTGTGCAGCGGATTAATGGATGAAAAGGAGAGTGTTTTGATAAACAATAATAAGTATATAACTTCAATACCCAACAAACCCTCTCTAGGCTAGCTAGAGCAACCTTGTTACAAAGTAAGGAAGATGAAGTGCTGGTTTGAAGAACCCTAAATTACCTAAGCTATACTAGGGTTTGGTCTTAGAGAAATAACATTCAAATCAAAGACAAGTGCTGAAATGAAATGTTTGCACTTTAAATACTAAAACCTAACAATGGGTAAATTACCCTTACACCCTAGACAAAGGGGCTTGGCCTTGGCAGCAATGAAGATGGGCTTGGAGGATGGGCTTCGGCCAACAGTCTTGGCCTAGACAGTAGGTTCGGCCTAGACGGGAGTCTTGGCCTAGACAGTAGGTTCGCCCTAGATGGGAGTCTTGGCCTAGACCGAAGGTTTGCCCTAGACAGCAGTCTTGGCCTAGACGGAAGGCAAGACAAGAGAAACGAGTTGGAGCCTTTAAGCTCATATCACTCAACCAAGAGATAATTGATCCACTGCATTACACTGAGTTCTTCTCCTTAGAGGGTATGTTACAAGCGGCGATCACCATAGAGAAACTCAATGTGAGATTGGATGAACTTGTGCGAGAACACCAAGCCAGGGATAAGCACTTTAGAGAACTAATTGAGAGGCTTCGTGGCGGTGCACCACGGCGAGAGGATGTCAAGAATACTACAACGCTTGCTATTGAGTGTGACTTGAGTGTCCAAGGGAAAGCAGAAGTGAGTGAGCGAGAAAAAGAAGAGGGCTTAAAAGAACCCAAAGTCTTAGAGAAGACTAATCAAAATAGCCCCCATGAAAAGAGTGAGCATGGGTTAACTAATTCTTCTTCTTCTTATTTATTCTCTTCAGGGCAGCAAAAGCAAGATGTTTTGAAGGAGAAGGAGTTGTCTAAGTTGCAACAATTAGAGTTGGATGCCTTGGGTAATCCCTTTCCTTCATGTGTTTCCTTTGTTGATTCTAATAGAATTGTTGTCTTAAAAGAATCAGATTCAAGGCCGAATCTTTTCGAAGGGGAAGGGAATGATACGATCCTAGCCCCATGGTTAACCCCAGTGACGTTAATGCAACCCCTAGACATGGAGACAAGGGAGGAGACGCTGCTTGATCAAGCTTTCAGGCAAAGGATGACATGGAAGGTGCCTTGGAGGCGCAGACACAACAGGCAACTTCGTCAGAACGTATCTGGAGCTTTACATGTCGGAATCGTGCGATCGACCTCTCGTTGGGAACTTCAGGATGTTATCTTTCAGGTGGGACAAGATTCAGCTCATTTGGCCCAGTGGTTTGAAAGTTATGGACGTAAACATTATGGCGCGCAGTCTGTGCGTGAGACAACATACAACTTGAAGTTTCGGCCCAAACCTTGGCCCGATGATGGAGAACTCGACATGGGCTGCTGGAATGTATTTAAATATATTTATATTTAATGTAATTAATTAGTTAGTTAATTAGTTAATCGATTAATTAGTTAATTAAGTTATTTTCTTTAATTAGAACTTCTACTTCTATTCCTATTAGAACTCCTACTTCTATTCCTATTAGGGTTTGCTTGTAACCTATATAAGGAGCCGCTTGGCCTCCTTAGAAACTTAGCTGTTATTTGATAAATTGAGATATTCTCTTTAATCTCCGCCCCTTGTTCAAGTTGGTTGAACCTTGTTCTTCTTGAGTCTGCAATACTTGAGTCGTATACAAGTAAATCTTGGAATTGCGTTATTGTGTCGTTTCTCTTAGTGTGATTCTCACATCGTTGAGTCTAGTCCTAAGAATCCCATTCAAGATCCTTGACTTGAAATCGATTAGGGCTCTTAGCACAGGTTAGCTAAGTGGTCTAAGCTCGTACTTGTCGAGTTATTTATTTCCGCAGGAAATCCGTCTTTGAACAAAGATCAAAATTGGTGCTACGCATCCTAAGGAACCAGGATCGTATCAGTTGGTAGCGGAGCTTAAGGCGTTCAAAGATTGGTAAGTATCTTTATTTGTTTCAAGTTTTCATCGTTGAAATCGGTAATTCATTCTACTCCATTCAAAACCGATTTCTTTGCTGTGCTTGGTTCGTTTATGTGCAAATTCTGGTCAGTTGTCAAAATCGAATTTTAATATATAGCTATTGAAGTCCGATTTGGGTGATTGTGGTTCCGTTGGAAAGCTGCACTTGTAAGGATTCCTAATCAAAAAGAATCAAGTGATTCCGATACCGGAGTCAAAAGCTATAGTCGATTTACTAAATTATATTTCTGCCAAATCCTGCACAATTTTAAGTTGTCGAAATTAATTTTAATATATAGCTACTGAAGTCAGTTTTGAGT
Organism: Viola odorata; assembly: GCA_963691705.1. NCBI lineage: Eukaryota > Viridiplantae > Streptophyta > Magnoliopsida > Malpighiales > Violaceae > Viola > Viola odorata. The sequence continues at coordinate 29,780,001 of OY829541.1, forward strand.
GAAAAAGGATCCGTTGGAAATCTGTGTTAGTTGGGCTTCCGTATCAAAAAGAATCAATCGATTCAGAGTTAAGAATAAAAAGTTGTGATCAAAACACTAAGCTGTGTTCATAGTCAAAAAAAAAAAGAAAAAAACAGAACTGAAATTGAACTTGTTGAGTCCTTTCGAGTCGATTTTGAGCTTTCTTTGATTCCTTGAAATTGCCTTCTACTCTACTTGCTATTTGTTTGATTGGTTGTTCTTGCAATTACTCAAATATCAAGTGTCACAATTCTTTTCAGTGCTAGTTTTCTTTGAGAGTCTTCTTGGAAGCTTTTCTTGAACTCTTGAGTCTTACTAACACTTGAACAATTGTAGGGATTATTTGAGTGAATTTTGTGAGAGCATTAGAGAGTTCAAACATGAGAGTAAACACGTGAGGGAGTGCTAGGATTAGTGCAATTTTATGCTTCTTTTCGTGTTGTGAATTTACAGGAATTGCAGTATGTCTTACACGCAATGGTCTAAGAGGCGAGATTATGAGGATGATGTCCGTACTCACTTCAGACGTGAGCATCTTCGAAAGTTGGAGACCTTGACACAAGGAAATAAGAGTGTTGAAGAGTACTTTAATGAGATGAAGATTGCTTTGAAGAGAGCGCAAGTCAAGGAGACCAAAAGGGAGACGATGACAAGATTCTTCGAAGGCCTCAACCAAGAGATAATTGATCCACTGCATTACACTGAGTTCTTCTCCTTAGAGGGTATGTTACAAGCGGCGATCACCATAGAGAAACTCAATGTGAGATTGGATGAACTTGTGCGAGAACACCAAGCCAGGGATAAGCACTTTAGAGAACTAATTGAGAGGCTTCGTGGCGGTGCACCACGGCGAGAGGATGTCAAGAATACTACAACGCTTGCTATTGAGTGTGACTTGAGTGTCCAAGGGAAAGCAGAAGTGAGTGAGCGAGAAAAAGAAGAGGGCTTAAAAGAACCCAAAGTCTTAGAGAAGACTAATCAAAATAGCCCCCATGAAAAGAGTGAGCATGGGTTAACTAATTCTTCTTCTTCTTATTTATTCTCTTCAGGGCAGCAAAAGCAAGATGTTTTGAAGGAGAAGGAGTTGTCTAAGTTGCAACAATTAGAGTTGGATGCCTTGGGTAATCCCTTTCCTTCATGTGTTTCCTTTGTTGATTCTAATAGAATTGTTGTCTTAAAAGAATCAGATTCAAGGCCGAATCTTTTCGAAGGGGAAGGGAATGATACGATCCTAGCCCCATGGTTAACCCCAGTGACGTTAATGCAACCCCTAGACATGGAGACAAGGGAGGAGACGCTGCTTGATCAAGCTTTCAGGCAAAGGATGACATGGAAGGTACCTTGGAGGCGCAGACACAACAGGCAACTTCGTCAGAACGTATCTGGAGCTTTACATGTCGGAATCGTGCGATCGACCTCTCGTTGGGAACTTCAGGATGTTATCTTTCAGGTGGGACAAGATTCAGCTCATTTGGCCCAGTGGTTTGAAAGTTATGGACGTAAACATTATGGCGCGCAGTCTGTGCGTGAGACAACATACAACTTGAAGTTTCGGCCCAAACCTTGGCCCGATGATGGAGAACTCGACATGGGCTGCTGGAATGTATTTAAATATATTTATATTTAATGTAATTAATTAGTTAGTTAATTAGTTAATCGATTAATTAGTTAATTAAGTTATTTTCTTTAATTAGAACTTCTACTTCTATTCCTATTAGAACTCCTACTTCTATTCCTATTAGGGTTTGCTTGTAACCTATATAAGGAGCCGCTTGGCCTCCTTAGAAACTTGGCTGTTATTTGATAAATTGAGATATTCTCTTTAATCTCCGCCGCTTGTTCAAGTTGGTTGAACCTTGTTTTTCTTGAGTCTGCAATACTTGAGTCGTATACAAGTAAATCTTGGAATTGCGTTATTGTGTCGTTTCTCTTAGTGTGATTCTCACATCGTTGAGTCTAGTCCTAAGAATCCGATTCAAGATCCTTGACTTGAAATCGATTAGGGCTCTTAGCACAGGTTAGCTAAGTGGTCTAAGCTCGTACTTGTCGAGTTATTTATTTCCGCAGGAAATCCGTCTTTGAACAAAGATCAAAATTGGTGCTACGCATCCTAAGGAACCAGGATCGTATCAGTTGGTAGCGGAGCTTAAGGCGTTCAAAGATTGGTAAGTATCTTTATTTGTTTCAAGTTTTCATCGTTGAAATCGGTAATTCATTCTACTCCATTCAAAACCGATTTCTTTGCTGTGCTTGGTTCGTTTATGTGCAAATTCTGGTCAGTTGTCAAAATCGAATTTTAATATATAGCTATTGAAGTCCGATTTGGGTGATTGTGGTTCCGTTGGAAAGCTGCACTTGTAAGGATTCCTAATCAAAAAGAATCAAGTGATTCCGATACCGGAGTCAAAAGCTATAGTCGATTTACTAAATTATATTTCTGCCAAATCCTGCACAATTTTAAGTTGTCGAAATTAATTTTAATATATAGCTACTGAAGTCAGTTTTGAGTGAAAAAGGATCCGTTGGAAAGCTGTGTTAGTTGGGCTTCCGTATCAAAAAGAATCAATCGATTCAGAGTTAAGAATAAAAAGTTGTGATCAAAACACTAAGCTGTGTTCATAGTCAAAAAAAAAAAGAAAAAAACAGAACTGAAATTGAACTTGTTGAGTCCTTTCGAGTCGATTTTGAGCTTTCTTTGATTCCTTGAAATTGCCTTCTACTCTACTTGCTATTTGTTTGATTGGTTGTTCTTGCAATTACTCAAATATCAAGTGTCACAATTCTTTTCAGTGCTAGTTTTCTTTGAGAGTCTTCTTGGAAGCTTTTCTTGAACTCTTGAGTCTTACTAACACTTGAACAATTGTAGGGATTATTTGAGTGAATTTTGTGAGAGCATTAGAGAGTTCAAACATGAGAGTAAACACGTGAGGGAGTGCTAGGATTAGTGCAATTTTATGCTTCTTTTCGTGTTGTGAATTTACAGGAATTGCAGTATGTCTTACACGCAATGGTCTAAGAGGCGAGATTATGAGGATGATGTCCGTACTCACTTCAGACGTGAGCATCTTCGAAAGTTGGAGACCTTGACACAAGGAAATAAGAGTGTTGAAGAGTACTTTAATGAGATGAAGATTGCTTTGAAGAGAGCGCAAGTCAAGGAGACCAAAAGGGAGACGATGACAAGATTCTTCGAAGGCCTCAACCAAGAGATAATTGATCCACTGCATTACACTGAGTTCTTCTCCTTAGAGGGTATGTTACAAGCGGCGATCACCATAGAGAAACTCAATGTGAGATTGGATGAACTTGTGCGAGAACACCAAGCCAGGGATAAGCACTTTAGAGAACTAATTGAGAGGCTTCGTGGCGGTGCACCACGGCGAGAGGATGTCAAGAATACTACAACGCTTGCTATTGAGTGTGACTTGAGTGTCCAAGGGAAAGCAGAAGTGAGTGAGCGAGAAAAAGAAGAGGGCTTAAAAGAACCCAAAGTCTTAGAGAAGACTAATCAAAATAGCCCCCATGAAAAGAGTGAGCATGGGTTAACTAATTCTTCTTCTTCTTATTTATTCTCTTCAGGGCAGCAAAAGCAAGATGTTTTGAAGGAGAAGGAGTTGTCTAAGTTGCAACAATTAGAGTTGGATGCCTTGGGTAATCCCTTTCCTTCATGTGTTTCCTTTGTTGATTCTAATAGAATTGTTGTCTTAAAAGAATCAGATTCAAGGCCGAATCTTTTCGAAGGGGAAGGGAATGATACGATCCTAGCCCCATGGTTAACCCCAGTGACGTTAATGCAACCCCTAGACATGGAGACAAGGGAGGAGACGCTGCTTGATCAAGCTTTCAGGCAAAGGATGACATGGAAGGTGCCTTGGAGGCGCAGACACAACAGGCAACTTCGTCAGAACGTATCTGGAGCTTTACATGTCGGAATCGTGCGATCGACCTCTCGTTGGGAACTTCAGGATGTTATCTTTCAGGTGGGACAAGATTCAGCTCATTTGGCCCAGTGGTTTGAAAGTTATGGACGTAAACATTATGGCGCGCAGTCTGTGCGTGAGACAACATACAACTTGAAGTTTCGGCCCAAACCTTGGCCCGATGATGGAGAACTCGACATGGGCTGCTGGAATGTATTTAAATATATTTATATTTAATGTAATTAATTAGTTAATCGATTAATTAGTTAATTAAGTTATTTTCTTTAATTAGAACTTCTACTTCTATTCCTATTAGAACTCCTACTTCTATTCCTATTAGGGTTTGCTTGTAACCTATATAAGGAGCCGCTTGGCCTCCTTAGAAACTTGGCTGTTATTTGATAAATTGAGATATTCTCTTTAATCTCCGCCCCTTGTTCAAGTTGGTTGAACCTTGTTCTTCTTGAGTCTGCAATACTTGAGTCGTATACAAGTAAATCTTGGAATTGCGTTATTGTGTCGTTTCTCTTAGTGTGATTCTCACATCGTTGAGTCTAGTCCTAAGAATCCCATTCAAGATCCTTGACTTGAAATCGATTAGGGCTCTTAGCACAGGTTAGCTAAGTGGTCTAAGCTCGTACTTGTCGAGTTATTTATTTCCGCAGGAAATCCGTCTTTGAACAAAGATCAAAATTGGTGCTACGCATCCTAAGGAACCAGGATCGTATCAGTTGGTAGCGGAGCTTAAGGCGTTCAAAGATTGGTAAGTATCTTTATTTGTTTCAAGTTTTCATCGTTGAAATCGGTAATTCATTCTACTCCATTCAAAACCGATTTCTTTGCTGTGCTTGGTTCGTTTATGTGCAAATTCTGGTCAGTTGTCAAAATCGAATTTTAATATATAGCTATTGAAGTCCAATTTGGGTGATTGTGGTTCCGTTGGAAAGCTGCACTTGTAAGGATTCCTAATCAAAAAGAATCAAGTGATTCCGATACCGGAGTCAAAAGCTATAGTCGATTTACTAAATTATATTTCTGCCAAATCCTGCACAATTTTAAGTTGTCGAAATTAATTTTAATATATAGCTACTGAAGTCAGTTTTGAGTGAAAAAGGATCCGTTGGAAAGCTGTGTTAGTTGGGCTTCCGTATCAAAAAGAATCAATCGATTCAGAGTTAAGAATAAAAAGTTGTGATCAAAACACTAAGCTGTGTTCATAGTCAAAAAAAAAAAGAAAAAAACAGAACTGAAATTGAACTTGTTGAGTCCTTTCGAGTCGATTTTGAGCTTTCTTTGATTCCTTGAAATTGCCTTCTACTCTACTTGCTATTTGTTTGATTGGTTGTTCTTGCAATTACTCAAATATCAAGTGTCACAATTCTTTTCAGTGCTAGTTTTCTTTGAGAGTCTTCTTGGAAGCTTTTCTTGAACTCTTGAGTCTTACTAACACTTGAACAATTGTAGGGATTATTTGAGTGAATTTTGTGAGAGCATTAGAGAGTTCAAACATGAGAGTAAACACGTGAGGGAGTGCTAGGATTAGTGCAATTTTATGCTTCTTTTCGTGTTGTGAATTTACAGGAATTGCAGTATGTCTTACACGCAATGGTCTAAGAGGCGAGATTATGAGGATGATGTCCGTACTCACTTCAGACGTGAGCATCTTCGAAAGTTGGAGACCTTGACACAAGGAAATAAGAGTGTTGAAGAGTACTTTAATGAGATGAAGATTGCTTTGAAGAGAGCGCAAGTCAAGGAGACCAAAAGGGAGACGATGACAAGATTCTTCGAAGGCCTCAACCAAGAGATAATTGATCCACTGCATTACACTGAGTTCTTCTCCTTAGAGGGTATGTTACAAGCGGCGATCACTATAGAGAAACTCAATGTGAGATTGGATGAACTTGTGCGAGAACACCAAGCCAGGGATAAGCACTTTAGAGAACTAATTGAGAGGCTTCGTGGCGGTGCACCACGGCGAGAGGATGTCAAGAATACTACAACGCTTGCTATTGAGTGTGACTTGAGTGTCCAAGGGAAAGCAGAAGTGAGTGAGCGAGAAAAAGAAGAGGGCTTAAAAGAACCCAAAGTCTTAGAGAAGACTAATCAAAATAGCCCCCATGAAAAGAGTGAGCATGGGTTAACTAATTCTTCTTCTTCTTATTTATTCTCTTCAGGGCAGCAAAAACAAGATGTTTTGAAGGAGAAGGAGTTGTCTAAGTTGCAACAATTAGAGTTGGATGCCTTGGGTAATCCCTTTCCTTCATGTGTTTCCTTTGTTGATTCTAATAGAATTGTTGTCTTAAAAGAATCAGATTCAAGGCCGAATCTTTTCGAAGGGGAAGGGAATGATACGATCCTAGCCCCATGGTTAACCCCAGTGACGTTAATGCAACCCCTAGACATGGAGACAAGGGAGGAGACGCTGCTTGATCAAGCTTTCAGGCAAAGGATGACATGGAAGGTGCCTTGGAGGCGCAGACACAACAGGCAACTTCGTCAGAACGTATCTGGAGCTTTACATGTCGGAATCGTGCGATCGACCTCTCGTTGGGAACTTCAGGATGTTATCTTTCAGGTGGGACAAGATTCAGCTCATTTGGCCCAGTGGTTTGAAAGTTATGGACGTAAACATTATGGCGCGCAGTCTGTGCGTGAGACAACATACAACTTGAAGTTTCGGCCCAAACCTTGGCCCGATGATGGAGAACTCGACATGGGCTGCTGGAATGTATTTAAATATATTTATATTTAATGTAATTAATTAGTTAATCGATTAATTAGTTAATTAAGTTATTTTCTTTAATTAGAACTTCTACTTCTATTCCTATTAGAACTCCTACTTCTATTCCTATTAGGGTTTGCTTGTAACCTATATAAGGAGCCGCTTGGCCTCCTTAGAAACTTGGCTGTTATTTGATAAATTGAGATATTCTCTTTAATCTCCGCCCCTTGTTCAAGTTGGTTGAACCTTGTTCTTCTTGAGTCTGCAATACTTGAGTCGTATACAAGTAAATCTTGGAATTGCGTTATTGTGTCGTTTCTCTTAGTGTGATTCTCACATCGTTGAGTCTAGTCCTAAGAATCCCATTCAAGATCCTTGACTTGAAATCGATTAGGGCTCTTAGCACAGGTTAGCTAAGTGGTCTAAGCTCGTACTTGTCGAGTTATTTATTTCCGCAGGAAATCCGTCTTTGAACAAAGATCAAAATTGGTGCTACGCATCCTAAGGAACCAGGATCGTATCAGTTGGTAGCGGAGCTTAAGGCGTTCAAAGATTGGTAAGTATCTTTATTTGTTTCAAGTTTTCATCGTTGAAATCGGTAATTCATTCTACTCCATTCAAAACCGATTTCTTTGCTGTGCTTGGTTCGTTTATGTGCAAATTCTGGTCAGTTGTCAAAATCGAATTTTAATATATAGCTATTGAAGTCCAATTTGGGTGATTGTGGTTCCGTTGGAAAGCTGCACTTGTAAGGATTCCTAATCAAAAAGAATCAAGTGATTCCGATACCGGAGTCAAAAGCTATAGTCGATTTACTAAATTATATTTCTGCCAAATCCTGCACAATTTTAAGTTGTCGAAATTAATTTTAATATATAGCTACTGAAGTCAGTTTTGAGTGAAAAAGGATCCGTTGGAAAGCTGTGTTAGTTGGGCTTCCGTATCAAAAAGAATCAATCGATTCAGAGTTAAGAATAAAAAGTTGTGATCAAAACACTAAGCTGTGTTCATAGTCAAAAAAAAAAAGAAAAAAACAGAACTGAAATTGAACTTGTTGAGTCCTTTCGAGTCGATTTTGAGCTTTCTTTGATTCCTTGAAATTGCCTTCTACTCTACTTGCTATTTGTTTGATTGGTTGTTCTTGCAATTACTCAAATATCAAGTGTCACAATTCTTTTCAGTGCTAGTTTTCTTTGAGAGTCTTCTTGGAAGCTTTTCTTGAACTCTTGAGTCTTACTAACACTTGAACAATTGTAGGGATTATTTGAGTGAATTTTGTGAGAGCATTAGAGAGTTCAAACATGAGAGTAAACACGTGAGGGAGTGCTAGGATTAGTGCAATTTTATGCTTCTTTTCGTGTTGTGAATTTACAGGAATTGCAGTATGTCTTACACGCAATGGTCTAAGAGGCGAGATTATGAGGATGATGTCCGTACTCACTTCAGACGTGAGCATCTTCGAAAGTTGGAGACCTTGACACAAGGAAATAAGAGTGTTGAAGAGTACTTTAATGAGATGAAGATTGCTTTGAAGAGAGCGCAAGTCAAGGAGACCAAAAGGGAGACGATGACAAGATTCTTCGAAGGCCTCAACCAAGAGATAATTGATCCACTGCATTACACTGAGTTCTTCTCCTTAGAGGGTATGTTACAAGCGGCGATCACTATAGAGAAACTCAATGTGAGATTGGATGAACTTGTGCGAGAACACCAAGCCAGGGATAAGCACTTTAGAGAACTAATTGAGAGGCTTCGTGGCGGTGCACCACGGCGAGAGGATGTCAAGAATACTACAACGCTTGCTATTGAGTGTGACTTGAGTGTCCAAGGGAAAGCAGAAGTGAGTGAGCGAGAAAAAGAAGAGGGCTTAAAAGAACCCAAAGTCTTAGAGAAGACTAATCAAAATAGCCCCCATGAAAAGAGTGAGCATGGGTTAACTAATTCTTCTTCTTCTTATTTATTCTCTTCAGGGCAGCAAAAACAAGATGTTTTGAAGGAGAAGGAGTTGTCTAAGTTGCAACAATTAGAGTTGGATGCCTTGGGTAATCCCTTTCCTTCATGTGTTTCCTTTGTTGATTCTAATAGAATTGTTGTCTTAAAAGAATCAGATTCAAGGCCGAATCTTTTCGAAGGGGAAGGGAATGATACGATCCTAGCCCCATGGTTAACCCCAGTGACGTTAATGCAACCCCTAGACATGGAGACAAGGGAGGAGACGCTGCTTGATCAAGCTTTCAGGCAAAGGATGACATGGAAGGTGCCTTGGAGGCGCAGACACAACAGGCAACTTCGTCAGAACGTATCTGGAGCTTTACATGTCGGAATCGTGCGATCGACCTCTCGTTGGGAACTTCAGGATGTTATCTTTCAGGTGGGACAAGATTCAGCTCATTTGGCCCAGTGGTTTGAAAGTTATGGACGTAAACATTATGGCGCGCAGTCTGTGCGTGAGACAACATACAACTTGAAGTTTCGGCCCAAACCTTGGCCCGATGATGGAGAACTCGACATGGGCTGCTGGAATGTATTTAAATATATTTATATTTAATGTAATTAATTAGTTAGTTAATTAGTTAATCGATTAATTAGTTAATTAAGTTATTTTCTTTAATTAGAACTTCTACTTCTATTCCTATTAGAACTCCTACTTCTATTCCTATTAGGGTTTGCTTGTAACCTATATAAGGAGCCGCTTGGCCTCCTTAGAAACTTGGCTGTTATTTGATAAATTGAGATATTCTCTTTAATCTCCGCCCCTTGTTCAAGTTGGTTGAACCTTGTTCTTCTTGAGTCTGCAATACTTGAGTCGTATACAAGTAAATCTTGGAATTGCGTTATTGTGTCGTTTCTCTTAGTGTGATTCTCACATCGTTGAGTCTAGTCCTAAGAATCCCATTCAAGATCCTTGACTTGAAATCGATTAGGGCTCTTAGCACAGGTTAGCTAAGTGGTCTAAGCTCGTACTTGTCGAGTTATTTATTTCCGCAGGAAATCCGTCTTTGAACAAAGATCAAAATTGGTGCTACGCATCCTAAGGAACCAGGATCGTATCAGTTGGTAGCGGAGCTTAAGGCGTTCAAAGATTGGTAAGTATCTTTATTTGTTTCAAGTTTTCATCGTTGAAATCGGTAATTCATTCTACTCCATTCAAAACCGATTTCTTTGCTGTGCTTGGTTCGTTTATGTGCAAATTCTGGTCAGTTGTCAAAATCGAATTTTAATATATAGCTATTGAAGTCCAATTTGGGTGATTGTGGTTCCGTTGGAAAGCTGCACTTGTAAGGATTCCTAATCAAAAAGAATCAAGTGATTCCGATACCGGAGTCAAAAGCTATAGTCGATTTACTAAATTATATTTCTGCCAAATCCTGCACAATTTTAAGTTGTCGAAATTAATTTTAATATATAGCTACTGAAGTCAGTTTTGAGTGAAAAAGGATCCGTTGGAAAGCTGTGTTAGTTGGGCTTCCGTATCAAAAAGAATCAATCGATTCAGAGTTAAGAATAAAAAGTTGTGATCAAAACACTAAGCTGTGTTCATAGTCAAAAAAAAAAAGAAAAAAACAGAACTGAAATTGAACTTGTTGAGTCCTTTCGAGTCGATTTTGAGCTTTCTTTGATTCCTTGAAATTGCCTTCTACTCTACTTGCTATTTGTTTGATTGGTTGTTCTTGCAATTACTCAAATATCAAGTGTCACAATTCTTTTCAGTGCTAGTTTTCTTTGAGAGTCTTCTTGGAAGCTTTTCTTGAACTCTTGAGTCTTACTAACACTTGAACAATTGTAGGGATTATTTGAGTGAATTTTGTGAGAGCATTAGAGAGTTCAAACATGAGAGTAAACACGTGAGGGAGTGCTAGGATTAGTGCAATTTTATGCTTCTTTTCGTGTTGTGAATTTACAGGAATTGCAGTATGTCTTACACGCAATGGTCTAAGAGGCGAGATTATGAGGATGATGTCCGTACTCACTTCAGACGTGAGCATCTTCGAAAGTTGGAGACCTTGACACAAGGAAATAAGAGTGTTGAAGAGTACTTTAATGAGATGAAGATTGCTTTGAAGAGAGCGCAAGTCAAGGAGACCAAAAGGGAGACGATGACAAGATTCTTCGAAGGCCTCAACCAAGAGATAATTGATCCACTGCATTACACTGAGTTCTTCTCCTTAGAGGGTATGTTACAAGCGGCGATCACCATAGAGAAACTCAATGTGAGATTGGATGAACTTGTGCGAGAACACCAAGCCAGGGATAAGCACTTTAGAGAACTAATTGAGAGGCTTCGTGGCGGTGCACCACGGCGAGAGGATGTCAAGAATACTACAACGCTTGCTATTGAGTGTGACTTGAGTGTCCAAGGGAAAGCAGAAGTGAGTGAGCGAGAAAAAGAAGAGGGCTTAAAAGAACCCAAAGTCTTAGAGAAGACTAATCAAAATAGCCCCCATGAAAAGAGTGAGCATGGGTTAACTAATTCTTCTTCTTCTTATTTATTCTCTTCAGGGCAGCAAAAGCAAGATGTTTTGAAGGAGAAGGAGTTGTCTAAGTTGCAACAATTAGAGTTGGATGCCTTGGGTAATCCCTTTCCTTCATGTGTTTCCTTTGTTGATTCTAATAGAATTGTTGTCTTAAAAGAATCAGATTCAAGGCCGAATCTTTTGGAAGGGGAAGGGAATGATACGATCCTAGCCCCATGGTTAACCCCAGTGACGTTAATGCAACCCCTAGACATGGAGACAAGGGAGGAGACGCTGCTTGATCAAGCTTTCAGGCAAAGGATGACATGGAAGGTGCCTTGGAGGCGCAGACACAACAGGCAACTTCGTCAGAACGTATCTGGAGCTTTACATGTCGGAATCGTGCGATCGACCTCTCGTTGGGAACTTCAGGATGTTATCTTTCAGGTGGGACAAGATTCAGCTCATTTGGCCCAGTGGTTTGAAAGTTATGGACGTAAACATTATGGCGCGCAGTCTGTGCGTGAGACAACATACAACTTGAAGTTTCGGCCCAAACCTTGGCCCGATGATGGAGAACTCGACATGGGCTGCTGGAATGTATTTAAATATATTTATATTTAATGTAATTAATTAGTTAGTTAATTAGTTAATCGATTAATTAGTTAATTAAGTTATTTTCTTTAATTAGAACTTCTACTTCTATTCCTATTAGAACTCCTACTTCTATTCCTATTAGGGTTTGCTTGTAACCTATATAAGGAGCCGCTTGGCCTCCTTAGAAACTTGGCTGTTATTTGATAAATTGAGATATTCTCTTTAATCTCCGCCCCTTGTTCAAGTTGGTTGAACCTTGTTCTTCTTGAGTCTGCAATACTTGAGTCGTATACAAGTAAATCTTGGAATTGCGTTATTGTGTCGTTTCTCTTAGTGTGATTCTCACATCGTTGAGTCTAGTCCTAAGAATCCCATTCAAGATCCTTGACTTGAAATCGATTAGGGCTCTTAGCACAGGTTAGCTAAGTGGTCTAAGCTCGTACTTGTCGAGTTATTTATTTCCGCAGGAAATCCGTCTTTGAACAAAGATCAAAATTGGTGCTACGCATCCTAAGGAACCAGGATCGTATCAGTTGGTAGCGGAGCTTAAGGCGTTCAAAGATTGGTAAGTATCTTTATTTGTTTCAAGTTTTCATCGTTGAAATCGGTAATTCATTCTACTCCATTCAAAACCGATTTCTTTGCTGTGCTTGGTTCGTTTATGTGCAAATTCTGGTCAGTTGTCAAAATCGAATTTTAATATATAGCTATTGAAGTCCAATTTGGGTGATTGTGGTTCCGTTGGAAAGCTGCACTTGTAAGGATTCCTAATCAAAAAGAATCAAGTGATTCCGATACCGGAGTCAAAAGCTATAGTCGATTTACTAAATTATATTTCTGCCAAATCCTGCACAATTTTAAGTTGTCGAAATTAATTTTAATATATAGCTACTGAAGTCAGTTTTGAGTGAAAAAGGATCCGTTGGAAAGCTGTGTTAGTTGGGCTTCCGTATCAAAAAGAATCAATCGATTCAGAGTTAAGAATAAAAAGTTGTGATCAAAACACTAAGCTGTGTTCATAGTCAAAAAAAAAAAGAAAAAAACAGAACTGAAATTGAACTTGTTGAGTCCTTTCGAGTCGATTTTGAGCTTTCTTTGATTCCTTGAAATTGCCTTCTACTCTACTTGCTATTTGTTTGATTGGTTGTTCTTGCAATTACTCAAATATCAAGTGTCACAATTCTTTTCAGTGCTAGTTTTCTTTGAGAGTCTTCTTGGAAGCTTTTCTTGAACTCTTGAGTCTTACTAACACTTGAACAATTGTAGGGATTATTTGAGTGAATTTTGTGAGAGCATTAGAGAGTTCAAACATGAGAGTAAACACGTGAGGGAGTGCTAGGATTAGTGCAATTTTATGCTTCTTTTCGTGTTGTGAATTTACAGGAATTGCAGTATGTCTTACACGCAATGGTCTAAGAGGCGAGATTATGAGGATGATGTCCGTACTCACTTCAGACGTGAGCATCTTCGAAAGTTGGAGACCTTGACACAAGGAAATAAGAGTGTTGAAGAGTACTTTAATGAGATGAAGATTGCTTTGAAGAGAGCGCAAGTCAAGGAGACCAAAAGGGAGACGATGACAAGATTCTTCGAAGGCCTCAACCAAGAGATAATTGATCCACTGCATTACACTGAGTTCTTCTCCTTAGAGGGTATGTTACAAGCGGCGATCACCATAGAGAAACTCAATGTGAGATTGGATGAACTTGTGCGAGAACACCAAGCCAGGGATAAGCACTTTAGAGAACTAATTGAGAGGCTTCGTGGCGGTGCACCACGGCGAGAGGATGTCAAGAATACTACAACGCTTGCTATTGAGTGTGACTTGAGTGTCCAAGGAAAAGCAGAAGTGAGTGAGCGAGAAAAAGAAGAGGGCTTAAAAGAACCCAAAGTCTTAGAGAAGACTAATCAAAATAGCCCCCATGAAAAGAGTGAGCATGGGTTAACTAATTCTTCTTCTTCTTATTTATTCTCTTCAGGGCAGCAAAAGCAAGATGTTTTGAAGGAGAAGGAGTTGTCTAAGTTGCAACAATTAGAGTTGGATGCCTTGGGTAATCCCTTTCCTTCATGTGTTTCCTTTGTTGATTCTAATAGAATTGTTGTCTTAAAAGAATCAGATTCAAGGCCGAATCTTTTGGAAGGGGAAGGGAATGATACGATCCTAGCCCCATGGTTAACCCCAGTGACGTTAATGCAACCCCTAGACATGGAGACAAGGGAGGAGACGCTGCTTGATCAAGCTTTCAGGCAAAGGATGACATGGAAGGTGCCTTGGAGGCGCAGACACAACAGGCAACTTCGTCAGAACGTATCTGGAGCTTTACATGTCGGAATCGTGCGATCGACCTCTCGTTGGGAACTTCAGGATGTTATCTTTCAGGTGGGACAAGATTCAGCTCATTTGGCCCAGTGGTTTGAAAGTTATGGACGTAAACATTATGGCGCGCAGTCTGTGCGTGAGACAACATACAACTTGAAGTTTCGGCCCAAACCTTGGCCCGATGATGGAGAACTCGACATGGGCTGCTGGAATGTATTTAAATATATTTATATTTAATGTAATTAATTAGTTAGTTAATTAGTTAATCGATTAATTAGTTAATTAAGTTATTTTCTTTAATTAGAACTTCTACTTCTATTCCTATTAGAACTCCTACTTCTATTCCTATTAGGGTTTGCTTGTAACCTATATAAGGAGCCGCTTGGCCTCCTTAGAAACTTGGCTGTTATTTGATAAATTGAGATATTCTCTTTAATCTCCGCCGCTTGTTCAAGTTGGTTGAACCTTGTTCTTCTTGAGTCTGCAATACTTGAGTCGTATACAAGTAAATCTTGGAATTGCGTTATTGTGTCGTTTCTCTTAGTGTGATTCTCACATCGTTGAGTCTAGTCCTAAGAATCCGATTCAAGATCCTTGACTTGAAATCGATTAGGGCTCTTAGCACAGGTTAGCTAAGTGGTCTAAGCTCGTACTTGTCGAGTTATTTATTTCCGCAGGAAATCCGTCTTTGAACAAAGATCAAAATTGGTGCTACGCATCCTAAGGAACCAGGATCGTATCAGTTGGTAGCGGAGCTTAAGGCGTTCAAAGATTGGTAAGTATCTTTATTTGTTTCATGTTTTCATCGTTGAAATCGGTAATTCATTCTACTCCATTCAAAACCGATTTCTTTGCTGTGCTTGGTTCGTTTATGTGCAAATTCTGGTCAGTTGTCAAAATCGAATTTTAATATATAGCTATTGAAGTCCGATTTGGGTGATTGTGGTTCCGTTGGAAAGCTGCACTTGTAAGGATTCCTAATCAAAAAGAATCAAGTGATTCCGATACCGGAGTCAAAAGCTATAGTCGATTTACTAAATTGTATTTCTGCCAAATCCTGCACAATTTTAAGTTGTCGAAATTAATTTTAATATATAGCTACTGAAGTCAGTTTTGAGTGAAAAAGGATCCGTTGGAAAGCTGTGTTAGTTGGGCTTCCGTATCAAAAAGAATCAATCGATTCAGAGTTAAGAATAAAAAGTTGTGATCAAAACACTAAGCTGTGTTCATAGTCAAAAAAAAAAAGAAAAAAACAGAACTGAAATTGAACTTGTTGAGTCCTTTCGAGTCGATTTTGAGCTTTCTTTGATTCCTTGAAATTGCCTTCTACTCTACTTGCTATTTGTTTGATTGGTTGTTCTTGCAATTACTCAAATATCAAGTGTCACAATTCTTTTCAGTGCTAGTTTTCTTTGAGAGTCTTCTTGGAAGCTTTTCTTGAACTCTTGAGTCTTACTAACACTTGAACAATTGTAGGGATTATTTGAGTGAATTTTGTGAGAGCATTAGAGAGTTCAAACATGAGAGTAAACACGTGAGGGAGTGCTAGGATTAGTGCAATTTTATGCTTCTTTTCGTGTTGTGAATTTACAGGAATTGCAGTATGTCTTACACGCAATGGTCTAAGAGGCGAGATTATGAGGATGATGTCCGTACTCACTTCAGACGTGAGCATCTTCGAAAGTTGGAGACCTTGACACAAGGAAATAAGAGTGTTGAAGAGTACTTTAATGAGATGAAGATTGCTTTGAAGAGAGCGCAAGTCAAGGAGACCAAAAGGGAGACGATGACAAGATTCTTCGAAGGCCTCAACCAAGAGATAATTGATCCACTGCATTACACTGAGTTCTTCTCCTTAGAGGGTATGTTACAAGCGGCGATCACCATAGAGAAACTCAATGTGAGATTGGATGAACTTGTGCGAGAACACCAAGCCAGGGATAAGCACTTTAGAGAACTAATTGAGAGGCTTCGTGGCGGTGCACCACGGCGAGAGGATGTCAAGAATACTACAACGCTTGCTATTGAGTGTGACTTGAGTGTCCAAGGGAAAGCAGAAGTGAGTGAGCGAGAAAAAGAAGAGGGCTTAAAAGAACCCAAAGTCTTAGAGAAGACTAATCAAAATAGACCCCATGAAAAGAGTGAGCATGGGTTAACTAATTCTTCTTCTTCTTATTTATTCTCTTCAGGGCAGCAAAAGCAAGATGTTTTGAAGGAGAAGGAGTTGTCTAAGTTGCAACAATTAGAGTTGGATGCCTTGGGTAATCCCTTTCCTTCATGTGTTTCCTTTGTTGATTCTAATAGAATTGTTGTCTTAAAAGAATCAGATTCAAGGGCGAATCTTTTGGAAGGGGAAGGGAATGATACGATCCTAGCCCCATGGTTAACCCCAGTGACGTTAATGAAACCCTAGACATGGAGACAAGGGAGGAGACGCTGGTAGATCAAGCTTTCAGGCAAAGGATGACATGGAAGGTGCCTTGGAGGCGCAGACACAACAGGCAACTTCGTCAGAACGTATCTGGAGCTTTACATGTCGGAATCGTGCGATCGACCTCTCGTTGGAAACTTCAGGATGTTATCTTTCAGGTGGGACAAGAGTCAGCTCATTTGGCCCAGTGGTTTGAAAGTTATGGACGTAAACATTATGGCGCGCAGTCTTTGCGTGAGACAACATACAACTTGAAGTTTCGGCCCAAACCTTGGCCCGATGATGGAGAACTCGACATGGGCTGCTGGAATGTATTTAAATATATTTATATTTAATGTAATTAATTAGTTAGTTAATTAGTTAATCGATTAATTAGTTAATTAAGTTATTTTCTTTAATTAGAACTTCTACTTCTATTCCTATTAGAACTCCTACTTCTATTCCTATTAGGGTTTGCTTGTAACCTATATAAGGAGCCGCTTGGCCTCCTTAGAAACTTGGCTGTTATTTGATAAATTGAGATATTCTCTTTAATCTCCGCCCCTTGTTCAAGTTGGTTGAACCTTGTTCTTCTTGAGTCTGCAATACTTGAGTCGTATACAAGTAAATCTTGGAATTGCGTTATTGTGTCGTTTCTCTTAGTGTGATTCTCACATCGTTGAGTCTAGTCCTAAGAATCCCATTCAAGATCCTTGACTTGAAATCGATTAGGGCTCTTAGCACAGGTTAGCTAAGTGGTCTAAGCTCGTACTTATCGAGTTATTTATTTCCGCAGGAAATCCGTCTTTGAACAAAGATCAAAATTGGTGCTACGCATCCTAAGGAACCAGGATCGTATCAGTTGGTAGCGGAGCTTAAGGCGTTCAAAGATTGGTAAGTATCTTTATTTGTTTCAAGTTTTCATCGTTGAAATCGGTAATTCATTCTACTCCATTCAAAACCGATTTCTTTGCTGTGCTTGGTTCGTTTATGTGCAAATTCTGGTCAGTTGTCAAAATCGAATTTTAATATATAGCTATTGAAGTCCAATTTGGGTGATTGTGGTTCCGTTGGAAAGCTGCACTTGTAAGGATTCCTAATCAAAAAGAATCAAGTGATTCCGATACCGGAGTCAAAAGCTATAGTCGATTTACTAAATTGTATTTCTGCCAAATCCTGCACAATTTTAAGTTGTCGAAATTAATTTTAATATATAGCTACTGAAGTCATTTTTGAGTGAAAAAGGATCCGTTGGAAAGCTGTGTTAGTTGGGCTTCCGTATCAAAAAGAATCAATCGATTCAGAGTTAAGAATAAAAAGTTGTGATCAAAACACTAAGCTGTGTTCATAGTCAAAAAAAAAAAAAAAAAACAGAACTCAAATTGAACTTGTTGAGTCCTTTCGAGTCGATTTTGAGCTTTCTTTGATTCCTTGAAATTGCCTTCTACTCTACTTGCTATTTGTTTGATTGGTTGTTCTTGCAATTACTCAAATATCAAGTGTCACAATTCTTTTCAGTGCTAGTTTTCTTTGAGAGTCTTCTTGGAAGCTTTTCTTGAACTCTTGAGTCTTACTAACACTTGAACAATTGTAGGGATTATTTGAGTGAATTTTGTGAGAGCATTAGAGAGTTCAAACATGAGAGTAAACACGTGAGGGAGTGCTAGGATTAGTGCAATTTTATGCTTCTTTTCGTGTTGTGAATTTACAGGAATTGCAGTATGTCTTACACGCAATGGTCTAAGAGGCGAGATTATGAGGATGATGTCCGTACTCACTTCAGACGTGAGCATCTCCGAAAGTTGGAGACCTTGACACAAGGAAATAAGAGTGTTGAAGAGTACTTTAATGAGATGATGATTGCTTTGAAGAGAGCACAAGTCAAGGAGACCAAAAGGGAGACGATGACAAGATTCTTCGAAGGCCTCAACCAAGAGATAATTGATCCACTGCATTACACTGAGTTCTTCTCCTTAGAGGGTATGTTACAAGCGGCGATCACCATAGAGAAACTCAATGTGAGATTGGATGAACTTGTGCGAGAACACCAAGCCAGGGATAAGCACTTTAGAGAACTAATTGAGAGGCTTCGTGGCGGTGCACCACGGCGAGAGGATGTCAAGAATACTACAACGCTTGCTATTGAGTGTGACTTGAGTGTCCAAGGGAAAGCAGAAGTGAGTGAGCGAGAAAAAGAAGAGGGCTTAAAAGAACCCAAAGTCTTAGAGAAGACTAATCAAAATAGACCCCATGAAAAGAGTGAGCATGGGTTAACTAATTCTTCTTCTTCTTATTTATTCTCTTCAGGGCAGCAAAAGCAAGATGTTTTGAAGGAGAAGGAGTTGTCTAAGTTGCAACAATTAGAGTTGGATGCCTTGGGTAATCCCTTTCCTTCATGTGTTTCCTTTGTTGATTCTAATAGAATTGTTGTCTTAAAAGAATCAGATTCAAGGGCGAATCTTTTGGAAGGGGAAGGGAATGATACGATCCTAGCCCCATGGTTAACCCCAGTGACGTTAATGCAACCCCTAGACATGGAGACAAGGGAGGAGACGCTGCTTGATCAAGCTTTCAGGCAAAGGATGACATGGAAGGTGCCTTGGAGGCGCAGACACAACAGGCAAATTCGTCAGAACGTATCTGGAGCTTTACATGTCGGAATCGTGCGATCGACCTCTCGTTGGAAACTTCAGGATGTTATCTTTCAGGTGGGACAAGAGTCAGCTCATTTGGCCCAGTGGTTTGAAAGTTATGGACGTAAACATTATGGCGCGCAGTCTTTGCGTGAGACAACATACAACTTGAAGTTTCGGCCCAAACCTTGGCCCGATGATGGAGAACTCGACATGGGCTGCTGGAATGTATTTAAATATATTTATATTTAATGTAATTAATTAGTTAGTTAATTAGTTAATTGATTAATTAGTTAATTAAGTTATTTTCTTTAATTAGAACTTCTACTTCTATTCCTATTAGAACTCCTACTTCTATTCCTATTAGGGTTTGCTTGTAACCTATATAAGGAGCCGCTTGGCCTCCTTAGAAACTTGGCTGTTATTTGATAAATTGAGATATTCTCTTTAATCTCCGCCCCTTGTTCAAGTTGGTTGAACCTTGTTCTTCTTGAGTCTGCAATACTTGAGTCGTATACAAGTAAATCTTGGAATTGCGTTATTGTGTCGTTTCTCTTAGTGTGATTCTCACATCGTTGAGTCTAGTCCTAAGAATCCGATTCAAGATCCTTGACTTGAAATCGATTAGGGCTCTTAGCACAGGTTAGCTAAGTGGTCTAAGCTCGTACTTGTCGAGTTATTTATTTCCGCAGAAAATCCGTCTTTGAACAAAGATCAAAATTGGTGCTACGCATCCTAAGGAACCAGGATCGTATCAGTTGGTAGCGGAGCTTAAGGCGTTCAAAGATTGGTAAGTATCTTTATTTGTTTCAAGTTTTCATCGTTGAAATAGGTAATTCATTCTACTCCATTCAAAACCGATTTCTTTGCTGTGCTTGGTTCGTTTATGTGCAAATTCTGGTCAGTTGTCAAAATCGAATTTTAATATATAGCTATTGAAGTTCGATTTGGGTGATTGTGGTTGCGTTGGAAAGCTGCACTTGTAAGGATTCCTAATCAAAAAGAATCAAGTGATTCCGATACCGGAGTCAAAAGCTATAGTCGATTTACTAAATTGTGTTTCTGCCAAATCCTGCACAATTTTAAGTTGTCGAAATTAATTTTAATATATAGCTAATGAAGTCAGTTTTGAGTGAAAAAGGATCCGTTGGAAAGCTGTGTTAGTTGGGCTTCCGTATCAAAAAGAATCAATCGATTCAGAGTTAAGAATAAAAAGTTGTGATCAAAACACTAAGCTGTGTTCATAGTCACAAAAAAAAAAAAAAAACAGAACTGAAATTGAACTTGTTGAGTCCTTTCGAGTCGATTTTGAGCTTTCTTTGATTCCTTGAAATTGCCTTCTACTCTACTTGCTATTTGTTCGATTGGTTGTTCTTGCAATTACTCAAATATCAAGTGTCACAATTCTTTTCAGTGCTAGTTTTCTTTGAGAGTCTTCTTGGAAGCTTTTCTTGAACTCTTGAGTCTTACTAACACTTGAACAATTGTAGGGATTATTTGAGTGAATTTTGTGAGAGCATTAGAGAGTTCAAACATGAGAGTAAACACGTGAGGGAGTGCTAGGATTAGTGCAATTTTATGCTTCTTTTCGTGTTGTGAATTTACAGGAATTGCAGTATGTCTTACACGCAATGGTCTAAGAGGTGAGATTATGAGGATGATGTCCGTACTCACTTCAGACGTGAGCATCTCCGAAAGTTGGAGACCTTGACACAAGGAAATAAGAGTGTTGAAGAGTACTTTAATGAGATGAAGATTGCTTTGAAGAGAGCACAAGTCAAGGAGACCAAAAGGGAGACGATGACAAGATTCTTCGAAGGCCTCAACCAAGAGATAGTTGATCCACTGCATTACACTGAGTTCTTCTCCTTAGAGGGTATGTTACAAGCGGCGATCACCATAGAGAAACTCAATGTGAGATTGGATGAACTTGTGCGAGAACACCAAGCCAGGGATAAGCACTTTAGAGAACTAATTGAGAGGCTTCGTGGCGGTGCACCACGGCGAGAGGATGTCAAGAATACTACAACGCTTGCTATTGAGTGTGACTTGAGTGTCCAAGGGAAAGCAGAAGTGAGTGAGCGAGAAAAAGAAGAGGGCTTAAAAGAACCCAAAGTCTTAGAGAAGACTAATCAAAATAGACCCCATGAAAAGAGTGAGCATGGGTTAACTAATTCTTCTTCTTCTTATTTATTCTCTTCAGGGCAGCAAAAGCAAGATGTTTTGAAGGAGAAGGAGTTGTCTAAGTTGCAACAATTAGAGTTGGATGCCTTGGGTAATCCCTTTCCTTCATGTGTTTCCTTTGTTGATTCTAATAGAATTGTTGTCTTAAAAGAATCAGATTCAAGGGCGAATCTTTTGGAAGGGGAAGGGAATGATACGATCCTAGCCCCATGGTTAACCCCAGTGACGTTAATGCAACCCCTAGACATGGAGACAAGGGAGGAGACGCTGCTTGATCAAGCTTTCAGGCAAAGGATGACATGGAAGGTGCCTTGGAGGCGCAGACACAACAGGCAACTTCGTCAGAACGTATCTGGAGCTTTACATGTCGGAATCGTGCGATCGACCTCTCCTTGGAAACTTCAGGATGTTATCTTTCAGGTGGGACAAGAGTCAGCGCATTTGGCCCAGTGGTTTGAAAGTTATGGACGTAAACATTATGGCGCGCAGTCTGTGCGTGAGACAACATACAACTTGAAGTTTCGGCCCAAACCTTGGCCCGATGATGGAGAACTCGACATGGGCTGCTGGAATGTATTTAAATATATTTATATTTAATGTAATTAATTAGTTAGTTAATTAGTTAATTGATTAATTAGTTAATTAAGTTATTTTCTTTAATTAGAACTTCTACTTCTATTCCTATTAGAACTCCTACTTCTATTCCTATTAGGGTTTGCTTGTAACCTATATAAGGAGCCGCTTGGCCTCCATAGAAACTTGGCTGTTATTTGATAAATTGAGATATTCTCTTTAATCTCCGCCCCTTGTTCAAGTTGGTTGAACCTTGTTCTTCTTGAGTCTGCAATACTTGAGTCGTATACAAGTAAATCTTGGAATTGCGTTATTGTGTCGTTTCTCTTAGTGTGATTCTCACATCGTTGAGTCTAGTCCTAAGAATCCGATTCAAGATCCTTGACTTGAAATCGATTACGGCTCTTAGCACAGGTTAGCTAAGTGGTCTAAGCTCTTACTTGTCGAGTTATTTATTTCCGCAGGAAATCCGTCTTTGAACAAAGATCAAAATTGGTGTTACGCATCCTAAGGAACCAGGATCGTATCAGTTGGTAGCGGAGCTTAAGGCGTTCAAAGATTGGTAAGTATCTTTATTTGTTTCAAGTTTTCATCGTTGAAATCGGTAATTCATTCTACTCCATTCAAAACCGATTTCTTTGTTGTGCTTGGTTCGTTTATGTGCAAATTCTGGTCAGTTGTCAAAATCGAATTTTAATATATAGCTATTGAAGTTCGATTTGGGTGATTGTGGTTGCGTTGGAAAGCTGCACTTGTAAGGATTCCTAATCAAAAAGAATCAAGTGATTCCGATACCGGAGTCAAAAGCTATAGTCGATTTACTAAATTGTGTTTCTGCCAAATCCTGCACAATTTTAAGTTGTCGAAATTAATTTTAATATATAGCTAATGAAGTCAGTTTTGAGTGAAAAAGGATCCGTTGGAAAGCTGTGTTAGTTGGGCTTCCGTATCAAAAAGAATCAATCGATTCAGAGTTAAGAATAAAAAGTTGTGATCAAAACACTAAGCTGTGTTCATAGTCACAAAAAAAAAAAAAAAACAGAACTAAAATTGAACTTGTTGAGTCCTTTCGAGTCGATTTTGAGCTTTCTTTGATTCCTTGAAATTGCCTTCTACTCTACTTGCTATTTGTTTGATTGGTTGTTCTTGCAATTACTCAAATATCAAGTGTCACAATTCTTTTCAGTGCTAGTTTTCTTTGAGAGTCTTCTTGGAAGCTTTTCTTGAACTCTTGAGTCTTACTAACACTTGAACAATTGTAGGGATTATTTGAGTGAATTTTGTGAGAGCATTAGAGAGTTCAAACATGAGAGTAAACACGTGAGGGAGTGCTAGGATTAGTGCAATTTTATGCTTCTTTTCGTGTTGTGAATTTACAGGAATTGCAGTATGTCTTACACGCAATGGTCTAAGAGGTGAGATTATGAGGATGATGTCCGTACTCACTTCAGACGTGAGCATCTCCGAAAGTTGGAGACCTTGACACAAGGAAATAAGAGTGTTGAAGAGTACTTTAATGAGATGAAGATTGCTTTGAAGAGAGCACAAGTCAAGGAGACCAAAAGGGAGACGATGACAAGATTCTTCGAAGGCCTCAACCAAGAGATAATTGATCCACTGCATTACACTGAGTTCTTCTCCTTAGAGGGTATGTTACAAGCGGCGATCACCATAGAGAAACTCAATGTGAGATTGGATGAACTTGTGCGAGAACACCAAGCCAGGGATAAGCACTTTAGAGAACTAATTGAGAGGCTTCGTGGCGGTGCACCACGGCGAGAGGATGTCAAGAATACTACAACGCTTGCTATTGAGTGTGACTTGAGTGTCCAAGGGAAAGCAGAAGTGAGTGAGCGAGAAAAAGAAGAGGGCTTAAAAGAACCCAAAGTCTTAGAGAAGACTAATCAAAATAGACCCCATGAAAAGAGTGAGCATGGGTTAACTAATTCTTCTTCTTCTTATTTATTCTCTTTAGGGCAGCAAAAGCAAGATGTTTTGAAGGAGAAGGAGTTGTCTAAGTTGCAACAATTAGAGTTGGATGCCTTGGGTAATCCCTTTCCTTCATGTGTTTCCTTTGTTGATTCTAATAGAATTGTTGTCTTAAAAGAATCAGATTCAAGGGCGAATCTTTTCGAAGGGGAAGGGAATGTGATATGAGCTTAAAGGCTACAGCTCATCCTTATGCCTTTCTCGGACCAGCCTTGGATCTCCCTCCGAAGCCAGGAGCGCGCGCGCGCCCAACCCTAGCAAACCATGAATGCGTTCGGCTAAGTCTTAGCCAAGGTGAACGTCAAGGTAAGCTCATCCAGCCCATCTCCAAGGGTTCCTTAGGCCGGCAGCAAGCCCCTTTGTCCAAGGGTAATGGGATACTTTCCCCTTGTAAACAACTTAAGTATTTAAAGTGTAGAATGGTTCATTTCTACACTTGTCTTTGTTTTTGTGTTATCTTCTTCAAGGACCAACTTTTATCATTCAGCATTTAGGGTTCTTAAAACCTTAGGGTTCTTCAAACCAGCACCTATCTATCTAGACAAATCAGGTTGTTCATCCAAGAGGTGAAAGGGTTGTATTTGTTTAGAGATCCTTTGTTCTTTTCGGCAAGGTTACTCATCCAAGAGGTGAGGGGGTTTGTCAAGAACAATAGTTACCTTTTGTTATCATCAATACACTTTCCTTTTCCTCCATCTATGTCCGCTGCAATCTAAACCATCTCCCCTTCAAATTATCCGTTCATCCATCTTGAAACCAAAGTAATATCCATCATCTACACGCCAATCTCCCAAAGAGGCTAGATTCTGCTCCATCAAGGTTTCCTTCGGCCAAACTCCTTCCAAACAGAGCTTGGGCCATATCAAGTGGTAGCGGAGCTCAAGGCTGCCTCTAGGTTGGTAAACATCTTCATCTTCAGCCCCTAATAGTCAAAAAAAAAAAAAAAAAAAAAAAAAAACAAAGGGGCTTGCTAGATATTTCGGGTTTTCCTCCATTTTCTATGGTTCAAACACATTTACCCTTCATACCCAAGGTTGAAACATCATTTCTAACCGTGGGAAATCAATTGTTTGTCCAACCAACTCTTTTCTGATTTTCGGCAAGGAAGATGATAAGAGAAGCCATTTGATCTTCTCCAATTGATGTCAACAAGCTGAAGTGTGTTTCCCTTCAGTTTTTAATCCTCTCAGACAAACAGACAAGATTCCTTACACTGTCATTCTTGTCCCCAAGTTATTCTATTCTTCCACTTCAGCTTTCTGTCATACATGGCAGCACCTACCTTGTGTTCTTCCTATTAAACAAGCTGAATATTCCCTTACACAACCAGCTGCACTCCCTCTTGTCACATTCCAGCCCTTACCCATCCGTGTCCCACCCACACCCCACTATTGAGAAAGCTGAATATTCTCTAGCACATCCTTACACATTCTCTTGTTTTATAATCCCAGCACATGTTGAATATTCCCTTACACAACTTACACATTCTCTTGTTTTATAATCCCAGCACATGTTGAATATTCCCTTACACAACCAGCTGCACTCCCTCTTGTCACATTCCAGCCCTTACCCATCCGTGTCCCACCCACACCCCACTATTGAGAAAGCTGAATATTCTCTAGCACATCCTTACACATTCTCTTGTTTTATAATCCCAGCACATGTTGAATATTCCCTTACACAACCAGCTGCACTTTCTCTTGTCACATTCCAGCCCTTACCCATCCGTGTACCACCCACATCCCACTACTAAAAAAGCTGAATATTCTCTATCACATCCTTACACATTCAGCACTTACCTTACTTTCTTTTTTTAACAAAGAAAAGAAATGAAAAGCCAACCATTCAGCCTTTCCAATCCGTGCACCATCCACTGTCCTACTTACTGTTTGTTTTGTTTGGTTCTTGAGTGAAGATTGAGTGGGTGAGATTGTGAGCGTATTAGACTGTAGTGCGAAACACGAGCGATACACGTAAGGGAGGGACTAACCCTTATTATTTCCAATTGTGTTTGTGTCTTTTTGCAGGTACCGTCCACTATGTGTTCGACCACTAGCAAGAACAGTAGGCAAATGGCCTCTCTCGCGGTTCAAATGCAAGAAACTAGACAGCATGTTGCTGATTTGCAAGACTTTAGAGCACAGCGACACCAAGACACAAAGAACATCTTGGCTGCCATTGCTGCCTTATCGGCGCAAAGGGCAAACCCTACTCCCTCACAAGTCACCCCCACCGCACGGCCAACACAAACACCACACCCCACAAAGCCCACACTTACAAATCAGCACCCACCTCCCAATTACCAACCCCAAAATCTCCCGCCACCGACGCAATACTACCAAAATACACGCCTCACTTATCCTAGAAGCGTCGATTACTATGCGTTCCCACAAGGACACGCGCATACCAACCCCCATGACACAAGGCAGCCGACAATCCCACATCACCCACCACCTCTTTATCCGCCTCCGAATTACCAACCCCCAAATTTCCCACCAGCGGCTCCATACCACCAAACTACACGCCCAACTGATCCTACAAGCACCGATTACTATGCGATGCCACAATTACACGCACACACCGACCTCCATGACATAAGGCAACAACCACCTCCACACACACCTTCTTACTACGGTGAGCAGCCTACAAGCTACGATCATCAACTACCACAACGTTCTTATGCACCATCTTCTCCTCGGCCTGCATGGGTTCATCATACAACACCTCAGAATAATCCTCACTCCCACACTAGTGTCCACCCTTATTATGAAAGAGAGAGCTACACCGTGGGGCATAATTCTCATGAGCCTTTGGTTTCCCTACACGTCCAAGAATTTCAGCAAGGCCGAAGTCAGCCGCTCCCCCAGCCTACATCTTTTCCTTCCGCCCCTACTAAACAGGCAAGAAATATTGTTTGCCCAACATGTACGAGTAAGGGTCACTTGTGTGACATCTGCCATAACAGTAGAGTGGAAATTGTGATTGTGCCATCTTTTGACGAGGTGAATGTCCAATGTGGTCCGGCAATGATTGTATTGGATGTAAATTCTGTAAAAATGAGTGAAGAAAGTAAGGTTGTGACTGAGGTAGAAAAGGGTGAAAGTGAGCTTGAAAAGAAAGAGTTAAGTGATGAGGAAAAGACACGGCATGAAAACAGTGAGCATGCCATTGCGAGTGTCATTGAGAGAGAGCACAATAAACAGAACAAAAGTGCAGTAAAATTGAGAGAAGAAAGTAAGGAAAAGATGGAAGCGGAAATTGTGAAAGCGATTGATCCAATGAACGTGCCTTTGTACAATGAGGATCATTCAGCTCATACTAACAGTAATGATTTTTTCCCCACTATTTGTGAACCTTTCTTGCAGAAAGATCCAATGGATTTCCATGGCCATTCACGCTGGAATGTCCCTAGGAAAGAAGGCGGATTCAAACCCACCACCTTAGGCGGCGACGGAAGCAAAATTGCTCAACAATGGTGCGCACAAAATGATACACCACCTTTGTCTCCACATGCTGAAAGGTACACACCTCTTCTCAACAATGGTGCCCAACAACAAGGCCTTGATGTAAGTCTTCCCTACTTTTCCCTTTTACCCAAAAGGTATGTCCTAAACCACTCTTTAAACGATGCTTCATTTGAGATTATTCTTGTCAATGATCTAGTTTCACATGATATGAATTTACATGACATATATTTACCATGTGGTAAAGGACCAAACTTCCATTTCCATGGGCGTGATCCTTTTCCTGTTGAACTTAAGCATTACTTGATTGAAAATTTTATGACATGCGCCAAAACAACTCAATTGCATTTCAACCACTTTGACCCTTTCGTGTTCAAATGTTTCCTGGGTTGCATGTCTAATGATAGCATACGTGATTTGCTGCCGAGTGGTATGTGCTTGAAAGCAATGAATATGTTGTGTGCTGTCCCAAAACAACAACTTGGACCGAATGTGTTGCAAAAGAATTGGGTTACACCTTTTGCAAATTTATATTTCCTATTGCAGCAACTATTTCACATCTTTAAATCCATTGTGTGTCTTCGTAATGCTGAATTTCGTTGGATTGTCATTGTGAGCAGAATTGAGAAATTGATGAATTGCATACGTTGTTTTATGCTATGTGACAATTTTTGCTCTTTTACACATAGCATCGGTGACTTGTTGGAAACAATGACCCATCGCTTGTCTACCATTTTCACATGCATTGTGCACATTAGTGGTGCCCAATTTTCTTGGTTTGTTATTATGAGCTGCATAGAGAAGGTAGATTACCATATTTTTCGTTCTATCACTTGGGATGCCATCTGCATTTTCTATAACAATTTAAGAATTGATGTGCCTCAATGTGCCAATAATGCTACTGCTTTTGCTATGTGGGTAAGTGTTGAGGGACGTAATTTTATTTTCCCTAATCCTTGTTTGAACAGCAAGTTTAAGGATCCTTATTTTCATCCTACTTTCAATCTTGTTGATTCGTGTCCTTCCTTTGTAGGAACTTTAGAGAGCGACCTTTTGGAAAAGCATAATGCTGATTCGAGGTCGAATCCTCTCGAAGGGGGAGAGAATGATATGAGCACGTCAGATGGTAGCATACGTGATTTGCTGCCGAGTGGAACTTTAGAGAGCGACCTTTTGGGAAAGCAGAACGCTGATTCGAGGTCGAATCCTCTCGAAGGGGGAGAGGATGATATGAGCACGAACCCGTACATAGCCAGCAAAAGGCCTCCCACTTGGCCTATCTTTTCCGAAGGAGTTATCAAGACATTTCCACGTGTGTCCACCAGCCGTGAACAAGCTAAGACTCGGCTAGCCGAGCAAGGAATGGAGCGTATAGATTCGAGGGCGAATCTCCCTAAAGGGGGATGGGATGATATGAGCTTAAAGGCTACAGCTCATCCTTATGCCTTTCTCGGACCAGCCTTGGATCTCCCTCCGAAGCCAGGAGCGCGCGCGCGCCCAACCCTAGCAAACCATGAATGCGTTCGGCTAAGTCTTAGCCAAGGTGAACGTCAAGGTAAGCTCATCCAGCCCATCTCCAAGGGTTCCTTAGGCCGGCAGCAAGCCCCTTTGTCCAAGGGTAATGGGGTACTTTCCCCTTGTAAACAACTTAAGTATTTAAAGTGTAGAATGGTTCATTTCTACACTTGTCTTTGTTTTTGTGTTATCTTCTTCAAGGACCAACTTTTATCATTCAGCATTTAGGGTTCTTAAAACCTTAGGGTTCTTCAAACCAGCACCTATCTATCTAGACAAATCAGGTTGTTCATCCAAGAGGTGAAAGGGTTGTATTTGTTTAGAGATCCTTTGTTCTTTTCGGCAAGGTTACTCATCCAAGAGGTGAGGGGGTTTGTCAAGAACAATAGTTACCTTTTGTTATCATCAATACACTTTCCTTTTCCTCCATCTATGTCCGCTGCAATCTAAACCATCTCCCCTTCAAATTATCCGTTCATCCATCTTGAAACCAAAGTAATATCCATCATCTACATGCCAATCTCCCAAAGAGGCTAGATTCTGCTCCATCAAGGTTTCCTTCGGCCAAACTCCTTCCAAACAGAGCTTGGGCCATATCAGAATGATACGATCCTAGCCCCATGGTTAACCCCAGTGACGTTAATGCAACCTGATACGCTCCGGCTCGTTTTTAATTGAACCGTAGAGTATTGAGCTCTTGACCGTTGGATCTAGTTCTTAAGTTGACACATACAAGAGGATGTTTATTCGAATAACAATGGAAATGATTCGGATTTGGCGCAGCGGATTTAAATGGAAGAATTAAGGATGAACACAATGATGAAATGGATTGAATTTACCGTGGATGTTTATGGTTGGATGGATGGTGGACGAATGGAACAAGATGATGATGATTGTAACAACACACTTGAAAGCTTGTAGATTCAGTAGCAAGAACAGTAGGCAAATGATTCGAAAGATACACACTCAATCGATTACAATGATAAACTCCCAGGAGGGATTAGAGAGGAGTAAACTCAACTCAAGCTAATCCTTCCAAGGAATGGGAATGAGTTTAGGAGAGAAAAGGAGGATAAATCACTCAACAAATTCTCTCAATGTCTAAACTAATGAAAATAAGCAAGAAACTAACTATTTATATTATTACACAAATGGGCAATGTTGGACAATTTTGCCCTTAATGAATTCCTCCTTCTTAGCAAGCGTATTGACCCTTTGGATGGGCTTCTAAGCCTGGTCGAAATCCAATTGTGTACCAAGAAAGTGTTAGTAGAGGTGGCGCATCGGAGTACTCTTCCCAAGGCCTTGGGAAGAGCCTGCTAGTGACAATTTTCAGTAAGCGGATGGATTTGGGATCATCTGATGTGCTCTTCCCAAGGCCTTGGGAAGAACCTGTTATGTTCTGATCTTCCTTTTCAAAGGTAGGAGTGATCGTATCATCACCTTTCCCTTCGAAAGGATTCGTCCTCGAATCCATTACTTTAAGGTCGTGGTCTCGGTTAGGGATGAAGCTTAGGAATGGATCCTTGTACGCACCCAAATCCTTCACAAAAGCTACAGGAGAGTCCTGCACAATTAGCTCACAAACAGAAGAAAAGGGGTTATCAATGTTAGTGAGAGCTAACTGATCCTCATTGCATAAAGGCACACTCATTGGATCGCTAGTAAACAAAACATTCTCTTTAATGTTTTCCTCACTTTCTTCTCTCACACTTTCAGCCCTCGTTGTTATTTCCTCACTCTTTTCTTTTTCCAAAGTAACACTCTCAAACTCAATATTTACACTCGAGTCATTTGTGCTATTAGTAGAAGGAAGAGGGGTGGAACCGGATTCATCAAGGGTTAGTATGATCATCTCACTCTCATTTTCAATACAAATATCAAGCATATTTGCTTCAAGAGATTGAGAAGGTGGAGGTGGCTGGATTGGTTTTGGTTGGATTTGGATTGGAAGGGTCATGGTGCTAAGAGCGGGAGGAACCATGGAAGCTTCCGTTGGTTCATTTTTGCCCTTCACAAGGAACATGAGTAAGGCAAGTACGTCATTATGTTGTCGGTCCGCAATGGCTTGCCGTCTTTCATCAAGTTGTTCCGCTGCGGTAATACTTTTCTCTATGGCCTCAAGGATTCTGAGTGACATGATTGAAATTGTTAAATGCTTCACGCTAGATGGGTGGTACGGAAAGAAAGGAAAAAAAGAAGAAGAAGATGTTTGTGTTCTTCCCACTTGATTTTGTTTGACCTTAAGGAAGGTATGGTGAGACTCTAAGGGAAGATTGAGGACTTGGGAGAAGATATTGTCTGGAGTAAATTGAGGAAGACCAAAGACTTGGATGACACAAATTGTTGTTTTTAGACTTTAGGAGAAAGAGAAGATATGTGAAGACTTTGGAGATGATTTTGGGAGACTTTTGTGACAGAAATTTATGGAGAATACTTGTCTTGGGAGAAAAAACGAAATTGTTTGAAGATATGGGAGATCTAAGACTTTGGAAGAGGATATGATCTGGAGTGAATGGTGGAAGACTCAAGACTTGGGAGGTACACAATTGAAATTACAAGATTTTAGAAGAAAAATGAAGATATTGTAGGACTTTTGTGACTCAAGACTTTGACTTGTGTAACCAAAGGAGACTTCAGCTACAAACATCTGAAATACACAAAATTGACAGAGAAGAAGATTAAAATTGATCTTGATTCGTCTTTAGAATGGTGAAGACGAAAATGACTCAAGAATGGTAAAGAACAACAACAAGAACAACAAGCTGTCTGATGGAGTTGTTCCTTGACAGACCTTCGGCTGTTGACTCTTAAATATAGCAAACGATGGATAAAAATTACGAAAATTTACAGGGACACTCCTAAGAGGTAGATCTATAACTTTTATTCAGGACAGAAAATCAAATTCCGGCTGTAACTCTCTTGAAAAATACCAAGAACTCAGACAACAACGTTTCGCGGTGGATTCTGCGCACTGTTTTGTTTTGAATAAAAAGTGTAAGATTGACTCAGCATTTGGAGATGACTAAAGAACAAAAAATGTTACACACAGGCTGAAGTTAACTGACACAAAAATTCAGAAGTTTCTGAGCGAAGAAACGGACATAAACGGAAAAGAAAACAGACGAACAACTCAAGAACAGCTAGAGCTCCGCTACCACTTGATACGCTCCGGCTCGTTTTTAATTGAACCGTAGAGTATTGAGCTCTTGACCGTTGGATCTAGTTCTTAAGTTGACACATACAAGAGGATGTTTATTCGAATAACAATGGAAATGATTCGGATTTGGCGCAGCGGATTTAAATGGAAGAATTAAGGATGAACACAATGATGAAATGGATTGAATTTACCGTGGATGTTTATGGTTGGATGGATGGTGGACGAATGGAACAAG
The DNA here is from genome assembly GCA_963691705.1 of Viola odorata. Lineage (NCBI taxonomy): Eukaryota > Viridiplantae > Streptophyta > Magnoliopsida > Malpighiales > Violaceae > Viola > Viola odorata. Next base: position 29,812,201 of record OY829541.1, read on the forward strand.
ATGATGATGATTGTAACAACACACTTGAAAGCTTGTAGATTCAGTAGCAAGAACAGTAGGCAAATGATTCGAAAGATACACACTCAATCGATTACAATGATAAACTCCCAGGAGGGATTAGAGAGGAGTAAACTCAACTCAAGCTAATCCTTCCAAGGAATGGGAATGAGTTTAGGAGAGAAAAGGAGGATAAATCACTCAACAAATTCTCTCAATGTCTAAACTAATGAAAATAAGCAAGAAACTAACTATTTATATTATTACACAAATGGGCAATGTTGGACAATTTTGCCCTTAATGAATTCCTCCTTCTTAGCAAGCGTATTGACCCTTTGGATGGGCTTCTAAGCCTGGTCGAAATCCAATTGTGTACCAAGAAAGTGTTAGTAGAGGTGGCGCATCGGAGTACTCTTCCCAAGGCCTTGGGAAGAGCCTGCTAGTGACAATTTTCAGTAAGCGGATGGATTTGGGATCATCTGATGTGCTCTTCCCAAGGCCTTGGGAAGAACCTGTTATGTTCTGATCTTCCTTTTCAAAGGTAGGAGTGATCGTATCATCACCTTTCCCTTCGAAAGGATTCGTCCTCGAATCCATTACTTTAAGGTCGTGGTCTCGGTTAGGGATGAAGCTTAGGAATGGATCCTTGTACGCACCCAAATCCTTCACAAAAGCTACAGGAGAGTCCTGCACAATTAGCTCACAAACAGAAGAAAAGGGGTTATCAATGTTAGTGAGAGCTAACTGATCCTCATTGCATAAAGGCACACTCATTGGATCGCTAGTAAACAAAACATTCTCTTTAATGTTTTCCTCACTTTCTTCTCTCACACTTTCAGCCCTCGTTGTTATTTCCTCACTCTTTTCTTTTTCCAAAGTAACACTCTCAAACTCAATATTTACACTCGAGTCATTTGTGCTATTAGTAGAAGGAAGAGGGGTGGAACCGGATTCATCAAGGGTTAGTATGATCATCTCACTCTCATTTTCAATACAAATATCAAGCATATTTGCTTCAAGAGATTGAGAAGGTGGAGGTGGCTGGATTGGTTTTGGTTGGATTTGGATTGGAAGGGTCATGGTGCTAAGAGCGGGAGGAACCATGGAAGCTTCCGTTGGTTCATTTTTGCCCTTCACAAGGAACATGAGTAAGGCAAGTACGTCATTATGTTGTCGGTCCGCAATGGCTTGCCGTCTTTCATCAAGTTGTTCCGCTGCGGTAATACTTTTCTCTATGGCCTCAAGGATTCTGAGTGACATGATTGAAATTGTTAAATGCTTCACGCTAGATGGGTGGTACGGAAAGAAAGGAAAAAAAGAAGAAGAAGATGTTTGTGTTCTTCCCACTTGATTTTGTTTGACCTTAAGGAAGGTATGGTGAGACTCTAAGGGAAGATTGAGGACTTGGGAGAAGATATTGTCTGGAGTAAATTGAGGAAGACCAAAGACTTGGATGACACAAATTGTTGTTTTTAGACTTTAGGAGAAAGAGAAGATATGTGAAGACTTTGGAGATGATTTTGGGAGACTTTTGTGACAGAAATTTATGGAGAATACTTGTCTTGGGAGAAAAAACGAAATTGTTTGAAGATATGGGAGATCTAAGACTTTGGAAGAGGATATGATCTGGAGTGAATGGTGGAAGACTCAAGACTTGGGAGGTACACAATTGAAATTACAAGATTTTAGAAGAAAAATGAAGATATTGTAGGACTTTTGTGACTCAAGACTTTGACTTGTGTAACCAAAGGAGACTTCAGCTACAAACACCTGAAATACACAAAATTGACAGAGAAGAAGATTAAAATTGATCTTGATTCGTCTTTAGAATGGTGAAGACGAAAATGACTCAAGAATGGTAAAGAACAACAACAAGAACAACAAGCTGTCTGATGGAGTTGTTCCTTGACAGACCTTCGGCTGTTGACTCTTAAAAATAGCAAACGATGGATAAAAATTACGAAAATTTACAGGGACACTCCTAAGAGGTAGATCTATAACTTTTATTCAGGACAGAAAATCAAATTCCGGCTGTAACTCTCTTGAAAAATACCAAGAACTCAGACAACAACGTTTCGCGGTGGATTCTGCGCACTGTTTTGTTTTGAATAAAAAGTGTAAGATTGACTCAGCATTTGGAGATGACTAAAGAACAAAAAATGTTACACACAGGCTGAAGTTAACTGACACAAAAATTCAGAAGTTTCTGAGCGAAGAAACGGACATAAACGGAAAAGAAAACAGACGAACAACTCAAGAACAGCTAGAGCTCCGCTACCACTTGATACGCTCCGGCTCGTTTTTAATTGAACCGTAGAGTATTGAGCTCTTGACCGTTGGATCTAGTTCTTAAGTTGACACATACAAGAGGATGTTTATTCGAATAACAATGGAAATGATTCGGATTTGGCGCAGCGGATTTAAATGGAAGAATTAAGGATGAACACAATGATGAAATGGATTGAATTTACCGTGGATGTTTATGGTTGGATGGATGGTGGACGAATGGAACAAGATGATGATGATTGTAACAACACACTTGAAAGCTTGTAGATTCAGTAGCAAGAACAGTAGGCAAATGATTCGAAAGATACACACTCAATCGATTACAATGATAAACTCCCAGGAGGGATTAGAGAGGAGTAAACTCAACTCAAGCTAATCCTTCCAAGGAATGGGAATGAGTTTAGGAGAGAAAAGGAGGATAAATCACTCAACAAATTCTCTCAATGTCTAAACTAATGAAAATAAGCAAGAAACTAACTATTTATATTATTACACAAATGGGCAATGTTGGACAATTTTGCCCTTAATGAATTCCTCCTTCTTAGCAAGCGTATTGACCCTTTGGATGGGCTTCTAAGCCTGGTCGAAATCCAATTGTGTACCAAGAAAGTGTTAGTAGAGGTGGCGCATCGGAGTACTCTTCCCAAGGCCTTGGGAAGAGCCTGCTAGTGACAATTTTCAGTAAGCGGATGGATTTGGGATCATCTGATGTGCTCTTCCCAAGGCCTTGGGAAGAACCTGTTATGTTCTGATCTTCCTTTTCAAAGGTAGGAGTGATCGTATCATCACCTTTCCCTTCGAAAGGATTCGTCCTCGAATCCATTACTTTAAGGTCGTGGTCTCGGTTAGGGATGAAGCTTAGGAATGGATCCTTGTACGCACCCAAATCCTTCACAAAAGCTACAGGAGAGTCCTGCACAATTAGCTCACAAACAGAAGAAAAGGGGTTATCAATGTTAGTGAGAGCTAACTGATCCTCATTGCATAAAGGCACACTCATTGGATCGCTAGTAAACAAAACATTCTCTTTAATGTTTTCCTCACTTTCTTCTCTCACACTTTCAGCCCTCGTTGTTATTTCCTCACTCTTTTCTTTTTCCAAAGTAACACTCTCAAACTCAATATTTACACTCGAGTCATTTGTGCTATTAGTAGAAGGAAGAGGGGTGGAACCGGATTCATCAAGGGTTAGTATGATCATCTCACTCTCATTTTCAATACAAATATCAAGCATATTTGCTTCAAGAGATTGAGAAGGTGGAGGTGGCTGGATTGGTTTTGGTTGGATTTGGATTGGAAGGGTCATGGTGCTAAGAGCGGGAGGAACCATGGAAGCTTCCGTTGGTTCATTTTTGCCCTTCACAAGGAACATGAGTAAGGCAAGTACGTCATTATGTTGTCGGTCCGCAATGGCTTGCCGTCTTTCATCAAGTTGTTCCGCTGCGGTAATACTTTTCTCTATGGCCTCAAGGATTCTGAGTGACATGATTGAAATTGTTAAATGCTTCACGCTAGATGGGTGGTACGGAAAGAAAGGAAAAAAAGAAGAAGAAGATGTTTGTGTTCTTCCCACTTGATTTTGTTTGACCTTAAGGAAGGTATGGTGAGACTCTAAGGGAAGATTGAGGACTTGGGAGAAGATATTGTCTGGAGTAAATTGAGGAAGACCAAAGACTTGGATGACACAAATTGTTGTTTTTAGACTTTAGGAGAAAGAGAAGATATGTGAAGACTTTGGAGATGATTTTGGGAGACTTTTGTGACAGAAATTTATGGAGAATACTTGTCTTGGGAGAAAAAACGAAATTGTTTGAAGATATGGGAGATCTAAGACTTTGGAAGAGGATATGATCTGGAGTGAATGGTGGAAGACTCAAGACTTGGGAGGTACACAATTGAAATTACAAGATTTTAGAAGAAAAATGAAGATATTGTAGGACTTTTGTGACTCAAGACTTTGACTTGTGTAACCAAAGGAGACTTCAGCTACAAACACCTGAAATACACAAAATTGACAGAGAAGAAGATTAAAATTGATCTTGATTCGTCTTTAGAATGGTGAAGACGAAAATGACTCAAGAATGGTAAAGAACAACAACAAGAACAACAAGCTGTCTGATGGAGTTGTTCCTTGACAGACCTTCGGCTGTTGACTCTTAAAAATAGCAAACGATGGATAAAAATTACGAAAATTTACAGGGACACTCCTAAGAGGTAGATCTATAACTTTTATTCAGGACAGAAAATCAAATTCCGGCTGTAACTCTCTTGAAAAATACCAAGAACTCAGACAACAACGTTTCGCGGTGGATTCTGCGCACTGTTTTGTTTTGAATAAAAAGTGTAAGATTGACTCAGCATTTGGAGATGACTAAAGAACAAAAAATGTTACACACAGGCTGAAGTTAACTGACACAAAAATTCAGAAGTTTCTGAGCGAAGAAACGGACATAAACGGAAAAGAAAACAGACGAACAACTCAAGAACAGCTAGAGCTCCGCTACCACTTGATACGCTCCGGCTCGTTTTTAATTGAACCGTAGAGTATTGAGCTCTTGACCGTTGGATCTAGTTCTTAAGTTGACACATACAAGAGGATGTTTATTCGAATAACAATGGAAATGATTCGGATTTGGCGCAGCGGATTTAAATGGAAGAATTAAGGATGAACACAATGATGAAATGGATTGAATTTACCGTGGATGTTTATGGTTGGATGGATGGTGGACGAATGGAACAAGATGATGATGATTGTAACAACACACTTGAAAGCTTGTAGATTCAGTAGCAAGAACAGTAGGCAAATGATTCGAAAGATACACACTCAATCGATTACAATGATAAACTCCCAGGAGGGATTAGAGAGGAGTAAACTCAACTCAAGCTAATCCTTCCAAGGAATGGGAATGAGTTTAGGAGAGAAAAGGAGGATAAATCACTCAACAAATTCTCTCAATGTCTAAACTAATGAAAATAAGCAAGAAACTAACTATTTATATTATTACACAAATGGGCAATGTTGGACAATTTTGCCCTTAATGAATTCCTCCTTCTTAGCAAGCGTATTGACCCTTTGGATGGGCTTCTAAGCCTGGTCGAAATCCAATTGTGTACCAAGAAAGTGTTAGTAGAGGTGGCGCATCGGAGTACTCTTCCCAAGGCCTTGGGAAGAGCCTGCTAGTGACAATTTTCAGTAAGCGGATGGATTTGGGATCATCTGATGTGCTCTTCCCAAGGCCTTGGGAAGAACCTGTTATGTTCTGATCTTCCTTTTCAAAGGTAGGAGTGATCGTATCATCACCTTTCCCTTCGAAAGGATTCGTCCTCGAATCCATTACTTTAAGGTCGTGGTCTCGGTTAGGGATGAAGCTTAGGAATGGATCCTTGTACGCACCCAAATCCTTCACAAAAGCTACAGGAGAGTCCTGCACAATTAGCTCACAAACAGAAGAAAAGGGGTTATCAATGTTAGTGAGAGCTAACTGATCCTCATTGCATAAAGGCACACTCATTGGATCGCTAGTAAACAAAACATTCTCTTTAATGTTTTCCTCACTTTCTTCTCTCACACTTTCAGCCCTCGTTGTTATTTCCTCACTCTTTTCTTTTTCCAAAGTAACACTCTCAAACTCAATATTTACACTCGAGTCATTTGTGCTATTAGTAGAAGGAAGAGGGGTGGAACCGGATTCATCAAGGGTTAGTATGATCATCTCACTCTCATTTTCAATACAAATATCAAGCATATTTGCTTCAAGAGATTGAGAAGGTGGAGGTGGCTGGATTGGTTTTGGTTGGATTTGGATTGGAAGGGTCATGGTGCTAAGAGCGGGAGGAACCATGGAAGCTTCCGTTGGTTCATTTTTGCCCTTCACAAGGAACATGAGTAAGGCAAGTACGTCATTATGTTGTCGGTCCGCAATGGCTTGCCGTCTTTCATCAAGTTGTTCCGCTGCGGTAATACTTTTCTCTATGGCCTCAAGGATTCTGAGTGACATGATTGAAATTGTTAAATGCTTCACGCTAGATGGGTGGTACGGAAAGAAAGGAAAAAAAGAAGAAGAAGATGTTTGTGTTCTTCCCACTTGATTTTGTTTGACCTTAAGGAAGGTATGGTGAGACTCTAAGGGAAGATTGAGGACTTGGGAGAAGATATTGTCTGGAGTAAATTGAGGAAGACCAAAGACTTGGATGACACAAATTGTTGTTTTTAGACTTTAGGAGAAAGAGAAGATATGTGAAGACTTTGGAGATGATTTTGGGAGACTTTTGTGACAGAAATTTATGGAGAATACTTGTCTTGGGAGAAAAAACGAAATTGTTTGAAGATATGGGAGATCTAAGACTTTGGAAGAGGATATGATCTGGAGTGAATGGTGGAAGACTCAAGACTTGGGAGGTACACAATTGAAATTACAAGATTTTAGAAGAAAAATGAAGATATTGTAGGACTTTTGTGACTCAAGACTTTGACTTGTGTAACCAAAGGAGACTTCAGCTACAAACACCTGAAATACACAAAATTGACAGAGAAGAAGATTAAAATTGATCTTGATTCGTCTTTAGAATGGTGAAGACGAAAATGACTCAAGAATGGTAAAGAACAACAACAAGAACAACAAGCTGTCTGATGGAGTTGTTCCTTGACAGACCTTCGGCTGTTGACTCTTAAAAATAGCAAACGATGGATAAAAATTACGAAAATTTACAGGGACACTCCTAAGAGGTAGATCTATAACTTTTATTCAGGACAGAAAATCAAATTCCGGCTGTAACTCTCTTGAAAAATACCAAGAACTCAGACAACAACGTTTCGCGGTGGATTCTGCGCACTGTTTTGTTTTGAATAAAAAGTGTAAGATTGACTCAGCATTTGGAGATGACTAAAGAACAAAAAATGTTACACACAGGCTGAAGTTAACTGACACAAAAATTCAGAAGTTTCTGAGCGAAGAAACGGACATAAACGGAAAAGAAAACAGACGAACAACTCAAGAACAGCTAGAGCTCCGCTACCACTTGATACGCTCCGGCTCGTTTTTAATTGAACCGTAGAGTATTGAGCTCTTGACCGTTGGATCTAGTTCTTAAGTTGACACATACAAGAGGATGTTTATTCGAATAACAATGGAAATGATTCGGATTTGGCGCAGCGGATTTAAATGGAAGAATTAAGGATGAACACAATGATGAAATGGATTGAATTTACCGTGGATGTTTATGGTTGGATGGATGGTGGACGAATGGAACAAGATGATGATGATTGTAACAACACACTTGAAAGCTTGTAGATTCAGTAGCAAGAACAGTAGGCAAATGATTCGAAAGATACACACTCAATCGATTACAATGATAAACTCCCAGGAGGGATTAGAGAGGAGTAAACTCAACTCAAGCTAATCCTTCCAAGGAATGGGAATGAGTTTAGGAGAGAAAAGGAGGATAAATCACTCAACAAATTCTCTCAATGTCTAAACTAATGAAAATAAGCAAGAAACTAACTATTTATATTATTACACAAATGGGCAATGTTGGACAATTTTGCCCTTAATGAATTCCTCCTTCTTAGCAAGCGTATTGACCCTTTGGATGGGCTTCTAAGCCTGGTCGAAATCCAATTGTGTACCAAGAAAGTGTTAGTAGAGGTGGCGCATCGGAGTACTCTTCCCAAGGCCTTGGGAAGAGCCTGCTAGTGACAATTTTCAGTAAGCGGATGGATTTGGGATCATCTGATGTGCTCTTCCCAAGGCCTTGGGAAGAACCTGTTATGTTCTGATCTTCCTTTTCAAAGGTAGGAGTGATCGTATCACAACCCCTAGACATGGAGACAAGGGAGGAGACGCTGCTTGATCAAGCTTTCAGGCAAAGGATGACATGGAAGGTGCCTTGGAGGCGCAGACACAACAGGCAACTTCGTCAGAACGTATTTGGAGCTTTACATGTCGGAATCGTGCGATCGACCTCTCGTTGGAAACTTCAGGATGTTATCTTTCAGGTGGGACAAGATTCAGCTCATTTGGCCCAGTGGTTTGAAAGTTATGGACGTAAACATTATGGCGCGCAGTCTGTGCGTGAGACAACATACAACTTGAAGTTTCGGCCCAAACCTTGGCCCGATGATGGAGAACTCGACATGGGCTGCTGGAATGTATTTAAATATATTTATATTTAATGTAATTAATTAGTTAGTTAATTAGTTAATTAAGTTATTTTCTTTAATTAGAACTTCTACTTCTATTCCTATTAGAACTCCTACTTCTATTCCTATTAGGGTTTGCTTGTAACCTATATAAGGAGCCGCTTGGCCTCCTTAGAAACTTGGCTGTTATTTGATAAATTGAGATATTCTCTTTAATCTCCGCCCCTTGTTCAAGTTGGTCGAACCTTGTTCTTCTTGAGTCTGCAATACTTGAGTCGTATACAAGTAAATCTTGGAATTGCGTTATTGTGTCGTTTCTCTTAGTGTGATTCTCACATCGTTGAGTCTAGTCCTAAGAATCCGATTCAAGATCCTTGACTTGAAATCGATTAGGTCTCTTAGCACAGGTTAGCTAAGTGGTCTAAGCTCGTACCTGTCGAGTTATTTATTTCCGCAGGAAATCCGTCTTTGAACAAAGATCAAAATTGGTGCTACGCATCCTAAGGAACCAGGATCGTATCAGTTGGTAGCGGAGCTTAAGGCGTTCAAAGATTGGTAAGTATCTTTATTTGTTTCAAGTTTTCATCGTTGAAATCGGTAATTCATTCTACTCCATTCAAAACCGATTTCTTTGCTGTGCTTGGTTCGTTTATGTGCAAATTCTGGTCAGTTGTCAAAATCGAATTTTAATATATAGCTATTGAAGTCCGATTTGGGTGATTGTGGTTGCGTTGGAAAGCTGCACTTGTAAGGATTCCTAATCAAAAAGAATCAAGTGATTCCGATACCGGAGTCAAAATTTATAGTCGATTTACTAAATTGTGTTTCTGCCAAATCCTGCACAATTTTAAGTTGTCGAAATTAATTTTAATATATAGCTACTGAAGTCAGTTTTGAGTGAAAAAGGATCCGTTGGAAAGCTGTGTTAGTTGGGCTTCCGTATCAAAAAGAATCAATCGATTCAGAGTTAAGAATAAAAAGTTGTGATCAAAACACTAAGCTGTGTTCATAGTCAAAAAAAAAAAAAAAACAGAACTGAAATTGAACTTGTTGAGTCCTTTCGAGTCGATTTTGAGCTTTCTTTGATTCCTTGAAATTGCCTTCTACTCTACTTGCTATTTGTTTGATTGGTTGTTCTTGCAATTACTCAAATATCAAGTGTCACAATTCTTTTCAGTGCTAGTTTTCTTTGAGAGTCTTCTTGGAAGCTTTTCTTGAACTCTTGAGTCTTACTAACACTTGAACAATTGCAGGGATTATTTGAGTGAATTTTGTGAGAGCATGAGACAGTTCAAACATGAGAGTAAACACGTGAGGGAGTGCTAGGATTAGTGCAATTTTATGCTTCTTTTCGTGTTGTGAATTTACAGGAATTGCAGTATGTCTTACACGCAATGGTCTAAGAGGCGAGATTATGAGGATGATGTCCGTACTCACCTCAGACGTGAGCATCTCCGAAAGTTGGAGACCTTGACGCAAGGAAATAAGAGTGTTGAAGAGTACTTTAATGAGATGAAGATTGCTTTGAAGAGAGCACAAGTCAAGGAGACCAAAAGGGAGACGATGACAAGATTCTTCGAAGGCCTCAACCAAGAGATAATTGATCCACTGCATTACACTGAGTTCTTCTCCTTAGAGGGTATGTTACAAGCGGCGATCACCATAGAGAAACTCAATGTGAGATTGGATGAACTTGTGCGAGAACACCAAGCCAGGGATAAGCACATTAGAGAACTAATTGAGAGGCTTCGTGGCGGTGCACCACGGCGAGAGGATGTCAAGAATACTACAACGCTTGCGATTGAGTGTGACTTGAGTGTCCAGGGGAAAGCAGAAGTGAGTGAGCGAGAAAAAGAAGAGGGCTTAAAAGAACCCAAAGTCTTAGAGAAGACTAATCAAAATAGCCCCCATGAAAAGAGTGAGCATGGGTTAACTAATTCTTCTTCTTCTTATTTATTCTCTTCAGGGCAGCAAAAGCAAGATGTTTTGAAGGAGAAGGAGTTGTCTAAGTTGCAACAATTAGAGTTGGATGCCTTGGGTAATCCCTTTCCTTCATGTGTTTCCTTTGTTGATTCTAATAGAATTGTTGTCTTAAAAGAATCAGATTCGAGGGCGAATCTTTTCGAAGGGGAAGGGAATGATACGATCCTAGCCCCATGGTTAACCCCAGTGACGTTAATGCAACCCCTAGACATGGAGACAAGGCAGGAGACGCTGCTTGATCAAGCTTTCAGGCAAAGGATGACATGGAAGGTGCCTTGGAGGCGCAGACACAACAGGCAACTTCGTCAGAACGTATCTGGAGCTTTACATGTAGGAATCGTGCGATCGACCTCTCGTTGGAAACTTCAGGATGTTATCTTTCAGGTGGGACAAGATTCAGCTCATTTGGCCCAGTGGTTTGAAAGTTATGGACGTAAACATTATGGCGCGCAGTCTGTGCGTGACACAACATACAACTTGAAGTTTCGGCCCAAACCTTGGCCCGATGATGGAGAACTCGACATGGGCTGCTGGAATGTATTTAAATATATTTATATTTAATGTAATTAATTAGTTAGTTAATTATTTAATTAAGTTATTTTCTTTAATTAGAACTTCTACTTCTATTCCTATTAGAACTCCTACATCTATTCCTATTAGGGTTTGCTTGTAACCTATATAAGGAGCCGCTTGGCCTCCTTAGAAACTTGGCTGTTATTTGATAAATTGAGATATTCTCTTTAATCTCCGCCCCTTGTTCAAGTTGGTCGAACCTTGTTCTTCTTGTGTCTGCAATACTTGAGTCGTATACAAGTAAATCTTGGAATTGCGTTATTGTGTCGTTTCTCTTAGTGTGATTCTCACATCGTTGAGTCTAGTCCTAAGAATCCGATTCAAGATCCTTGACTTGAAATCGATTAGGGCTCTTAGCACAGGTTAGCTAAGTGGTCTAAGCTCGTACCTGTCGAGTTATTTATTTCCGCAGGAAATCCGTCTTTGAACAAAGATCAAAATTGGTGCTACGCATCCTAAGGAACCAGGATCGTATCAGTTGGTAGCGGAGCTTAAGGCGTTCAAAGATTGGTAAGTATCTTTATTTGTTTCAAGTTTTCATCGTTGAAATCGGTAATTCATTCTACTCCATTCAAAACCGATTTCTTTGCTGTGCTTGGTTCGTTTATGTGCAAATTCTGGTCAGTTGTCAAAATCGAATTTTAATATATAGCTATTGAAGTCCGATTTGGGTGATTGTGGTTGCGTTGGAAAGCTGCACTTGTAAGGATTCCTAATCAAAAAGAATCAAGTGATTCCGATACCGGAGTCAAAAGTTATAGTCGATTTACTAAATTGTGTTTCTGCCAAATCCTGCACAATTTTAAGTTGTCGAAATTAATTTTAATATATAGCTACTGAAGTCAGTTTTGAGTGAAAAAGGATCCGTTGGAAAGCTGTGTTAGTTGGGCTTCCGTATCAAAAAGAATCAATCGATTCAGAGTTAAGAATAAAAAGTTGTGATCAAAACACTAAGCTGTGTTCATAGTCAAAAAAAAAAAAAAAACAGAACTGAAATTGAACTTGTTGAGTCCTTTCGAGTCGATTTTGAGCTTTCTTTGATTCCTTGAAATTGCCTTCTACTCTACTTGCTATTTGTTTGATTGGTTGTTCTTGCAATTACTCAAATATCAAGTGTCACAATTCTTTTCAGTGCTAGTTTTCTTTGAGAGTCTTCTTGGAAGCTTTTCTTGAACTCTTGAGTCTTACTAACACTTGAACAATTGCAGGGATTATTTGAGTGAATTTTGTGAGAGCATGAGACAGTTCAAACATGAGAGTAAACACGTGAGGGAGTGCTAGGATTAGTGCAATTTTATGCTTCTTTTCGTGTTGTGAATTTACAGGAATTGCAGTATGTCTTACACGCAATGGTCTAAGAGGCGAGATTATGAGGATGATGTCCGTACTCACCTCAGACGTGAGCATCTCCGAAAGTTGGAGACCTTGACGCAAGGAAATAAGAGTGTTGAAGAGTACTTTAATGAGATGAAGATTGCTTTGAAGAGAGCACAAGTCAAGGAGACCAAAAGGGAGACGATGACAAGATTCTTCGAAGGCCTCAACCAAGAGATAATTGATCCACTGCATTACACTGAGTTCTTCTCCTTAGAGGGTATGTTACAAGCGGCGATCACCATAGAGAAACTCAATGTGAGATTGGATGAACTTGTGCGAGAACACCAAGCCAGGGATAAGCACATTAGAGAACTAATTGAGAGGCTTCGTGGCGGTGCACCACGGCGAGAGGATGTCAAGAATACTACAACGCTTGCGATTGAGTGTGACTTGAGTGTCCAGGGGAAAGCAGAAGTGAGTGAGCGAGAAAAAGAAGAGGGCTTAAAAGAACCCAAAGTCTTAGAGAAGACTAATCAAAATAGCCCCCATGAAAAGAGTGAGCATGGGTTAACTAATTCTTCTTCTTCTTATTTATTCTCTTCAGGGCAGCAAAAGCAAGATGTTTTGAAGGAGAAGGAGTTGTCTAAGTTGCAACAATTAGAGTTGGATGCCTTGGGTAATCCCTTTCCTTCATGTGTTTCCTTTGTTGATTCTAATAGAATTGTTGTCTTAAAAGAATCAGATTCGAGGGCGAATCTTTTCGAAGGGGAAGGGAATGATACGATCCTAGCCCCATGGTTAACCCCAGTGACGTTAATGCAACCCCTAGACATGGAGACAAGGCAGGAGACGCTGCTTGATCAAGCTTTCAGGCAAAGGATGACATGGAAGGTGCCTTGGAGGCGCAGACACAACAGGCAACTTCGTCAGAACGTATCTGGAGCTTTACATGTAGGACTCGTGCGATCGACCTCTCGTTGGAAACTTCAGGATGTTATCTTTCAGGTGGGACAAGATTCAGCTCATTTGGCCCAGTGGTTTGAAAGTTATGGACGTAAACATTATGGCGCGCAGTCTGTGCGTGAGACAACATACAACTTGAAGTTTCGGCCCAAACCTTGGCCCGATGATGGAGAACTCGACATGGGCTGCTGGAATGTATTTAAATATATTTATATTTAATGTAATTAATTAGTTAGTTAATTATTTAATTAAGTTATTTTCTTTAATTAGAACTTCTACTTCTATTCCTATTAGAACTCCTACATCTATTCCTATTAGGGTTTGCTTGTAACCTATATAAGGAGCCGCTTGGCCTCCTTAGAAACTTGGCTGTTATTTGATAAATTGAGATATTCTCTTTAATCTCCGCCCCTTGTTCAAGTTGGTCGAACCTTGTTCTTCTTGTGTCTGCAATACTTGAGTCGTATACAAGTAAATCTTGGAATTGCGTTATTGTGTCGTTTCTCTTAGTGTGATTCTCACATCGTTGAGTCTAGTCCTAAGAATCCGATTCAAGATCCTTGACTTGAAATCGATTAGGGCTCTTAGCACAGGTTAGCTAAGTGGTCTAAGCTCGTACCTGTCGAGTTATTTATTTCCGCAGGAAATCCGTCTTTGAACAAAGATCAAAATTGGTGCTACGCATCCTAAGGAACCAGGATCGTATCAGTTGGTAGCGGAGCTTAAGGCGTTCAAAGATTGGTAAGTATCTTTATTTGTTTCAAGTTTTCATCGTTGAAATCGGTAATTCATTCTACTCCATTCAAAACCGATTTCTTTGCTGTGCTTGGTTCGTTTATGTGCAAATTCTGGTCAGTTGTCAAAATCGAATTTTAATATATAGCTATTGAAGTCCGATTTGGGTGATTGTGGTTGCGTTGGAAAGCTGCACTTGTAAGGATTCCTAATCAAAAAGAATCAAGTGATTCCGATACCGGAGTCAAAAGTTATAGTCGATTTACTAAATTGTGTTTCTGCCAAATCCTGCACAATTTTAAGTTGTCGAAATTAATTTTAATATATAGCTACTGAAGTCAGTTTTGAGTGAAAAAGGATCCGTTGGAAAGCTGTGTTAGTTGGGCTTCCGTATCAAAAAGAATCAATCGATTCAGAGTTAAGAATAAAAAGTTGTGATCAAAACACTAAGCTGTGTTCATAGTCAAAAAAAAAAAAAAACAGAACTGAAATTGAACTTGTTGAGTCCTTTCGAGTCGATTTTGAGCTTTCTTTGATTCCTTGAAATTGCCTTCTACTCTACTTGCTATTTGTTTGATTGGTTGTTCTTGCAATTACTCAAATATCAAGTGTCACAATTCTTTTCAGTGCTAGTTTTCTTTGAGAGTCTTCTTGGAAGCTTTTCTTGAACTCTTGAGTCTTACTAACACTTGAACAATTGCAGGGATTATTTGAGTGAATTTTGTGAGAGCATGAGAGAGTTCAAACATGAGAGTAAACACGTGAGGGAGTGCTAGGATTAGTGCAATTTTATGCTTCTTTTCGTGTTGTGAATTTACAGGAATTGCAGTATGTCTTACACGCAATGGTCTAAGAGGCGAGATTATGAGGATGATGTCCGTACTCACCTCAGACGTGAGCATCTCCGAAAGTTGGAGACCTTGACGCAAGGAAATAAGAGTGTTGAAGAGTACTTTAATGAGATGAAGATTGCTTTGAAGAGAGCACAAGTCAAGGAGACCAAAAGGGAGACGATGACAAGATTCTTCGAAGGCCTCAACCAAGAGATAATTGATCCACTGCATTACACTGAGTTCTTCTCCTTAGAGGGTATGTTACAAGCGGCGATCACCATAGAGAAACTCAATGTGAGATTGGATGAACTTGTGCGAGAACACCAAGCCAGGGATAAGCACATTAGAGAACTAATTGAGAGGCTTCGTGGCGGTGCACCACGGCGAGAGGATGTCAAGAATACTACAACGCTTGCGATTGAGTGTGACTTGAGTGTCCAGGGGAAAGCAGAAGTGAGTGAGCGAGAAAAAGAAGAGGGCTTAAAAGAACCCAAAGTCTTAGAGAAGACTAATCAAAATAGCCCCCATGAAAAGAGTGAGCATGGGTTAACTAATTCTTCTTCTTCTTATTTATTCTCTTCAGGGCAGCAAAAGCAAGATGTTTTGAAGGAGAAGGAGTTGTCTAAGTTGCAACAATTAGAGTTGGATGCCTTGGGTAATCCCTTTCCTTCATGTGTTTCCTTTGTTGATTCTAATAGAATTGTTGTCTTAAAAGAATCAGATTCGAGGGCGAATCTTTTCGAAGGGGAAGGGAATGATACGATCCTAGCCCCATGGTTAACCCCAGTGACGTTAATGCAACCCCTAGACATGGAGACAAGGCAGGAGACGCTGCTTGATCAAGCTTTCAGGCAAAGGATGACATGGAAGGTGCCTTGGAGGCGCAGACACAACAGGCAACTTCGTCAGAACGTATCTGGAGCTTTACATGTAGGAATCGTGCGATCGACCTCTCGTTGGAAACTTCAGGATGTTATCTTTCAGGTGGGACAAGATTCAGCTCATTTGGCCCAGTGGTTTGAAAGTTATGGACGTAAACATTATGGCGCGCAGTCTGTGCGTGAGACAACATACAACTTGAAGTTTCGGCCCAAACCTTGGCCCGATGATGGAGAACTCGACATGGGCTGCTGGAATGTATTTAAATATATTTATATTTAATGTAATTAATTAGTTAGTTAATTAGTTAATTAAGTTATTTTCTTTAATTAGAACTTCTACTTCTATTCCTATTAGAACTCCTACTTCTATTCCTATTAGGGTTTGCTTGTAACCTATATAAGGAGCCGCTTGGCCTCCTTAGAAACTTGGCTGTTATTTGATAAATTGAGATATTCTCTTTAATCTCCGCCCCTTGTTCAAGTTGGTCGAACCTTGTTCTTCTTGAGTCTGCAATACTTGAGTCGTATACAAGTAAATCTTGGAATTGCGTTATTGTGTCGTTTCTCTTAGTGTGATTCTCACATCGTTGAGTCTAGTCCTAAGAATCCGATTCAAGATCCTTGACTTGAAATCGATTAGGGCTCTTAGCACAGGTTAGCTAAGTGGTCTAAGCTCGTACCTGTCGAGTTATTTATTTCCGCAGGAAATCCGTCTTTGAACAAAGATCAAAATTGGTGCTACGCATCCTAAGGAACCAGGATCGTATCAGTTGGTAGCGGAGCTTAAGGCGTTCAAAGATTGGTAAGTATCTTTATTTGTTTCAAGTTTTCATCGTTGAAATCGGTAATTCATTCTACTCCATTCAAAACCGATTTCTTTGCTGTGCTTGGTTCGTTTATGTGCAAATTCTGGTCAGTTGTCAAAATCGAATTTTAATATATAGCTATTGAAGTCCGATTTGGGTGATTGTGGTTGCGTTGGAAAGCTGCACTTGTAAGGATTCCTAATCAAAAAGAATCAAGTGATTCCGATACCGGAGTCAAAAGTTATAGTCGATTTACTAAATTGTGTTTCTGCCAAATCCTGCACAATTTTAAGTTGTCGAAATTAATTTTAATATATAGCTACTGAAGTCAGTTTTGAGTGAAAAAGGATCCGTTGGAAAGCTGTGTTAGTTGGGCTTCCGTATCAAAAAGAATCAATCGATTCAGAGTTAAGAATAAAAAGTTGTGATCAAAACACTAAGCTGTGTTCATAGTCAAAAAAAAAAAAAAACAGAACTGAAATTGAACTTGTTGAGTCCTTTCGAGTCGATTTTGAGCTTTCTTTGATTCCTTGAAATTGCCTTCTACTCTACTTGCTATTTGTTTGATTGGTTGTTCTTGCAATTACTCAAATATCAAGTGTCACAATTCTTTTCAGTGCTAGTTTTCTTTGAGAGTCTTCTTGGAAGCTTTTCTTGAACTCTTGAGTCTTACTAACACTTGAACAATTGCAGGGATTATTTGAGTGAATTTTGTGAGAGCATGAGAGAGTTCAAACATGAGAGTAAACACGTGAGGGAGTGCTAGGATTAGTGCAATTTTATGCTTCTTTTCGTGTTGTGAATTTACAGGAATTGCAGTATGTCTTACACGCAATGGTCTAAGAGGCGAGATTATGAGGATGATGTCCGTACTCACCTCAGACGTGAGCATCTCCGAAAGTTGGAGACCTTGACGCAAGGAAATAAGAGTGTTGAAGAGTACTTTAATGAGATGAAGATTGCTTTGAAGAGAGCACAAGTCAAGGAGACCAAAAAGGAGACGATGACAAGATTCTTCGAAGGCCTCAACCAAGAGATAATTGATCCACTGCATTACACTGAGTTCTTCTCCTTAGAGGGTATGTTACAAGCGGCGATCACCATAGAGAAACTCAATGTGAGATTGGATGAACTTGTGCGAGAACACCAAGCCAGGGATAAGCACATTAGAGAACTAATTGAGAGGCTTCGTGGCGGTGCACCACGGCGAGAGGATGTCAAGAATACTACAACGCTTGCGATTGAGTGTGACTTGAGTGTCCAGGGGAAAGCAGAAGTGAGTGAGCGAGAAAAAGAAGAGGGCTTAAAAGAACCCAAAGTCTTAGAGAAGACTAATCAAAATAGCCCCCATGAAAAGAGTGAGCATGGGTTAACTAATTCTTCTTCTTCTTATTTATTCTCTTCAGGGCAGCAAAAGCAAGATGTTTTGAAGGAGAAGGAGTTGTCTAAGTTGCAACAATTAGAGTTGGATGCCTTGGGTAATCCCTTTCCTTCATGTGTTTCCTTTGTTGATTCTAATAGAATTGTTGTCTTAAAAGAATCAGATTCGAGGGCGAATCTTTTCGAAGGGGAAGGGAATGATACGATCCTAGCCCCATGGTTAACCCCAGTGACGTTAATGCAACCCCTAGACATGGAGACAAGGCAGGAGACGCTGCTTGATCAAGCTTTCAGGCAAAGGATGACATGGAAGGTGCCTTGGAGGCGCAGACACAACAGGCAACTTCGTCAGAACGTATCTGGAGCTTTACATGTAGGAATCGTGCGATCGACCTCTCGTTGGAAACTTCAGGATGTTATCTTTCAGGTGGGACAAGATTCAGCTCATTTGGCCCAGTGGTTTGAAAGTTATGGACGTAAACATTATGGCGCGCAGTCTGTGCGTGAGACAACATACAACTTGAAGTTTCGGCCCAAACCTTGGCCCGATGATGGAGAACTCGACATGGGCTGCTGGAATGTATTTAAATATATTTATATTTAATGTAATTAATTAGTTAGTTAATTAGTTAATTAAGTTATTTTCTTTAATTAGAACTTCTACTTCTATTCCTATTAGAACTCCTACTTCTATTCCTATTAGGGTTTGCTTGTAACCTATATAAGGAGCCGCTTGGCCTCCTTAGAAACTTGGCTGTTATTTGATAAATTGAGATATTCTCTTTAATCTCCGCCCCTTGTTCAAGTTGGTCGAACCTTGTTCTTCTTGAGTCTGCAATACTTGAGTCGTATATAAGTAAATCTTGGAATTGCGTTATTGTGTCGTTTCTCTTAGTGTGATTCTCACATCGTTGAGTCTAGTCCTAAGAATCCGATTCAAGATCCTTGACTTGAAATCGATTAGGGCTCTTAGCACAGGTTAGCTAAGTGGTCTAAGCTCGTACCTGTCGAGTTATTTATTTCCGCAGGAAATCCGTCTTTGAACAAAGATCAAAATTGGTGCTACGCATCCTAAGGAACCAGGATCGTATCAGTTGGTAGCGGAGCTTAAGGCGTTCAAAGATTGGTAAGTATCTTTATTTGTTTCAAGTTTTCATCGTTGAAATCGGTAATTCATTCTACTCCATTCAAAACCGATTTCTTTGCTGTGCTTGGTTCGTTTATGTGCAAATTCTGGTCAGTTGTCAAAATCGAATTTTAATATATAGCTATTGAAGTCCGATTTGGGTGATTGTGGTTGCGTTGGAAAGCTGCACTTGTAAGGATTCCTAATCAAAAAGAATCAAGTGATTCCGATACCGGAGTCAAAAGTTATAGTCGATTTACTAAATTGTGTTTCTGCCAAATCCTGCACAATTTTAAGTTGTCGAAATTAATTTTAATATATAGCTACTGAAGTCAGTTTTGAGTGAAAAAGGATCCGTTGGAAAGCTGTGTTAGTTGGGCTTCCGTATCAAAAAGAATCAATCGATTCAGAGTTAAGAATAAAAAGTTGTGATCAAAACACTAAGCTGTGTTCATAGTCAAAAAAAAAAAAAAACAGAACTGAAATTGAACTTGTTGAGTCCTTTCGAGTCGATTTTGAGCTTTCTTTGATTCCTTGAAATTGCCTTCTACTCTACTTGCTATTTGTTTGATTGGTTGTTCTTGCAATTACTCAAATATCAAGTGTCACAATTCTTTTCAGTGCTAGTTTTCTTTGAGAGTCTTCTTGGAAGCTTTTCTTGAACTCTTGAGTCTTACTAACACTTGAACAATTGCAGGGATTATTTGAGTGAATTTTGTGAGAGCATGAGAGAGTTCAAACATGAGAGTAAACACGTGAGGGAGTGCTAGGATTAGTGCAATTTTATGCTTCTTTTCGTGTTGTGAATTTACAGGAATTGCAGTATGTCTTACACGCAATGGTCTAAGAGGCGAGATTATGAGGATGATGTCCGTACTCACCTCAGACGTGAGCATCTCCGAAAGTTGGAGACCTTGACGCAAGGAAATAAGAGTGTTGAAGAGTACTTTAATGAGATGAAGATTGCTTTGAAGAGAGCACAAGTCAAGGAGACCAAAAGGGAGACGATGACAAGATTCTTCGAAGGCCTCAACCAAGAGATAATTGATCCACTGCATTACACTGAGTTCTTCTCCTTAGAGGGTATGTTACAAGCGGCGATCACCATAGAGAAACTCAATGTGAGATTGGATGAACTTGTGCGAGAACACCAAGCCAGGGATAAGCACATTAGAGAACTAATTGAGAGGCTTCGTGGCGGTGCACCACGGCGAGAGGATGTCAAGAATACTACAACGCTTGCGATTGAGTGTGACTTGAGTGTCCAGGGGAAAGCAGAAGTGAGTGAGCGAGAAAAAGAAGAGGGCTTAAAAGAACCCAAAGTCTTAGAGAAGACTAATCAAAATAGCCCCCATGAAAAGAGTGAGCATGGGTTAACTAATTCTTCTTCTTCTTATTTATTCTCTTCAGGGCAGCAAAAGCAAGATGTTTTGAAGGAGAAGGAGTTGTCTAAGTTGCAACAATTAGAGTTGGATGCCTTGGGTAATCCCTTTCCTTCATGTGTTTCCTTTGTTGATTCTAATAGAATTGTTGTCTTAAAAGAATCAGATTCGAGGGCGAATCTTTTCGAAGGGGAAGGGAATGATACGATCCTAGCCCCATGGTTAACCCCAGTGACGTTAATGCAACCCCTAGACATGGAGACAAGGCAGGAGACGCTGCTTGATCAAGCTTTCAGGCAAAGGATGACATGGAAGGTGCCTTGGAGGCGCAGACACAACAGGCAACTTCGTCAGAATGTATCTGGAGCTTTACATGTAGGACTCGTGCGATCGACCTCTCGTTGGAAACTTCAGGATGTTATCTTTCAGGTGGGACAAGATTCAGCTCATTTGGCCCAGTGGTTTGAAAGTTATGGACGTAAACATTATGGCGCGCAGTCTGTGCGTGAGACAACATACAACTTGAAGTTTCGGCCCAAACCTTGGCCCGATGATGGAGAACTCGACATGGGCTGCTGGAATGTATTTAAATATATTTATATTTAATGTAATTAATTAGTTAGTTAATTAGTTAATTAAGTTATTTTCTTTAATTAGAACTTCTACTTCTATTCCTATTAGAACTCCTACTTCTATTCCTATTAGGGTTTGCTTGTAACCTATATAAGGAGCCGCTTGGCCTCCTTAGAAACTTGGCTGTTATTTGATAAATTGAGATATTCTCTTTAATCTCTGCCCCTTGTTCAAGTTGGTCGAACCTTGTTCTTCTTGAGTCTGCAATACTTGAGTCGTATATAAGTAAATCTTGGAATTGCGTTATTGTGTCGTTTCTCTTAGTGTGATTCTCACATCGTTGAGTCTAGTCCTAAGAATCCGATTCAAGATCCTTGACTTGAAATCGATTAGGGCTCTTAGCACAGGTTAGCTAAGTGGTCTAAGCTCGTACCTGTCGAGTTATTTATTTCCGCAGGAAATCCGTCTTTGAACAAAGATCAAAATTGGTGCTACGCATCCTAAGGAACCAGGATCGTATCAGTTGGTAGCGGAGCTTAAGGCGTTCAAAGATTGGTAAGTATCTTTATTTGTTTCAAGTTTTCATCGTTGAAATCGGTAATTCATTCTACTCCATTCAAAACCGATTTCTTTGCTGTGCTTGGTTCGTTTATGTGCAAATTCTGGTCAGTTGTCAAAATCGAATTTTAATATATAGCTATTGAAGTCCGATTTGGGTGATTGTGGTTGCGTTGGAAAGCTGCACTTGTAAGGATTCCTAATCAAAAAGAATCAAGTGATTCCGATACCGGAGTCAAAAGTTATAGTCGATTTACTAAATTGTGTTTCTGCCAAATCCTGCACAATTTTAAGTTGTCGAAATTAATTTTAATATATAGCTACTGAAGTCAGTTTTGAGTGAAAAAGGATCCGTTGGAAAGCTGTGTTAGTTGGGCTTCCGTATCAAAAAGAATCAATCGATTCAGAGTTAAGAATAAAAAGTTGTGATCAAAACACTAAGCTGTGTTCATAGTCAAAAAAAAAAAAAAAACAGAACTGAAATTGAACTTGTTGAGTCCTTTCGAGTCGATTTTGAGCTTTCTTTGATTCCTTGAAATTGCCTTCTACTCTACTTGCTATTTGTTTGATTGGTTGTTCTTGCAATTACTCAAATATCAAGTGTCACAATTCTTTTCAGTGCTAGTTTTCTTTGAGAGTCTTCTTGGAAGCTTTTCTTGAACTCTTGAGTCTTACTAACACTTGAACAATTGCAGGGATTATTTGAGTGAATTTTGTGAGAGCATGAGAGAGTTCAAACATGAGAGTAAACACGTGAGGGAGTGCTAGGATTAGTGCAATTTTATG